>VWZN01002268.1:116879-161967 GCA_013396955.1 Regulus satrapa
AAAAAAAATCCTGGGAAAACAGGCACGCCTGGCTGCTGCTGGCTGCCCTCCCTCCCCGAGTGGGTGTGGAAGGTGCTGTGCAGGGTTCCCCTGCAGTGACCCCTCCTTACCCAGCCTTCTCTCACCTGGGAGCCACATCACCCCCAGCGAGGGCCAGCGAGCTCAGCACCCCCGGGAGAAGCCTGCCTCCCAAACTGGGGCTGTCCTGCAGCTGGAGGGAGGGAATTGGCAGGAGGAGGTGCAGGAGCTGGTGATTCCACCTGGAATCTGCGTGGGAAACACAGCCCCAGGTGCCCCCTTTCCCTGAGATGCTTGGAAAAGGAGCAGTAGTTTTCACTTAAGCCTCATTTCCTGTCGATTTAATGGGATGTGATCATGCAATTCCCCTCATGCAGCGAGCGAGTTTTGCTGGGAAAACTCTCTGGATCTTGGAGGGGTTATGGTGGGGCTGAACTCCCCCTCTCCTGCCAGTGGGTTTAGGGAGGCTCTTCCAGGATGGCACCAGCACATCCTGAGAAACCTCCATCAAAGCTCAGGAGTGTTTTCCAGTTATTATCTAGTGGCTGACTGAGTTGAGGATTTCTGCTGACAATAAAGCAATAAACCAGTGGGTAAAAGGAAGTGATTAGCAGCTTACAACTGTATCTAGTTCCTCCTGAGCAAAGCTCTCTGCTTTATTTTGGGCCTTGGAAGATGAACTGTACAGTATATTGTTTGAAAGGCGTCCTCTGTTTTGGAAAATCTCCCTATATTTTGTTTCCATGTTTTCTGCATGGTTGTAATTAGAAAATTATGTGCCTGCTACATGACCTCCTCATAAAGAACATATTTAAAGTGAGACAATAACATTCAATTCCCTTTCTAAACCATCAAAAAGAAAATGGTTTTCAAGGCATTTCTTCCTCCTTCCCAATTCCCTCCCTCTGGCCACTTGGGTGGTCCCATTTGACAAGTTTTACAATAGAGGACTTTTTTTTTTCTTTTTTTTTTTTTCATGGACAAACATGTAAGTGCAGGAGAAAATCTGGAACTGGGAAACAAATTCTTCCCCCCTGCCTTCCCCAAGAAAAACTCAGAGGCTGAATCTCAGCAGATCCTGGCAAAAGCAGGGTGAAAGGGAGACTGTGCAAAGGGAAATCCCTTTTATTTTTTGCTGTGGACCTTCATTCCTGCTGCAAAATTCCCCAGTCCATGTCCGTGGGAGGGGGAAACGTGCATGGCCCCAGAGGAAAGCTGGGAACAACAACAGGGACCCACCTGGGGCAGAACCTCAGCTTGTCCCTGCTCCAGGGTGAAGGGAATGCACAGGATGGGCACTGCTGGGACCATCAGAACCTGCAGGTTTTGGATGAAATTGCATTGCAGGGTAGCAAGCTGGAGCACCCTGTGCCTGAATATTGCTCAGAGGGAATAAGGATAAGACTTGGAGGTGATACTGGAATCAAACGGGAGCTGCTGTGAGTGGCTTACTGGAGCTCTGCTGGGAGGGAGAGAAAAGGCAATTTTTGGCATGTGCAGGATGCAGATGAGGTTGACCATGCCTGGTTTTGATCAGTGAAACCCTTTAGTCCCCAGGTTCTGTGGGGATTTGCTGTGCTGGAGCTGGGCACGGCTTCCCCCGGCTCCTGGCCAGGAGTGCCACGCACCATGGGCTGTCCCCTGCTCAGGGAAATGCTGCCTTTGTCCTGCTCTCAGCAGGACCCTCTGGCTTTGCAGAGCCCCCGGAGCTCAGGGAAGGGGCTGGAGGTGCAGTGTGGGAGCAGGAGCTGCTCTGGGGCCGTGCTGGATCTGTGCTGCTGGTTTTGGAGCTGTGATTGCCAGGTGTGAGCCGTGCCTGCACCACACCAGCACTGCCTTTCCCACCTGCACATGAGCAGCCTCCTGGTTTTAGTGCCCTGGATCACCAGAACTGCACATTTCCCTTTGCATGCTCGCTGTGTCACATGGGAGAGGAGCACCTGGGACACCAGGAGAGGCAGGGGGAGAAGAGAGAGCAGAGCCAGCTGTGACACAGGGTGGAGATAACAGAGCTCAGGTGCACCGAGAGAACTAAGGAAAACAATTTTGCTTCTATAGAATAAAATAGAGTAACTGGAATATCTTGTCCAGTACTGAAGTGAGTGATGGATTCTGCTTGTTTGGGGGAGAGCAAAATGAGGATTTCTCTGCTCCCTGCTCTGGGAGAGTGCTGCTCCTGTAAGGAGCCACCTGCATCGTGCCTTGGCTCTGGCTACCAGAGAATTAACAGAACAACAGTTGAGAGCTCCCAGCATTTAACTTGGGCAGCCTCTGCAGGATCACAGCCCTGCACAGAAAATACCTGCTATGAGCTCACCTGTTCTGATCAGCAGAAGTATGAGCATGATCATCCCCTCCACTGCCCTTTAAACCACTTTGCCAAGCTAAGAAGCCTTTAGCATAAATGAGAACTTATATTCATGACCACAGGCATCAGCACTGGAAGGCATTTGCAACCTCCCCTTCTCCTTTCTGCTTGTTTAGCTCAGGATGGCTGCGAGGGACAGCACCTGTGCACCCCAGGCTGCTGCTCCTTCTGGACGTGCCTGTTTACCTCCTCTCATTTCTTAATGGCCTCTCTGTTCACCAGCTCGTGTGTTGGCACAGCAGAAAGCAGAGCAGCTCTCCCCAGAGCAGAGCTGTGCCTGGGGGATTTTCCCTGCTGGGCTGCCAGGAGGGCCCAGGTGCACAGGCAGGGAGCAGAGGACATTGTGTGGGCTGGTGACAGCTCCCTGTGCCCCACCAGGCAGCAGCCCGTGCACCTGGGATGTGTCAGAGGCAGGGGAAAAGCTGGGCTTTCAAACAGGTGAGCAGCAGCTTTACCTAAGAGCCTATAAAATAATCATCATTCAAATAAAAAAATAATTAAAAAAAAAATCCTGAAGCTGTAGAATGTATTAGGGAGCCTCCCAGAGGCAGAGCTGCTGCTGGGAACTTCATGGACTTTTTGTGCCTTTTTTGGATTAAATCTACGTAGCAGAAAGAACACCCAAAGATGGCTGAATGCAGCTGAGCATTCCCCCATCTGCACAGACTCAGGGAATGTTTTGGGGTGGAAGGGACATTAAAATCACCTGATTCCAGCACCCCTGCCATGGGCAGGGACACCTCCCACCGCCCCAGGCTGCTCCCAGCCCCATCCAGCCTGGCCTTGGGCACTGCCAGGGATCCAGGGGCAGCCCCAGCTGCTCTGTGCCGGGGCCTCACCACACGTTCAGGGATGAATTTTGTCCTGATATCAAACCCTGCCCTGTGTCAGTGTGAAGCCATTCCCCCTGCCCTATCTATACCTGCTCCTATTTCTAAACCAGCTTCTCTGTGCTCCCCTTTGCCTTTCTCCTGCAAAAATCTCCTGTCACAGCCCAGTCTGCAGGAGTGGCTCAGCAGATGGGTCATTCGGAGCAAGGGCTGCAGGACACTCACGTCCAGCTCTGGACACTGCAAACCAGGGACTGAGTCACCAGCTCAGTGGGGCTGAACTGCCCAGTCACGTTTACCTACATGGCAAGAATTTCAAACACAGTTCAGTTTTTGTCAGGCCTCTTCTGTGGTTAGTCATGTCTTAGGAGCTAGGGGAACACCGGTATAAAAATAATCCATGAACAATAGGAAAATTAAAAACCCAAATGGAAATTATGAAAGAAAAAAACTTGCCAGGCTCTCTTACAGCTATGTACTCCCTGTCTGTCTGTCTGGGTCTGCAGACTTTGACACTGAAGTGATATTGGAAATATTTAAAGCCTAAGCCTCATCAGCATTTCCATTTAGGTTATTGCCTCATGTTGTCTCTGGCATTTTATCTTCACTGCAAATAAAGTTTGAGATCTCCACCTGGTCCTGGTGGGTAAAAGCTTTCTTAGAGAAAGCAAACAGCTTCAGCAGCAGCTTCAAAGCTGTTGGGCATCTCACATGAAGCTGGGACAGCAGCTCTGAACCTGTTGGATTTCACATCCCACGAAACACAAATTGCACCATAGTTTTCATCTCACTAAGTCACTCTACTGCATTGGACCACTCAAAACGTAACTTCTTCTTCCCCCAGCTTTTTTCCCTCAATTTTTTTTGTAAAGCAATGGGATGGAATCTACCCAGTAGGGCATCAAATTGAAATTCTGAATCCCTCATGAGTGAGGGGATACAAGACACCCCTGTACCTCCAGGAAGGAGCTGGATGAAGACTACTCCGAGTCTGTGGAGCAGGAATAGCACAGGGATTTCCCCCTTGAGGCAGAGGATGGAGGTTATCTCCTTCCCAAAGCAGCCCCTGCCCCAGCGTGGATTCCACGGGCTATTTTAGGCAGTTTGCCTCAGGGATGCACAGCCATTGGAATCAATCCCAGTACTTAGCTGGAATCAAAGAAGTGAAATTCTCCAAGGTTAGTAAACAGACAGTGGATAGGAAAAATGGGGGAAAAAACCACCAGCCTTCAAGTTAACCTTATCCTGTGAGACCTTTGTACCTCTAAAGTTCATCCTGTGCTTGGCAGTGTTGGGTTTGCAGTTGGACTCGATGACCTTATAGGTCTTTTCCAGCCTAAATGAGTCTGTGATTCCATTGTATTTATGGCCAGATTTTTCTCCATGCAAATCCCTGGCACAGCCTGTGTTCATAGACATCTCTGTAGGTTTTTCCAGCTGTAGATGAAGTTATTCAGTACCTGGGGGCAGAGGAAGAAACAACACCTGGGCGCCACGGGGGTTCCAAGGTGAAGGAAGTGAAGGAAGGGACTATTTTCCCCTCAATCTACTTGAGACTTGAAATAACAATTATTTTATATATTTTATATATTATTTATAATCTGTTTCATATATAAAACTGGGTTCATTTCTGTCATCTTAAACCTTTTTTTTTCCTGCACAATCGAGCTCTTGGTGCCTCTCCTGGATGAGAGGTGGGGAACGCACCTCAGCCAGCCCAGTTTGCTGGGGATGCTGTCGCTCTCCTTATGGGCTCTTGTGGAATCCAAACTCCGTGGTGTTTTCATTTCCTTGGAGGACAGGCTTTGAGCGACAGATCAAATGGCCAGATTTTAGTGTGTGCTAGGAAAATTAGTTAATTTGGCTACAGAAATCAAGGTTCCCCATGGAGTTTGCAGGGTAGAACTTGCTTCAGATGGTTCGTAAACAAAGGGATGTGTTGCTAGGATTGTGAAGTTCAGTGGATTTTGCTTTTGCAACCCACTGTTGCAGTTTTACTCTTTCCCTTTCTGCCTGGGAGATATTTCATTGCCTCTTACTTTTTATGTTTTCCTTCTGGTTTTTCTTTATTATTATTATTACTATTTTTAAAATTTTGATTTCTTTCAGCAATCCTAACCGCCGGATTTGCATTTGCAGACTGTTTCAGGGGACATTAAAAGACTCCCAGATGATAAATAAATAGCAAAAATATCAAGCGAATTTTAGCAGAAGGGATGATGGGGGGAGCCTGGCTGAACCAAAGCCGTCCCTTTTGATCTGGTGTACCTGGGTAACAAGGATGGGAGATGATATTTCCAAACCAAAATGGTATGGTTTTTACCAGCTTGAGACAATTGTACAAGATAAGAGACGCTCAGACATTTCAAATTATGAATTTGAAGACTTATTAATTATTTATTATTAAAATACTTATTACTACTTTAAAACTTTAAACTACTTTTTAAAAACTACTTTAAAAGACATTTTACTACTTGCTATTTTCAACGTTGAAGCTATAACAAACGAAGGGGTAGCACCAACTGTTTAATTTCCTTAGTGTCCAGCCACTGGAACTGTCACAGAATCACAGAATCACAAGGTTGGAAGAGACCTCCAAGATCATGAAGTCCAACCCTTGCCCCGAGCATCTTAACTAAACCATGGCACCAAGTGCCACATCCAGTCTCTTTTTGAATACATCCAGGGATGATGACTCCACCACCTCCCCAGGCAGACCGTTCCAATATTTAATCACTCCTTCTGTAAAAAATTTCTTCCTAATATCCAAGCTATATTTCCTCTGATGCAGCTCGAGGCTGTGTCCTCTCATTCTGTCTGTGCTGCCTGAAGAAAGAGACCAACCCCACCTGGCCCCAGCCACCTCTCAGGGAGCTGCAGAGAGGGATCAGGGCACCCCTGAGCCTCCTTTTCTCCAGGCTGGACACCCCCAGCTCCCTCACAATTTTCTTCCTTGTTTTTCTGGGCTATGCAGCCCCACACGATGAGGACACTGTTTAATGCCAGCCACTGTGTACAAATCCAGAGCTGGCTTGGGCACGTGCATCCTTGTGCAGGTGAAGAGATCAGGAAGCACAGAGGGGCACAAAGCTGTGTGCAAGGCCATTCCATTCCACGGCTTCCTCTCTGTCACCATTGCCCTTAGGCACGGTTCACCAGGATGTCCTGGCATGTCTCCCAGGGCCCTGGGGCTCCTCTGTGACCCCCTGGGTTTGTTCTCTGGCTGGTGTTGCCCAACAGACCAGGGTTCCTTGATCTTGCCTCGCTTGGATTCTTTCAGGAATTGCAGCCGTGTGTCCGAGGCACCGAGCCCTTTCACATAATTGGGCAATATTTGCATTTAGCTGAACTGTTCCTTCCCAAATGAGGGCGAGTTCCTTCCACTCCCAGGAGTGCTGCTGTGAGGTCCAGGGCTCTGGATCGGGACACACGGCTGTGAGTCTGGGACAGAGGGCCGCAGGAGAACATTTGTTCCCTGTTTTCCCTGGAAGCAGCTGGTTTTCCCCTCAGGGCAGGGCACTGGCTGTGCCTGAAGGCCGTGTGGAAATGGAGGGCAGGATTCAGTGGCCTGCCTGTTGAGTGGGGCCTCTTGTCCAAGCTCTGCAGGGCTCTGTAGTCTCATGTAGTGCCCAAGGGCAGCGGATTCAGCTCCTCCATCCAAGCCAGTTTGGAGCTGGGCACGTGAGGATCAGCACCTGTTTTCCTGGATGCTGTGCAGCCCATACACGTGAGCACCCTGTGCCAGCAGAGCAGGAGCGATGGCTGAAGCTGCCAGGGGAATGTCCTTCCCCCCCTCTGATGTGTGTGTGTGTGTGTGTGTGTGTGTGTGTGTGTGTGTGTGTGTGTGGTTCACTTGCCAGCTTTGTCCAGCTGGAATTACCCCCAGAAACCCTCTTCCCAATAAAATACTGATTTCATTACTATTCCCAGAGGTGGAATCTCAGTGGGAATTAAGGCTGGTCCTAGCTGGGATGTTAATTGTCATTTATGTGTTTACTCTGCTCCCTGCACGCCAGTGCAAGACAGTGAATTACAACTTGTCATGGCTGAGTTTCAGAGGGCTTTTTTAGAGTGGTGCTTTTATTCTTACACACTATCTCATCCTTTCCTCTGCTGTAAGTCTGATTTTTCAGAGTGGTTTACCATGGGCTTGATTCCCCCTTTCTCCTCTGTCTCTTACCAATATCTGTGAGCAAATCACCCCTGCTTTGTATGAAGCACAAGATCAAGAACGAGGTTGTTGTGTGCACTGGGCAATGAGGATGATGTCTGAAATGGCTATTAATGATTGTTCCAGGCATGCCCAGGCACGACTTTAATTTCTTGCTAATTCCAGCCCTGGCAATGCACACAGTCCACAGCCTCGCTTCTCCTGGAACCAGCCCCAAACCAGGTGGTGCTGTCCCTGAGCTGTTGCTCTAAAGAGAATCAAACCCTTGGTTGGTTTGCAGCCCATCAGTTTGGGTTTCCAAATGCAGTTTGTGATTCCTTAGATTTGGTTTTTACAGAGGCTGCTCAAAGCTTAGTGAAAATGTTCAGTGTGGACATTTGCATGACCGAAAATTGAGATATTTAAACCCAACTGTGGTGTCTGACAATGATAGTCATTAAGTAAGTGATTAGTTCATCTGTGGCAGTGTTGAGGCATGAAAATGCCATAATTTTGGGTGCAGACCAGCTCTGCCGAGCGGGGCAGTCATGCCCAAGGGAACCAGAGGTTTTGCCTGTTTTCAGCAGCCTCCTTGAAATAACACTTTCTATACCCTAATCTGGCTCCTGTTTCTCCTCTACCAGAGAGGCACTATCAGAGCATTAATTGGAGAGGGAGAGTGAGGGGAAAGGGCACAAAACCCTGGAGGAAAATGGGGAGAGTAGATCCCAGAGGCTAAGCTTTATGCCATCAGACTTGGATGGAAATATTCCTCTTGCAGACCACATAGGAAACATAACTTTTTGTGAGAGTAAAGAGAGGCACGATAAGGCTGGTGGAGTCAGTGCAGTTGGTGCAACGAACCCGGGGCCATTTCCTGGGATGCCTGACAGAAGTTTCCTTCTGTGGGAAAAATCAACGACTGGAATAGGTCTGTCCTTTTTGCCACAGCAAACCTATACTTAAGCGTGATTAAAATGCTTTTGGCAAAGGAAATACCCTGTAGTTTAACCCAAACATGGGGACATCCTCTGTGCCTCTGATTGATGTTATGGTGGTTTGTGTGGTGTACTATATCCTGAACCAGGCCCAAGTCAATTAGGCACCATTTCAAAGTATTTTCTCATGCAGCCCAAGGTTTTGCTCGTGCCAGTGGAATCCGAGACTGGGGGAAATGACAGCAGAAATGAATTCTGCGAGCGAGCGCAGCCGGGCCATGGGGTTAGCAGGCAGCTGGCACTGCAGGATTCCCTGCTTCAAGGAGCAAGATGTCTTTTTCAAGTTGTGAGATTTAATGGCCTTTTTGCTGAGATCAAGTGCAGTATTGGTTTAATATCTGATATAAGCTCTATCAGGAAAGTATATCCTCCCTTTGCAGGGGGACGAGGCGATCTAGCCGTGAAATAATCAGATCCTTACAGCTCTTTTCTACCCCTAGACCAGGTGGGATTTCTGCCCCAGAGACACCATCTAAAGCACATTTCCACTCAGCCTTTGGCTGTTTGAAGCTTTCAGACAATCGCAGTGTGGGAAAGGACAGTCCTTACAAATCTTTCGCCCTTTCAGTCCCGAAATATCATTCCTTGTGATGGAAGAGAGTAATAACATGTGAGAGAACCATCACAAGCCAGCCAGAAAAGGAAATAACAGGGTGACCTTATAAAATCAGGGCCCAAAAAAACCACCCAATTATAGGGTTAAATGCCACTGAAGTAACGATTCTCCCGGTTTATCTCACTCATGGTGCACTGCATTTTAAAGCCAGCCACTGGGGACATGTGAAATGGTGCTTAAACCATCAGTGGAAGGTTCCTTCGTGCTACAGAGATATTTCCATGTATTCCAAAACAGCCCTGGAGTCTGGGCAGGCAAGGAGTGAGCTTAATGCCTTCCTTTGTAGTAGGAGATCTTTGAAACTCTTATTTGATCGTTTCCCTAGATTAGGATGATTCTGGGCTGCTTTGGAGGAATGTGTTCCCCCTGCCCACCAACCCCCTCTCCCAAAGTGATAAGGCATCTGTAAATGAAAATACTCTCTGAAACTCTGCACAGAGCCTCCTCTGTACACGGCTTTGAAGCAGAGCTGCATGAAGACCTCTGTACCGGCTGAAAATATCTTGCAAACTGATAAAGAAGTGCAGGTACAGCTAAAATCCACTGTGTAATGAGGATTAGCAAGCCTAAGGAGGTTTGTTTGGATTGAAGATTGAGTTGAAATGTGTGAGGCTTGGGTTTGACCAGAAATAAACTGAACTTGGATTTCATCAGATGCCTCCCGGCCCCCTCCCGTCCTGCTCCTCCTCACCCCACTCCACGTTCAGAGTAAATACTCAGAGCTCATCATTTTAAAAGGAGCTGTTTAATTTTCCCACTGGCCCAGGTTCTCGTTAAATGTGCTGTGCTTCAGTACAATCCTCCACTTTCCCAACCAGCCCTCAGCTCCCTGCATCTCCCTACCTGTGTTCTGGGCTGTATTGATCTCAGATATGTGGGCAATTGCTCCGTGGAATACAGCCTGAAAGAACACTGTTTGATCCAATGATGATCCTATAGCAGATATTCTGACTAATTGTATCCATGGAAATCAAGTGCACTTTAACTAATGAAAAAAAAAAAAAAAAAAAAAAAAAAAAAAAAAAAAAGAAAAAAAGATGGTGTGGTCAAAGCTTATTTGAAGAAATGACATGTTTTAAAACCTGACATGACTTAAAACAGAATCATATAAGTTCCTTTGCTAAAACACTTTCAGGATATATTAGGTATAACAATAGTTTTCTACATGAAAATGGCTTTGAAATCTTAAAAGAAAAGTATTTTAAAAGAAAAGAATTTTTGCGGTGCATTAAATTGGACGTGAATATGACAGATTTCAAAGACTGTCAAAATAACGAATTTACATCATAAATGCACAGGCTCCCTTTTTAAAGGCCTCTTCAACAACTCAGGAAGGCGTTTAATGGTGAGCAAGTTCAAAGTGTCATGGACTCCCACTGGTATAAAAAGGAGGCAATACCCACTATACTCTCTGTGTTTCAGATAATGTATCTGTCTCTTTTCAAGTTAATAAACTGCACTCCTGTCAAATTGCAGATAAATGAAAGCGACCAAGACATTGTTTTCCCCACATATTGCTAAGAAAGATATCTCCCAATATTTCTAAACGACCAGTATGCTAAAAAGAACTTGAAATGAATCCACCCTGCAGTTATTTTACAGCATCAAAGACAATGAAATTTCCACAGAGGCACTTTCTGAAGTTTTAAATGCTTTATTTCTGATAGCTGCTCATTAAGAAGCTTCGAAAGCTTTTTATTGTTTCAAAGGCAGTCATCTAAATTTTTAATCATTCACTAGTGCTATATGGTCACGATGTTACTCTCTAGCTTTAAAAACCCTTTTTTATTTTCTAAACAGTAATGTCAACATAATGTTTTCCTGAATAATTGTTAGGTATGGCCTTACTCAAAGAGCCACTGTGAGGAGAGGAGAAAGAAAGGGAGAAAGAGGATTTTTTTCCAGCTCCCTTTGGCAGGGGAGAGAAATGAGACACTTCAGGAAATTAAAACCCAGGACCAGCAGCTGACAAAGCTGGCCACTAACCTTAAACTCTGGTCTTCAGACCAGAGCCTGGGATGGCTTCAGCTCAGTCCTTTGTAGATGGGGAAGTTTGTGGTGGGTATTTTTAAGTTAACAATTATGCTCTGCAGGCTGATTCTTGCTCTGTGACACTTGAGTGTCCTTGTGGGTAAAAGAGGGTTTAGGAAATTTCCTGGCCCTGCCCCTTGGAGCTGCCTCCTGCCTCACTCACAGTGATCACCCACTGGCAGAGGACAGCATGGGAAGAGTCATCCCNCCACAGTGATCACCAGGGTCAGGTCCCACTGGCAGGGGACAGCATGGGAAGAGTCATCCCCATCCCATTGCCCATCCCATTCCCTATTCAATTTCCCATTCCCCATTCTCTTCCCCTTCACATTGCCCATCCCATCCCATTCTCCATCCCATTCTTCATGCCATTGCCTATCCCACTGCCCATCCCATTTTCCGTCTAATTCCCCATTCATTTCCCATTCCCCATTCCATTCCCTCTCCCATTCCCTCTCCCATTCCCCATTCCATTCCCCCTCCCATTTCCTCTCCTGTTCTCCATCCCACTGCCCATCCCATTCCCCATCCCACTGCCCATCCCATTCCCCCTCCTATTCCCCCTCCCATTCCCCATCCCATTCCCTCTCTCAGGGCTAGCAGTGGGCACCAGTTTCACAGTTGTCATGCTGTAGTATCCATCAGTGTGACAGGCACCAGCTCCTGGAGCCAGCCGAGTCCCTGTGCAGGAGCAGTGTCCTCCCATGCCCACCAGCCTGGGCCCATCCCATCCTTGCATCTGGTTTCACTTTGCTCCTTGCTCCAACACCATTAGGGACAGGATTTCTTTCCCTCTGCCTGGCCCAAAGGTTCTCACACACCAGACGTAGGGATGAGGTTGCAGTTTATTTACTCTACAAGCTTGTATTACATTTCTCTGTCCAGAAACCACAGCCCAGCCTCTCTCCTCTTGAGGGACTGTGAGTTTTCCATTCTCAGGATCTAAGAGTTGGACTGAGCCCATGTTCCAGCTCAAGGCTCTTCCCTTTCTTGTGCTTGTATTAAAGTAGGCAGAGCTCACTGATAAGGGAGGAGGGAGGAGATATGGGGAAGATCGAGGCTGCCTCTGCTGAGCAGGGAAGTGGATCCCTCTGAATGCAGGCACTCAGCATTTCCAGCCTCCAGATTTCAGTCAGGGTAAACGCAAAAGGAAACAAAACACTGAGCAGCAGGAACAGCCCATCCATGGGGCAGCCATCACCTGCAAGAGACCACAAGAGAGAGGGATAACAATGACCTCCTGCTAATATAATGTATTGCCCTCCGCTAGTGGTACTCCTGATCTGATACTCTCAAGAGAATTACAAATATTAGTAAAACAACCTTCTATCAGCCATAGTTGAAGAGTTGGGAGAGCTCTGCTTGCAATCTGATGGGATGGGCCACTTGTTTTAACCAGCAGCTCTTCAGAGTACCACATTTTCCATGCTGATTGTGTGGCTGTTGAATGGATCTCATCAGTTTTATGCGTTGTATGCAAACTTATTCCTGACACAAATATATGTTGACACTTTTATCTATCCCTCCCCAGCCTGGCTTTGGGAGGTTTCAAGCACACTGGGCTCAGTTTTCTGGCTTTTCCTGCTGACCAAACCAGGACTTCCTTCCCCTCTCTGCTCTGGACTCAGGGTGTTTTTCAGCTGAGCTCATCGCTAGCAAACAGCCCGAGCACAGAAATTTTGAAATGCAAACACAAAAGATCCTTGGGAAGGTGGAGCCGAGAGTGCTGAGCTCCAGCTCCAGCCCTCTGAGGCGCTGGGAGAGGGAAGTGCTGGTTACAATTAACTCCTGATATCATGGGAACCATAAAACAAAACCAAGTTTCTCTCCTGGTATGGAAGGCCTGGGAAAAGACAAGCTGTCAGTGTTCCTGTCGGGAGCAGAGCAGGAGCTGCTGGGCTGTCCAGCCCGTGGCTGTCAGTGCTGGCCGTGCTCCGTGGTGCAGCCCCTGCTCCCTGACAGCTGGGCCTTCCTTTAGTGTGTCTCTTGGTTTTCCCAGCCACCAGAGCCCAGATTACTTTTCCTCGTCTGCCTTGGGCTGTGCTCTGGCCGGTGTGGCCACTCCTGTCATTCCATCACACCCTGGGCCGAGCACCTGCCCAGCTGAGGGCTCTTCTGGATGCACCTGGGCAAGCAGCCACCAGCATTCGGTGTTAGTCCTTTCCTCTCCTTCAACAAGCCCTTGGAGCAGCCCAGACTCCCTTTGGGAAGCTTTAGTGGAGCTCTGAGGTAGTTCTTTGCTCTCGGGGGTCAAAGTTTGCTTGATTCTGTGCTGAAGAAATCAAAGGATAACTAGGAAGAGAAACGATGTCTTGAGCTGGTATTTGACAAGGCTTGTGCTTCCCAAACATCCTGGGGGACATCAGTCCACTGGGCAGATCCCTGCAGTGATCAAATCCATGGGATAGAACCATAGAAACTCCTGAAAACCTCAGAGTTAAGGTGGCAATGCCTGTGAGAATCACATGTTAGAGAAGTAGACTGTGTTCTGTGTGGGCTGTCCAGCATCCTCCACTCTGCAGCTGTGTTGTGCTGGTGGGAATTACCTGACCCTAGAGCTGCCAGGCTCCAAAATCCTGTCTCACCTCAGAAACCCCTGCACTCACTGGGCAGGTGCTGAGCTTTGTCCCCTCACACTGAGGAGCTGCTGCTCAGCCAGTGCCAAATGCTGCTGGAAGCCCTCATATCCTCTCTCCAAATCTCACTTTTGCAGAGCACCCTTTTCCTGTAATGATAAAAACCTAATTGCATCTACACAGAATCCTGTCTGAAAAATAATTCCCATCCTGTGTCTAGGATGACCAAGGAAGACAAATGAGAAGAATAAATAATAAAATTTGCAGGACATGTATTTTTCCAGAGACAAAACAGATTCAGATGTGGATGTGCTATGTTTGGAGCTAACTTTAGAGCTCGGGATTTTGGATGGACTTCTAAATATTGACATACAGGGTCTCAGGCCTTTCTCACAGACTGCAAACATCCTGCATTCTTGGCTGGTTTTGTGTCGGGATCCATGCTCTGTTACCTTTCCAAGGAGAATTTAACTCTGGCCCATAATGCAGAAAGAGCCAAGGGCTTTGGGAATAATTAGAAGCTTCATATGCTACCAGATCATTTGGCCTATGTTTTGAAGCATAAAAGGAAGGGATGGAGTAAGATACAGCTCTTGCATCTGTGAAATTCTTTCCCATTGGCAACCTCCCTGCAAAGTCATAATTAATGAGGATATTCCAGTTCAAGATCTCCGTTCTGTCACAGGCATTGGCTTTCCCAGACTCTGAGGTCCCTGCACTTGGAGGGAGATCCCAGCTCAGTGTCCTGGGGCCCGGGCTGCATTTCAAGCCCCTGCTCAGAGTGTGTTGGATGCAGACAAGCATGGTCAGCAGCAGAGCCAGCAGCAGAGCCAGCAGCAGAGCCAGCAGCAGAGCCTTGCCGTTTGTTTTTCCTGGCCTGGTGCGTGCTCAGTGCTGCGGGGTGAGGGAGAGGTCCCCCAGTCCCCCTCCCTCGGGGGACCCAGGTGTCCAGAGCTGTGTCCATGCAGCACTGCAGGCCACGGGGAGTGCCTGGGATGTGTTTGGTGCTCAGTCCCTGATCCCATCCCTCTCCCCTCGCAGGGAGCAGGGCTGTGCCCACTCTGCTGAGTGACCCAGGAGCAGCACAGCCCCTGCTCCCTCCGAGGATGGAAACACAGATTCCAGCCCTCAGGCTGTGCCTCCCCATGCCATAAACGCAGATCCCAGCCCTCAGGCTGTGCCTCCCCGTGCCATTTGGGCCGTGAATGCCCTGCGTGCCACATTTCTGTGTTGTAATTACCAGCCTGGTCCCTGCTGCCTGTAAAGCTGTCCTCAGCAGGCTGTGATGGATGAGGCTGTACTGTTGGAGTGGCCTTTTCTGGGACTGTTGCTAACTCCCTGGCATGTTCCTTGAGGTGATCCTCTGCTGCTCCATTGCTTCAGAGTGAGCCACAATTCCCCACTGCTTTCCCTTCCCAGTCGAACTGGTTGCTCTCAGGCTGCAGCTGATGTTTTCAATGCTGATGTCTGAAGAAAAGATGATGAACTTTTTCCTTGAAGTGGGGAGTTTTTCAGAGGCTACGTTGCTGCAGATGTAGAATACCACCCCTGTTCATTATTTTAAATTACCTCTTCATGTCTTTGTACCTTATTTCTTCTCTCTGGTTATTCTGAAAGAGTTAAACGCCAGCATTCCATCATTGCTGGCAAAATAGCTGTGTCGTGTGGTATTGCTTCTCCTTCCTCCCGACTAACTTGGGTGATTGACTAACAAAATACTTGAAATATTTGATCTGAAATTTGCTTTGGGGTAACATTCAAGGCTTTAAACTTCAAACTTAGTTACTGGAGAGCTTTCCTGCTGGCAAGCTCTGAGCGTTCCTGTGAGACACCAGCCCAAAGCACCTTGTGTGCTGCCACCCTGTCCTGTGGGCAGTTTCAGAAAAGGCCTTGCAGAAGGTTCTCAGCATGACTGACTCGTCTCATCGGTGTAGTTGGGAAAGGTGGGATCTGTCTCTTTTAACTTAGACAGAACCTTTGAGCAGATGAAATTAGACATCTTGGCTCCCTCTATGATGAACAGACAGAGAAAGTGCCCCAAAGGGAGAGGTCTGAGCCCTTAGGCTGACATTCAGGGGAGGTTTGAGGAGATGGCCTGTGGGGATGTCCACTCTCCACTGATGGCAGGAGCTGCGATGTGACTGGATAGACCAGACACCTGACTTGCATGTGGCAGGATGGATGCCAGCTGCAGGCCCATGATTTTAAAGATATTTATGTGCCTAACTAATCAGGAGCTGCTTTGCAGGATTTACAGAAGGGTTCTTCAGTTTCACTGAAATAAAAGGGGTTTAGTTTAGGTAAGGGGGACCTTTGGGAAATCTTGTGCCTCATGTATTCATCTCAGCTCTTCAGAAGAATGTGTGCCTGAGTGTTCTCTGAGAGTAAGGTCAGATGTGGCTGATGGGCATTTGATACATCAGATCTTAATGTGAACTTCAGGAATCAGCAAATTTCTCTTTAAAAAGAAATACTTTATTCAGAGGAACTGAAAAGAGAGCTTTTCCCACTGCTTTTGAGCTCCTTCTCACCAAGGTCTCAACTGCACCATCCCACCTGGCAGTGCCTTGGTGGGGAGGAGAAGGCAGTGAGGGCTGAGTCCATATTCACCTTGGGATGTGCAGAGCTGGAATAACTCTCCTCTCCCCTGCATAGACCCCAGATATTTCCTTCTATTCCTAGAACTAGGAAAAGGCACTGTCAGCCTTGACTTCCACTTCAATCACATCCGTCAACTGCTGAACCTGGCTTCAGGGAGCTTCATGCTAGCTCATAAAAACTCCAAAACAACAACAAGAAGGAAACTTTGAACAAAATCCCTTGTGTGCTCAGGTCCAGACATCCCTTCTTGAGCTGTAATTTGTGGCTGTCTGATCACTTTGGAGCTGTACCATTGATTTCCTCACTCCTCCCTCCCCAAGGCCTGGAGAGGCACTGCTCCACTGGCTGCACTTCTGCTCTTGGAAATGCTGATCCTTTCTTGAAAGCTGGAGGGGGAATAAATCACCAGCGACCTGAAAAACCTCCATGAAATGCAACCACAATAAAACCAAACGCAGTGGCTGAAGGCAGCTCCTCACTGGGAGTTTTTGTGCCCATGCTGGTGCTGTGGGAGCTGTGCCACACCTGCAGGTGTGTGTTTGGATCCAGCTGTGCTCTGCTGCAGGGTGGGTGCCTTTGATTACAATGCTGAGAAAGCATCTTGTTCTCATTTTGAAGTAGCAAAGATGGCAGAAGGTCCCTTTATTCACAGGAATCACTTCTGGCTGAGAAGAGTGAGATCCAGTAAGATGGAGCTACCAAAGGTCAAGGCAGAAATAAGATGAAAAGATTTTGCACAGAGCATAATTAATCATAATTGCATTTCTGTAGGGAAGGCTACTGTAAGCTGAAGTTAAAAGTTCTAGGATTCTGGTCCAGACCTGATCTTCTGTGTAGGCTGTCTTGAGTCCAGCTTAGCTCTTTGAAGGTCACCCAAGCCCCAGAGCTATCAGTTATCTGCTAAATAGGCATCTCTGAGCATCTCACAAAGGCTGATAGGAAATAGTAGACCACATGGCTTAAACAGAAAGGAAATCTCTGAATTCTTGCCTTGCTGCTCTCCAAGCAGAGCACTGAATTGCCCAGGGATTGAGGTAAAAGAAAAAAAGGGGCAAAGTAGTGATGGAAATGGGGTGAATAAACACCTTATTTTTCTGATTTCATATTCAGCTACTGACTGGATGTGTAACTTGGGCCAACTGCCATGTAAGGCTCCATCTGGACAACCATAGGTTTGTGCTTTTTCCTTTTCCTTGCTTCTTGGAAAATTAAAAAAAAAAAAAAAAAAGCTGAAACACCCTCACCGGAAAACCAGATGTGGCATCTTGAAGCTGAATTTTCTCTGGTAAATAAATTCCATTATGAAACTGAACTAAACTAACCTTGCCCCGCTGCTGAAGAGTTTTGTAGAGTTTTCAAACATCCTTGTGATGATTCTGTTCTTTCTCTGTTCTCCCAGTGCCATGTTGAAACATTACATGACTTGAAAGCCCCAAAGTCATGGAAGGGGGTATGGGAGGAGGAAAATACAAAGCAACTCGTACAAACTGCTGTTGGGGGGGAACAGGATTTTTTTTTTTTTTAAATACAAGCCCCAGTAACCACATGAAAGCTCTTTAAGAAGTAACAAAACCACCCTCTTTGTAGCAGGTCTAGTAGTGCAGGTAGTAAAGGCTGGTATTAATTACCTGGTGGAGCTTATTGCTGCAGGTGGCAGGCAGTCAGGAGCTGAGTGCTTGGGTGGCCAGTTGCACTGGTTTCCATAAAGCCAACAGGACACCTTGTCTACCCAGGAGGAGACGCCGAGCAGCCTTCTGGAAGGCATTGCCCTCCCAAAGGAGCCTGGTCTGGCTTTCTGGAGCCACCTGGATCCAAATGTGTGCAGACGTGGGTGTCTGCCTGCAAACCGAAGCTGCTGGAGGAGGAATCGCTGGTGTGACACGAGCAGGAGCCCTCCAGCAGCCGGCACCATGGGTGCTCCAATTAACGGTGCCACGGCGATGGCGGCTGCTCGTGGGCTCATTACAAAAGACAGACAGACACCTGCAGGGGTCTCAGAATAATCACTCCTTTTATCTGGTGATTGGCAGAGGTGGGGTGACAAGGATCTGCTGCTTAGCATAATCTGAGACTTTTTCTTCTCTTTTTTTTTTCTTTTTTTTTTTTTTTTGGATACCGACAGAAGCTGTAACGCGGGCACCTGGAGCGGTGGTGAGGGGAGGACAGCAGGGCTGCAGCAGGTCTGTGCCTCACTCACCCCTCTGGAGCAGGGTCTTCCCAAAGTGCTCAGCCCTGAGCGTGAGGATGGAGTCACTCCTGGTCTCCATTGCTCATTGCTCAGGTGCTTCCTGAGGACAGGTTTTCCCTGCAACCCTGGCACGTCCTTGGCTCTGTCACAGACCCCAGGCTGACCCGAATGCCTTCTGCCTCCTTCTGCTTCAGTATCCCTGCTCAGATCTGATCACTGCCAAGGCTTTGCTCAGAAGCGGCAAAAACGGCAGAAGTTCCCTTTGAAATTTTCTCCCTTCCCAAGGCTGCTCAGCTGTTCCCTTGCTGGTCCCTTTCCTAAAGACAAAGCGACTTCACATCACTTTCAGCCTCTTCGTTCTCCCTGCCTTGGGAAGCCTCCTGGAACTCTCAAAGGAGGTCACGATTTCAGGGCTGCGCCCGTCCAAATCAATCGCTGGGACATCCATAGGGAAAAGACTTGTGCCAGTTCAGGCTTCTCATGAGTTTTCTGAGATCCCTGAGGTTTTAGTCTAAATTATTTTTCTTATTCTAGGCCCAGCAATAGAAAATAAGGAGAGGTTATTAGCTATTTTCTAATTATACTCTGACCTTTTAGAGTATTTTTCAGTTATGGATTTCAAATCCATTTGCCAAGTTTGGTGAACTAAGTCCCAGCATAAAGAATTGCCACCTTATTTTTCAGGTCAGAAAAGTAAACTGTTTTCCCAAAATATATGAGGAGCTGAGCAGGGATTAGACCCCAGACCCCCCACTCACAATCCCTTGCTTTAACTGCCAGCTCAGCCTTTCCTCATTCTGGTATGGGAAAAGCAATTGGGAATAAGAAGCTATTACTGGGGCAGGCAGTCTGTGGGGGATAGAGTTACAGAGTTAGAGTTTTTGCAATAATGTATTATTTAGGACTGGGTTGCCATTTGAGATGGACTCAGGCTGCAGATTCAGAGGCACTGCTGGGATTGAATACTGAAAACCCCAGAGTGGAGAAGCGTTTGAGCAGAGTAGCATTTGAGTTTGAGGTTTGGGATCTATTACTGTGGATTCCCAGAGATGTCTGTTCCAGAGGTCTACAGCACATCTTCTGCAGCACTTATCTCTTGCCCTCAATATTTATTTTACCATTCAGGAGGAGAGACAGGAGGATTTTCTCTGTCGTACCATTATGATACCTCCCTCTTATTGACCGGCTCGAGCAAAATTATTTGCAGATCTAATAGAAAGGGTAAAACTTTCTCATTAAATTCTTTTTTCCTGGCTCCTATTACATTACTGCGTATTTGGAATGTGTGTCAAAATAGGGGGAAAAAAAAGGGATGCTGATGTGTTTTATTTGGTCTTTCATTTGAGGTTTGCTAGCTGTTTTCAAACTGAACTCAAACAGAAGGCCACAAGAGTTTAAACCTGATTAAAAGGATGCAGGAGAACATGAAATGCTGCTCTCCAGAAGCTCTCAGGCTCCCTGTTAATCTGTGCTTTTGCCTTTTGAGCATCAGGGTTAAGAGACAATAAAGAACATGGGGCAAATGGGATCAAGACAAAAAAAGTGAATTAGTGAATTAATGAAGAAAGATCTTGAGAAAAATGTCTTTGATACCTAAAAATAACTAATAGTGTGTGTTAGTTTAAAAGCATATTTTCAATGCAGGGATAAGTGCACGCAGCAGGGAGGAAAATACAAGAGAGGCTGGAGTAGAGAGTGTAGAGGGTGAATTTAACTGACAATAGATCACTCGAGCCTGTGGTATCGCGTTTAGAGGGTTAAAAGGCTAAACATCTTCGTATTTAATGGAAGATGCTCCTAGAATTCTCAAAAGCAAAAGATGGAGAGAAAAATCTGCTGCCTGGGAACTTGAAAGAGCTGCACTTTTGAGCCCAGAGCCTGGAAAGCTGCAAATCTATTCAGTGGGGAGACCCAACAGATCTGCTCCTTCTCTTCAGCCCTGCAGGGAACGGGCTCTGTCCCAGGGGATTTGGGATGCTGATCCCAGGTGTGCTGCTCACCCTGCCCCGTGTCCAGGTCACTCCAGGATTAATTCACCTGCAGTTTAGGTTTAAATTAGGAGTTTTCAGGGCCTTTCCACCTTGATTCAGGGACAAACACTTTTGAGCAATGGATGAGGAGGGACATCGACCAAGAAAAGTCTGCTTTGCTGACAGCACATCAGGCCAGCACTGAGTTTACTGTGAAATATTTTGGGTTATAGGAAAATACTTTGGGTTTGTAGTGAAATACTTTCTACTACTTTGCTGAAAATTGCTCTTGGATATTAATGAGGCTGGAGTTAGCAGGGTCAGGACCAACCCAAATGATTATAATTCAGAAAACTGCTCTAACGTGATGTGTCTAATGCTGCTCCCCTAGAATTTTACCACTCAGTATTTGAATCAAAAAATCACCTNTTTTTTTTTTTTTTTAGGGAAAACATGCTCTGTAGGTAACCTGCCTTCCCTAAAAACCAATAAATTCTGTTCTCGGAGAACAAAGATCTAGGGATGGTCTATAGAAAAGAATAACATGAGCAAAGCTCATGTACCATACATTAAAACCAGCAAAACTGCTTAAGGCAATCCAAATGCATTTTTTTATTAGTATTGTGTTATGATGCTAAACAGAAAATGACAACTGTGAATAAGATAAAGGTCTTCATTGTGCATGAAAAATTCAAATTGTTACTTTAAGGAGTGATTTATTTTTTTTTTTAACATCATAAAACATTTATGATAACATTTTACAAAATTAGGAAGGGGAGAATTGGCTTGAAATCTTCTAAATCCATTAAATTTTCATGTTGTTGTTCAAAGCAATGGTTAAAAAAGCAAGAAAAGAAAAAGGTCTAGAAGGCATGAATATAGATATTTGAATATATATTTGACAGCTTTATCTAAGAATCAGAAGTCTGGAACTTGAACTAATTTAGGGCTGAACGAAACTTTTATCTGTGGGTTGGCTGAGAATTTCTGAATGATTAATGACTGCGGCAGAGCATGAACTTCCCAGGCTACAAAGGGAAGAAGAGGGTCATTCCCAGAAGATACTGGGTACAGCTGAGCCAGAGACAAGGCAGTGAAACCACTCTGCTGAAAGTTCAGGGAAAATCTTTGCGTCTCACGAGAAACGGCGAATTTCTCGGGTCTAAGTGGCTTTAGGCACCTTTGCAGTAAGTTTTGCCTCTCTCTAAGCAGCTGGAGCAAGAAATATGCCCCAGGGAAAGGAGAGGGAGGTGGTGACCCTACCAAGGCCAGGAGGTCTGTGCTGCCTCATGGAGAGGCACAAAAACAAGGACCTGAAAGCCATTTTCTGGCAGCTGCTGCTACGGGTTTTGTGTGGGTGTGCACATCTCTCCCGGGTCAGGATTGGGGATTAAACCTCCAAAACCCAGCAGGATGTGGGAATGAGATGTGCTGGAGATGGTTTTAGGTGAAATGAATGTGGTTTTATACGAAAATTTGAAATAATAATACCAGGCTGCGGGAGTGCAGGGAGTGGAGTAAGGAGGAGCTGGCACGCCAGGAAAACCATGTGCACAGTGAGAATTACATCTCCCACTGTGCCAGGAGAACAGGGCCCAGGGACCCCCACATGCCCAGGGAGCCCAGGCACACCATCCCTGTCCCCCTCCCTGGCAGCTGGGAGAAGCCACGCGCTCCCACACCGCCCGCCCCACAAGAGCGGCAATTTGTTCCCTCTTAAAGCGAGATTAATTGTGGCGCAGGAGTAAATGCGAGGACTTCAAACGAGCCGGTGACTCCGACTGGAGAAGTTGGCACTTGGAAAACAAACACGAGCAGCAGCAACATCCTTGTGTGTCATGCTGCACTCGCAGAGAGACTTTTGAAATCCCGGCTCCGCGCTCTCTGGTCGGCGGAGCCACGGGAAACCCGCTCGCTGCATTTTGCCGGTTAGTAATTACATTTTTCATATTTTATTTATTTCCTCAAAAGGAACAAGTAATTATTACACAATACTTTCCCCCCACACCAATTTGGAAGATTTATCAATTATAATCTAGGAGAACGGCCCCATGTTAGACTTCAAATGCGTCTCATTAAAGATATTTTTTAGGGAGAGTGGTGGAAAAACAAAGAACTGCTGTGCTGTTGTCTTTTACTTCGCTTTAATGTCGGGTTCAGAAGTAATGATGTTGGGAACAATCATTCTTCAAGCCTCTGTTTCCTTGTGTTTACTCATTAAACACGAGAACCAGGTGCTCTCACGGGGAAATGCTCATTCTAACATTGGCTTTAGAAATCAAAAGTCTCTTCACTTTCACTAACAAGCACAGCTTCGCAGGGAAGGGACTGGGAAAAAAGCAGCCAGGACCTGCTTTAAAAATGGAATATTAGTGCCCAGCCCATAGAAGCCGTCCTGATTTTGGAGAGCTCTTGGTGGGAGGCATATGATTACAGAGTGTTCACAGTGCCTGCTGTTTGGTGTTGGTGTTCAGAGCTTCCCACGGAGAGAGGGGCTCCCTTAGGAGCAGTGGAGATTGGCTCCTGGTGTCATTCTCCTCCAGAGGAACCTGTCCATCCCCACTGATCAGCCAGTGTAACCAGCTCCCCTGATCATGGAAAGTGAATATCCCTGTGGAATATTCAGGTTCAAGCTCTGTGACATCTCCTGGGCGGTTCAGTGACCTCAGTGTAGGTGTCTCATGCTGTTCTGGACTCCTCAGGCCACTCAGGAGACCTGCTCAAGTTGGTGGCTACAGCAGCAGCTGGTGGGACGTGGAGTGTGCAGAGGTCAGGGAGGTGCCCCAGGCAATGTGAGGGCTCCTCTGTGTGCTCATCCCTGTGCAAGCACAGCTCCACCCCAGCTGGGACGCGCTGGCAGGATGTGATGGGGTCACATCAAGGCTTGGAAGACTGAAAATCTCTTGTTTCTGGGGAAAGGTCAGTGAGTTTTCTTGAAGTTTCTGTAGGCAGCATTCAGGATCCCCAGAGTACAGGTCCAAGCTGAGAAGCTGATCTGGCTCTGAAAGCCTGTCTGTTATCTGTGCCCAGAATATTCAGTTTGGTGCCCATATTGGCCATGAATCTCTTTTGATCCCTTCAACAATGAGGAAATGGGAAAATTCAGGACTGAAATCCCAAGTCGTTTTTTTTCTCACTGTTTTTCATGTGGGGCATACCTGGAAATGTCCCATAGGGAACCAGAGGTTCTCTGTGGTATGGATAAGAGTGGGAAGGAATGAAATGCTCTCCCTTTGGCTGGATGCACAGAAAGTGGCATGAGTGCATCTGGACAGAAGGCAAAGAGAGCAGCTGTGCAAGGACCTTTCTGTGGAGAAAAGCTCCTGGGTATTTTTCTTGCATTTCATATC
The DNA here is from genome assembly GCA_013396955.1 of Regulus satrapa. Classification (NCBI taxonomy): domain Eukaryota; kingdom Metazoa; phylum Chordata; class Aves; order Passeriformes; family Regulidae; genus Regulus; species Regulus satrapa. Next base: position 140,576 of record VWZN01002268.1, read on the forward strand.
ACCAGAGACTGAAATTTTTAAAAGAAATTGATTTTTTTTTTTGCCCTAGAGTAGAAAACTTTCATTTCTGCACAAAGTGGTTTTTTTGCAAGATTTTAACCCATCCTAATTTTAGTTCCAGTTTAGTGGAGCTGAGGGCTGGATCTTCCTTTGCTCTGATTTACAGCAGTGTCCCCCACCCCGGGCTGTGAGTGGCAGAGGCAGCACCAGCTAGTCCATTCAGATGTCAACCTCCATTAATAATTATTCAAATTGTCCAACTGCCCTAAATGGGCTTTGCTGGAGGGCTGCTCCCGTTCCTGGCTGCTGCACAGCTCTGCTTGCCAAGCCCCTGAACCTCTGAGCCATCCCATTGATGGAGAAGCTGAATCTGTGTTAAAAGCTGTGAATCTGCTCTCCTGCTTCCAGCCCACCTTCACAGAGCCGGCCGCTTAAACTTTTTTACTTGTCCTGCAGGAAAGCCTGTTAGTGGGAAGATATCAAGGGGAATCTGTGTAGATCTGATTGGCAAGCTGTGTTCTTAGTTCTTGGTGCTTTTTTGAGTCGTCGTCTTTTCCCCAGCAGTGCCTTTTAATTCTGGTTTTATAGCTGACCTTGTTACTGTTGTTAGTACAGTTTTTCCCTTTCCCTTTTTTTCAGCGTAGCACTTCTGTAAATGTTTTTGTTCTTTGTTCTAGTTCACTGTCCCTTTGAGGTTCCCTCTGATGTCTAGTCAGTGGCGTGTTTTTGATAAATTCTTCCCTAGCTGGTGCATCTTCTCTCCAGGTATCAAAAATCAGGGCAATGGTTATTGAAGGGACGCTCATTAGCGCGAGCCACGATTTCAGTGCTGCTGCCTCTGCTAAGGAGTGGGTGCCTCCGAGTCAACAAATGGGCCAGCATTTAAACAAAGAAGCAGGAGAGCTGCCCTTGCAGACCCTCCGGGCAGCACCTCAGCCGAGCGCCGGGCTTTGAGCGCAGGGCTTTGATTGCCACGTCTGTGATGGGGAGAGCAGCAGCCCTGCAAAGGCCCTGCCAGCCACATCCCACACCCACCAAAACAGGCACAGAGCTCCCACACGGCCAAGCTGCACTTGGAGGGTCAAGGGGAAGGACTGGAAGATGGGAAATGGCAAAACAAGTTCTGGTTTGTCCCCCTGTGCTTACAGCTGCTGTGCACAAAATGGGTGCTGGAAAGTTCCTGAGGTCCAGCAGCCGCGTTCTGGCCTTGGCTTTTCCATGGGAAGCTGAGCTGGCTCTGACCCCCTCCATGGACATGTTGACCCAAACCCAGTCCTTGGCTTCAATCTCAGCCCAGCCAAACAATCTGTGCTGCAGCAGAACCCATGTCACACACAGTTCAAAGTGGTTTCTGCACATCTTCAGGGCTCAGTGTCAAGCTCTGCCTCCCTGGGAATGTTCTTCTTTTGTTAGCCTGTCCCCAGGCACCAGAGATCACCCACTACACAAAGTATTTTGAGCATGACGTAAGATTCACTGCATCCTCTTGAAGCCCTCTGTGGACAGCAAGCAGAGCAGGGAGGACCAGCAGCTCCAGGTACTTTGTGCCAGCCCAGCGGGGAGCTGGGGAATATGGGGATCCTCATAAAAGGGAAACCAGCAGTCCCACCTCTGTACTTTCCCAGCACAGACGTTTTTGTCTTGGATTAATCGGGAATCTTTCTTGCGTTCTGCATGGTAAATAGGCTTTCCTTGATTCTCTCATGTTGGAGGTTTAACGATGTGAAGGGCTTTGTTCTGGTTACATGGCAGAGAACAGCTCCAAGGTTTGTTTACACCAAAGGGCAAGGGCATAATAATCCTCTGTGTGCATCATGCAAGGGCTTGCAGCAGGAAAGGTAACGTCTAATGACCTTCATTTCTTAAACGCCTTCCAAACTCCTCCTCAGACACTAGGGGGTGAAGCTCTGCAATTCCACTGAAAAGTAAGTGACAGAGGGAAAATGAACCACAGAAAGGTCAAAGACGGTGTCTGAGCCAGGAGACTTGGCTGCTTTGATTATGTCAGTGCTGCCCTATATTCTAAGAACCTTTAGGAAATTAAAGAAACTCTGAGTTGGATAAAGTTGTAAAGTTGAAGTTAAAAACAAGTTTGAGTGGCCTTTGGCAATGCCTTTTGTGCTTCTGAAATGCTGCAAGATGCTGCTCCCTGACCAGGCAGGGCCCACTGGCTGTGCTGAGGATCCAGAGGAAATTCTGCTGGAGTCCAACATGACACAGATTCCCAGGACCATCAGCAAAGCCACTCAAACAAGACACCCTTAAAATAAACTTTAAAGTTCTCTTCATGGCTTCACTTCAGAAACCAAACCAGCTGCCAAGTGCAAATGCTGGAAGTACATCCCTTAATTTAACATTAACTTCAGCTTGTAGCAACTTGATGGGCATGCTCCAAATGCACCACTGCTTTGTTCTAACTCTAATTCGCTCATCCCCACCTGCCCAGACTGCTGGTGACTTTCTCAGTTGTGTGCACATGTGTGAGTCCCGGTGTTGAGTTGTGTCAGCAAACCCTGCTCCTTGTTGCTTTAAAAAGGTTGCAAAATGCTTGTTTGGTGCCAACGAGCTTCACGCAGCCAAGAGTGAAATGCAAATAAGAGGTTTGGCCCATTGCTGGTGAGAGTCTTCAAAGCCAGGCTCCCCTTCCTGTGATGTGAAGACTTTGAGATGGAATCCCCCCAAGCAAGAACAGCTCTCAGAAGGGGTGCCAGCATCTGGTAAAATCAAAGCTTTGAAGATGGGCCTCCCCATTGATAGAAGTCTTTGCATAAGTATCCTCCTATCTTCTCTGATGCCTTTCCAGTGTCAGCAAACTGAGAGCTCCGAAATCAGGCGCGGGATGGGATCCCTGTGCTGCTCCCTCCCTGGAACAGCAGGTCTTGGCATTGCTGGAGGCAACCACCCAACCACAGAGATGGGTCCCACTGACCTCCTGTCTGACTCAGGGGCTGGCAGGTGAACTCCAGCAGATCTGCTCAGGTGGTTGGAGATGTTATCACACCACCACTTCCCCTTCTCTCTGTCCTCCCCCTGCCCACCCCTCCCCTGCAGGGCTGGAAGAACAAAGCTGTGTTCTCCAGGGGAAACTCAGGAGCTTCATGGGGAGGGAGGGACTTCTCCCAGACTCTGAAGGGCTGAGCCTCTGATTCCCTGTGCCTCAGGAGCAGGAACACCCCACAGGGGCAGGGCAAGGTGAGAATGGGGCAGTAGCAGCATTGAAAGCTCTTGCAAATCTCACCTGCTGAGTCCTAACAAGGAAAATTCTGCTTTTTGGATCTCCCTGAAGAAGAAGATGATGATGTGGCAAATGAGGGAAGTGCCATGATTTGTCTTCAATGTGTAATTGGGGCATCTTCCAGGGGAAGGGCAATGCTTTCAACCACCCTCCCCCGACTTTCTCAAAAAGAGAATCAATCACTTCATCTCCTTCCCAGAACCAGCCTCTGCTGCTCTTCCTCAGGCTGTTCTTCACCAAAGCAATGCTTCTCCTGCACCAGGCAAGGCATTTGATGGCTCAGAAATTACTTTTTATTATTTGATTGGGCACTCTTTTACTTCAGTGTATAACCTGCTGAATTACAAGGAAAAATTCTATTCAGCTCTAAATTCTCTCTTACAGAGAAGCCTTAAAGCTCTCAGTTTTCCTCATCCCCAAAAGATTTCCACTAACAAGGCATAAGAAACAGGAAGGAGTGAGGTTTCATCTCACTTTTCATCCTTTCCTCTAATCAAGCAACACTCCCTGGCACCCTGCACTACCTGTCTTGGAGCCTGTTCTGGGGTGGGGGTTGTCCTCTGGCCAGGAAGGATGGGGGTGGAAATGAAAAGAAAAACCCGCAGGCTCTCCCTGGGAAGAGGAACTGGGAGTGCAGTGGTTTGGGCACACGGGCCAGGAGAAAGGTGTTGGCTGCCAAAGCGTCCATGTAAGTCCCGTGGTGTATGGATAAAAAGCAGGAGGAGTCTGTGTATCTCCTTCTGGTCGTGTTTCTGACGAGACCAAGGTGCTCTGGTGTCCTGAGAGCGCGCCTGATGAGACATGGGCTGCTCCTCTGCTTGTCTTTTCCAGGTCCTTGAAGCTCCATCTCTGGGATGCTTTGGGAGGGAAGTGGTTGCTTGCATCAAGCAGAGGCTCCTGTGAGAATAAGTCTCTCACAAGGAGCATGGCTGCTCTTTGCTCTTCACAGGGGGAAGGGCAGCTGGGTTATTGTCATAATTTCAAAATGCTTTCATTTCTGAGCAAGAAATCCAGCGCTTCTGCCCACCAGACCCCCAACTGGAGCACTCCATTAAACATTAAACTGGAAATATGTTAAAACCGCGTATTATGGTCTTAATGAATTATCTGTTTTAGAAGGGAGAAACAGTGAAGAATTGCTGGCATAAGTGTGGAATAAGATTTTTCAAAGGAATTACCCCAGCCAAGGCCCAGGATAAAAGTATTTTCAATAATAGCATTAGACCAAGAAGCAGCACAGCAAGAAATGCCAACTGTAGTCTCTAAATGCTTAAGCAACTTGAAATCTAAAGATGAAAAGGCACTGTACACTATTTACTCTTCTTAATGCTGAATTGTACAGAAGTACATTTATATTTTATACCTCTTTGAACTGGGAAATATGTATAATTCCCAAAAGAGGATAAAGTATTTTTGCACTGAAGGATTAGAGAGGTGCTGTTTAAAAGACAGTTTCAGGTAGAGCTCTGAAAGGGTCTTTGACAGTAGGTCTGGCCAGTGCTCTTGTTCTTTCATTAGAGCCCAGAACTGGTGCATCACGTCTGCATTTTGTGAGGGAAGGCACTGGAGGGGAACATCGGCAGTCCAAGCAGATCTTAAGCAAATTGCTGCCATTTGAAGGCAGAGTTCTGCTTCAAAATCAAGAGGCCGATAAATGTCTTTGACTGCTCCCCAGCCTTTGTGATGGTCTCCACCAGGGTGACCCACTGGACCTCATCCGTGCGCAGCCACAGCCTTTGTGAGGCACTTCCACCGCAGCCCAGCTCCTCTAACCGGGGAGTGGGAAGCGCTGGCTCCTGTGGAGCGCTCCCGTTTGAACCCAACCCATCATCTCCTCGGATGCATTTCTCTGTTGGGAGGTTATGAGGAGTGACAGGCCTCTGGTAATGTAATCTAGCATTTGAATAAAGCAACTGCTGCATCCTGCAGGTGACTCCTTTGTGGCCACGCTCGGAGGAACTGCGCAGGGAAGGGTCGCTTCTGCCTTTAAACTTCCTCGGCGTACACGGAGGGGAGAAAAGACAGATAAAATCCAGGCAGTTTAGCTTGCACCATCATTTAACAGGTTCTATCAGCTCGGCTGGAATGGCTGGAAAGGGATACTGCCCCTTCCGAAGCAAGGCAGCGCCTGAGTCAGCTTCATTTGATTGAATGTGTCATCAGACCCAACCACGAGCCTAATAAGGCCAGAAATATTTCCTTGGGATGACGGAATCCCATTTATCTGAAGGTTTCCTCTCCCCTGACGTCGCCTGCTCTCGGGCAGGGCGGCCGAGGGGATGCCAGGCGGGCTCAGCCCCTGCCTGCCCTTCTCCACCCACGCTCCTGTGGGTTCGCACTTGGCTGGTTGTAGGGAATTCTTATTTACTGTGGATCCAGCACTTACAGAGGGCTCTGGCCATGGGGTCGGTGCTGGTGGGAGGGAGCAGGGCTTTGCCTCCTCCAGCCAGGGATGGGGCAGTGAGCTGGAAGCAGCAAATATCGGTTTGAAGCCTCCATTGTGCCAGCCCACCGTGGGGAGGGGGAGAGGAGCAGATAATGAGCTGCTGCATGATCAACCACGAGAAGAAGGTATAAAAGATATAGACCATTAGAAAAGAACAAGGCTTTAAATGCCATCTGAGATTTTAGCTGAAAAGCCCTTTATTAGGTTAAAAAAAAATCTACATTTAACAATATAGAGTACCCAGTCCTGTAGATTTCTACCGCAAACTCCTCTGAAGTAAACTACAAAGGATTGTGATGTTTCTTCTTTCAGACTTTTTTTTTTTTTTATATGAACTTTTTTTAAGGCACCGTATCCCAGTGAACTATCCTCCATTTCTTTTTCTTGCTGAAGCTGCAGATGTACATTATGCTAGTGTGAAAAAAAGCTAATTAAACTGCATAGACTCTGCAGGAGGCAGAGAAGGCCTGCAGTGCACGGGGGATGATTGATTTGGACTGTCACACAGCTCTGCTGGGTGTCATAACTTAGTGACAAATAAAGGATTACAGTGTCCCAGAGTAACTCTCTCCCTTTTATTGTTCACCAGACATCAAAGCACAAAAGCATATTAGCATTTTTAATAAGTAGTTAGGTCAGTCGTGGCTTACAGTTTGGAATTACTTTCTCTAAAACTAAAAAAGAAAAAAAATGAAAGAAAAACCAAACTTATTGGTAGATTAAAAAATAAAATACCCACGAGGCAGGAGTGATTCTTCCATTGCTTTCGATCGGGAGTGCATTATTTGTCTAAAACATGTGGGGAATGCCAGCTCCTAGCCCATTGTCTGAAAGTGAGATTTCTAGCTATAAAAATAATATTGAGAAGTTGAAAACATTTTATCAGAAAAGCAATTACTGAACTTCTAGCATTCGAGGCCTGTGTGTTGCTTTATTTGTGCATTTTCACAGAGAGCTTATTGTTTTCTGCTTACAATTAACAGCATAAAATGACTTTTTAAAAAAAGTCACCTTATCTCTAATGAACATGTATCCCTGGAAATAAGGTTGGGGGTATCTTGTGTTTTTAAGAAAGCAGAATAATAATAATAATTTGAGGGTGTTTACTTTGAATAAACATGAGTTAGATGTGAAAATACGAACTGGAACGAAATAATGAAACCATTTTTTTTTATCAGGATATAATTAGTCGGGCATTAGTCGGCATTTCCCTTTGGAATGAGCAGAGATTTTTTTTGGATGGGGACAAAATGGCACAGGCAGGATAAATCTGTGGGAATGCTGGGCTGCTGCTTGAGCACTCGCTGTGCGTCCACACAGCCTGTGCAAACTCACAGCAGCAGCTGGAAAACGTCCCCTCCTCAGTGGAATGCCCCAGGTGACTTTGGGATCTCAGTGGAGAAGCCCCAGGTGACTTTGGGATGTTAATCAACACCACTCAGGGTTGCAGCTAAACCTTTATACAGAGGGTTTGGCTGGAAACAACGTTCTCTTCGTTCTCTGTGGTGGGGTTGAGATCAGAAGCAGAGACTGAGGGTGAGCTCCAGAGCTGCTGCTCCATCCCCGCCCCTGGCAGACTGAGATTCCCATCCTCCCCTGGGGAAAGAAAAGCTGCACTGGAACTGCCAACCCCACTCCTCTACCCCTCTCTATGGCGTAAAATCGCCAAAATCCAGTAGAAGTCACCAAAACCTTACCCAGTAGAAGCCACCAAAACATTATCCAGGTGTGAGATGCAGCCCTAAAATCAGCTCATTTACACCAAAGCACATTTGACACGGTTTTGGATGGCCCTGTCACTGCTATCAGTTGCTGTCCCAGCACTGTCATTAGCACGGGGCTGTTATCTCTTGTGCTGGTCTTTGGGGAATTAACCCTTTGCTGAGACGCTTCCTTTATCTTGGCTCCTTTATCCTGTTGCTGCTACTTCACACCTCGTTGGAGAAGGATCCAGCAGCAAGAGCACCAAGGATGGAACATTCATCCAGATTTCCCCATTTTCTGCACCTACCCTGCAAGACAGGGGAGGGACCCAAGAGTTCCTTCTGCATTTTTTGGGGAAATGCCACTTTCCAATGGGACACTTGGCTGAGTTCATCTCAGATGTGTCCCCTTCTCTCGTGACCAGCAAGAGCCGACAGTGCCACCAGACTCCAACAATGGGACAGCTTCATTTTTTCTGTATGGACAGCAACCTGTCCTGGGGGAAACGCCCATCACTCCCAGTTATCTCTTAAATTTCAAATTTCTTTGCCTCTTCCTGCAGCAATACTGACTGCATGCCTGCCCCACAGACGTCCCTCAAGAGCAACGGATGCTGGAGCGGAAAGCTGCATCAGGAAAGAATAATGTGTATTTTTAAGTTGTCTCTCTATATATTTCAGGAGCTGAAAATGAAGAAGAGAGCCAAGATCTCTGTGGAGCTCCAGCAAATATTCCATGGATTATCAAAGGTGCAAGATCGCATTTGGGGAACTACTGGAATGGGCCCTAACAGCTGTAAAGCAGATACAGTTTTCTTATTATCCCTGGAGAGGTGTTTCCTCCTTTTTTTACAACTATTCTTTTAATATCTCTTAAATGAAAGCTTCATTTGCTTGGTATGAAATTACCTTTAAAAAAATATATTCAAAGAGTTTAATTTTTCTTTACAAGCAAAAAACCTGGCACTTGGATACCCGTGTGACAGACACCTTATAAATACCTGTGAGGAACAAAAAATAAATAATTTTTTTAAAAAGATAGGAAATCTTTCCATAAACAGTTTCACACTTGAGATTAAATAATATTATTAAATATCATCTTATGCCTACACAAAAGTAATTCAAGATACAGTGGAGATGTCCAAGGACAGAAGAGTAATTACTCATCTGTAGGTGCCAAAACACTGAAACACTGTGCAGGAATTTTTGATGGTGGAATTTCCACCTAAATTTAATTTCCTTTCTTTCATTCAAATAAAATCTTCCATTTAATTTTAATGCAGTGCTTTTTAGTAAATCTAAGCCTGCCATTCTTCAGGCATTTAAACCCTCGTCCACAGCTGAATTTCGTGGTGTGGATCCACCACCTGCATCTGTGTGAGTTGATCCCAGTGAGTTTTGAATATTGTGCATTCTTGGGGCTACAAGGACATGATGGAAGACTGTCCTCATGTTACAGACAAGCTGTAAATCTCAACAGGACACAGGATCTGAATGCAGGAGACTCTTAATCTTGGCAGGAGTCAGCAAGACCCCTCTGTACTCACACTACAAAGGCAATTTGCATGAGGATTGTTGCAAACTCTCTTCCTCTGGATCTCATTTTTTGTGGTGATTTCCTCCTTTCTCTAAAAAAGAGACAACAGTGTGAACCAATTTATTTTCTGTTGGACACACCAGTATAATTTATGCATACCTGCCCTGAATTTTCCCTTTATTTTTCTGGACCTTTCTGGGATCTGGGAATCTCTTCCTGCTTGTGAATCCTATACACTCACTCTTGTAATCTGGGAGGCTCCTGCATATTTGAAAGCGATGGCTTCATTTGTTTTTCCAAGTTCTTACTGAATCACTTGTTGATGTACAAGTGACATTCCAAGCAGCAGATTAATGAAAGCGCCTTTCTTCTTTGTACAAGTTGTATTACGTCAGAAATTTCTCCACACGCACACCAGTTCCAGTTATCTGATTGATACACTTAGACATCACGCATGAAGTATGCTTTTATTCACGTATTTGTGTCTATAAACTGAAAAGGAGCCTTTATTCTGGAGGAAGAGTCCTGCAGCTCGGCTCTGAGCTGCTCGGCTCCATCAGCACTTGAGCTGGACTCTGGCCAAAACCCAGCCTTATCTCTTCCAGCAACATCGGTGCAAGGAACCACAAGAGGTGAGTTTTGAAAGATCCATTTGGGGGGGGGAAAAAAAAAAAACAACCAAAAAACCCAGACAAAGTCATGATGTCATTTCAAATCCACAGCTGGGAGATTCTGGCTGGTGTTCTTGGCCGTGTTCTCGTCTGTGGGGTCCTCATGGTGCAAAGGGGAGGCAAAGGGCAGAGTTTGTCCAACCCTAAGAATCATTACTTGAGCACTTGGCTCTTAGGGCTCCATGTGCTGCATGGTGTGGAGAGGTTGGGGGGATTTGGGAAGGCAGCCAGTGTAAAAAAGCTCCCGTGGGGCCTCCCATCTCAGAGGGGATGGCTAACCCCATCCCAGGCCAGCTGGGGTTAGTGTCCACCACTCCTGGAATTGCTTGGTGTGGGGGTGAAGATGGGGAGGAGGGCTGGCCAGGGATGTTTGTCCTGTGGGGATATTTGGGTGCTGTCTCTCCCAAAGCCCTCCTGGCCCACAAGAGGGAGGAGACAGGCAGAGGAGAAACTGGTGGAGAGCAGGGAGAGCACAAATGCAGTGCTCATGTTCAGTGAGTGAGCCTGAGAGGAAAACCATGCCCAGGGACCCCTGCAAGTGTCCAAGGCCAGGCTGGATGGGGCTTGCATCCACCTGGGCTAGTGGCAGGTGTCCCAAGGCAGGGGGGTGGAAGTGGATGAGCTTTAAGGTCTTTGTTCACCTGCGGATCTGTGTGAGGCCGTGTGACTCGGGCTGTGGGAAGAGCCAGCAGCTCGCTGAGGTCTCAGCCCATCTCCAAACAAATTGTCCAACAGCAGCCCGGGAGAGGCTCACAGTGCTGGGACAGGGTCTAGGATGCTGTTTTGTGGGCAGGTTTATGGCTCAGCATCCCCAGGCTGCAGGTGTCCTCCCTGCTGAAAGCAGCCGGGACCAGGAGCCTCCGACCTGGATGACACTGCTCTGAGGGCAAAATGTGCCCTCAGGGCGCCGTTTCCCTCCCTTGTTTTAGCCCAGGCACTGGTATCCAGGTGAGCCTGGACAAGAAGCTGAGGTAGGTTTTCTCAGCACACTGCCAGAGGCAGCTGGGGCTGGTGGTGTCTTGGACTTGATGAAACACCGAGAAGCAACTTTTAGCTGTGTAAGAGCCAGCAATGTTCAAATCAAGACTTGTCCCACCAACACCCGGAGGAGTTTGTGCTGGGCTGGGCCTGACACCCGTAATTTCCAACCCCATCCCAGGACTTTGACTTCCTCTTTGAAAAACCCCCAAGACCTGCTCAGAGAGCCCATTTGCTAAAGGATTTCCATAATCCATGAGCCATTAACAACCTCACACAAAGCAGGACCTTAACAGGCTGGCCTGGCACAGAAGCCAAAGCCCAGAGGGGCTTAATTTCTCTCCTGTCCTTCCCCAAAGTGGGCCACAGTTAATGCCAAAAGGGGTTTATGCTCTTACTGCAAGAGCTCTTGGATCAAGCATTTCACTCACAAGCTTCCTATTTACTTCACTGCTTTAACACTCTGCTGATTTAAGCACATGAAGCTCTGGAAGGAAGCAGCATCATTTGAAAAAAAAAAACCAAACAAACAAACTTAGAGAAAAAAATATTTTTATAGAAATATTTGTGCATCCTGTGCAAAAGCAAAGCTTCACAATGGCCAAAAGGAGAAGCAAAGCCCGAAGTAATTTAGTAATTTTTAGCCAGACACTACAAAATATGGGGACAAGAAAAATGATGGCAGGTCTGTGCAACTACCTAAGTGTATGTATGTGTGTGTGTATATATATATATATATATATAACTGGATGTGAAAGGGTAACCTGGACTTAAGGATATTTTGGAGAGCACAGAACACAGAAGTTTTCATGCTTGTGCAACAGCAGAACATTTCCTCCCCCACCACTTTTTTTTTTTCTTTTTCAGCTGTGAGACAAATGAGCTAAAATGACAGAGACAGAATGGAAAAAATAAGCAGACTTGGATCTGGACTAAATGTACTCACAGGATAGAATGTTAATTTTACCCAGATTTGGTTTCACTTGGGGAAAAAGAAATAGCATTTAGTCACTCCTAGCTGTCTGCATCGTGTATAAATGTGGCACTTGCCAGTGGCACCACAGCAGTGACAGGAATGGCCAGGTTGGATTTTTCTGCACTAATTCCCTTCCATTGCAGAGATTTCCCATCAGCATTGGCCTCTCCAAGCACACGTGCTGCAGTTGCATCAGGGGTGAAGCTGGGAGCCTTCACTCCAAGTTCCCTTGCTCTGGTTGAATCAAACCTGAATTGAAATGGGAGTGTGTTTTTAATTTAATTAAGAATATTAAATCAATTAATAAGACACTTAAGTGATTACACAAAGTTGACTGCAAAGAGTTTGATACTGCAGCTCCTGCTTTAGCTAATTCCCGATTTGATGAAGATTCCCAGCCGTCCAAAAGCTCAGGTAATTAGCATTTGATTGGCTCATAAGCTGTTTTTAACCAACCACCCCTTACAGAGTGTGCTGCCTCCTCCTGTAGAAATGGAATACTTCAAATATACTTTTGAGAAAAGCATGTAAGTTCTCCCTCAAAAAAAAAGAAAAAGGCAAGTTAAGGAAAAGCTTTAGTAGGAATATAATTGGCAATGTTTTTTTTAATTGACTTAATTGAATAAAAATAAGCAAATTATCATGGCAGTGGTAAGTTCAAAGCAGGGCCTATCTCTGGTGCAAGTTGCTGGGGTGCTGTGGATGGGGAAATGCTCGAGGAAGTGCTGGGCTGTGGGAAAAGGGGCTGTGGGAAAAGGGATTGGGAGCAGTGCTGGTGGCCAGCTGACAGGACTGGTGTCCTCTTGGTGTATGACCCAGTACAGCTCCTGTGGGGAAGCTGGTGGTGGCTGTTCTGCAGTGTGAAGATGTCCAGGGACACCCAGGGATACCCAACAACACCCAGGGACATCCAGGGATACCCAGGGACATCATAGTTCTGCCTCATGTCCAAGTCCTCCTCTGGGCAGAGCAGAGCTGAGTCTGGGGGTAAGAACCAGGGACCAAAATGCAGGGACCAAATTGCAGGGCAGGGACTCCAAGGTTTTCAGGGAATCTGGAGGGGGATATGGTATCACACGTGATCAGCCAGGTCTGGGTGACAGCAGAGAGGGGATAAGGAAGGGGCAAATCCCCTTGTCTGTAAGATCCTGTGGTCCTTTTCCTCTATGGCATCCTCTGGTTCAGTCTAAAGAAGCATTTGCAGTGAAAGAAGTGTAATTTCTATTTGCCTCGCACACAGAAAGGCCTCATCACGACACAAGGGGTTGTCCAAAGGGGGCCTGACCTCCCCTCGTAGCACAAACATTAAAATATTCTGCTGCAGGATCACAGCGACATCTGAAACTTCCCTTCATTTTCTTCCCCCTCCTTTTTTCTCATCTCTTTGGGTCCTTTGGCCCATATGTTGCTAATTTTCTGTCTTTTCAAAGCGCTCTGTTTCATTTAAAGTCAGAATACATTCTATTCATCACCATGAATTCTAGGGAAAAAAGAGATCTCGAAGGTCAGTGTTCCCCTTAATGTATAAAATAAATGAGCAAAGCACTGGTTTTTTCCTTTAGCTTATTACTTTTCTTAATCTACTTTTTAGGTCTACTGTGGGAGATCACAGGAGGAACTTAAGCAGCTGCTCTTAGAAAGGATTCTTATATATTCTTGCAAGAAAGGAGTCCTTCAAAACTGCAAGTCTTTGTAGTTGGATCTGCTGAGCCAGACTTCAACCAAGCTAGTTACTGGTCAGTGAGCTGGGGTGTCACTGCAGTGACATCCACAAGTACCCAAAGGACTTCACTCCCCAGGAGCTCACTTTCACTTGCTGTCCATCACATTTTCCCAGGGGGAAAAAAAAAAATCCTTCTTCTTTGCTAAGATACTGCACCTACACCCTGAAATCTGTGCAAGGGAGAATAATGAGAGAAAACGGTGACATTCAGATTTTTGCAGTAATAGTTCAGTAGGTCCTACCAAGAGGCAAGTGAAAGTGTTAAAATTACTCAAACCCAAGAAAAGCACGTAAGATGATCTGCTTGCTTAAATTCTGTTGTTGCAAAGGGTAGGTTCTTTGTAGAAAGCCATCACAGGATGAAATTCTAGAAGGCCTTCCAGCAGATCATGGCACAGCCCGCAAAGAGTTAATGGCATCTCTTGTCTATTTTCTTGCTTCTCCACAACTGGCAGTGACAAGAGCCGGTCTGTCCCCAGCTGTGACAGTGACAGCAGCCCTGGGCCAGCCCACGCCAGCCCCTGCAGGCTGGAGTGACCCAGGAGGAGCAGCCAAACCCAAAGTCAACTCCAGAGCCAGCTGAACCTTTCTTTACAAAACCTCAGACCACATCAAAGTGCCTGGATTTGTGTTTTCTTATGAACTGGGGGTTTGGGCCAAGTTAGTTAAGATGTTCATCAAGATCTTTGTAGTGAATCTGAGAACTGAACTAACCCTGGGTTGGAGTTCAAAGCAGCTGGGAGGCGAGTGTGGAGCGGGACCACGGCTAGCTGGTGGCTGGATTTCCTCCGTTCCCATTGCTGCTTCCCACCTTGCTTAGGAACCTGAATCACCCCCAGCATTTTGCTGCTGCTCGTTTTCTCATCCACTTGACCAGAGCTGGTCTAGCTGAAGCTGAAGCCTCTTCCCTGGGCTTTGATGGGTGCAGAGCATGAGGTTTTCTGTGCACCTTAACCTCACGTGGGCAGAGTCCTGCTGCTTGCTCAGAGCACTTGCAGGGTGACTCGATCAGTAAATCATCCCAGGAAAGTTCCCTTCAGTGCTGCAAGATGCCTACTCTCATCTGGCAGTACTTCAGAGCTGGCACTTCATCAGTAGATGAACAAAGCCAAGTAATGCAGTACAAGTAAAGTTATTACAATCTGGGGTATTTCCAAAACAAGAGCCTGACCAAAAAAAAAAAAAAAAAAAAAAAAAAAAAAAAAAAAAAAAAAGAGCAGGCAAGGAGGGGCTTTAGCAGCTGATAGCTTTGAGCTGTAAATTTGGTATAAATAACATTTCTGGCTGTTTTGAACAAGTACAGAAGTTCATATCTGTAAGTGAAAGTTTCTCGCTTTGCAGAGTGGCTCCATCAATCTGAATTAAGTGTTCAGTGGGAACCAGAAACGATGCTACTGAGGGACTCTCAGCCTAAAAACCAGTCAGCAGCAGGCAGCTGTTCTGGGATGCCCAAACACCACGGGGCTATTTGATCTGCCTTGAGGTTGATCCGAGCCCTGCAGACGGGTAATGGGCTCTTTTTGAACAACAGGCCCGCAACATTTCTGCATCTGCAATGGAAAACACTGCGGCAATGAAAGGAAACGGGGTCTTTTAGGTCTTGTTTCTGGCTCTACCACTAATTTGTGCATGACCCTGGGCAAGTCAAAAAGCATCCCTGACCTCAGTTTACCTAGTGAGAAAATGGGAGTGGTAACGCTTTGCAGCCTCTGCGGTCTCGGAGATTTCACTGATGCCAGCTCCCTCAGCCTGCTGAGACAAGTGAGTCATGGCTCTGCCCATCCATAGGCAGCCTCTTTCCCGAGCCCAAAAATCCTCTCCGTGCACACCAGGCTGCTCAGAACTCGGTGCTGGAGAGAGGTACAACCCACTCCTGACCCCTGAGCATTTCCAGGCAAGCTTGTGTTGGGCTAATCCATCAGGATATCACTCACTGATCACTTGATGCTTTCCTTGAGATTCACACCTTGTTTTCAACCGAGAAACAAAATTGTTCTTAGAAAAGGACGCACATTTTAAGTCTGACTTTTCCATCTCGTGCCGCATTTGACTTGCACACAATTAATTTAACCACAGCTGGTGGTAAAATTATGTGCTTCCTGAGCATTATGGTTTTTAAAATTGCTTTCTTAATGCTTTCTGCTCTATCAGGGCTGTCCTGCTGAGGAAAGGGCTAATGTCTTCCCTCAAATTAAACTTTTTCTCTCAGCACTGCGGTACAAACAAGAACAATATCCCTGTTGTAAAGGTGACTTTTTACCAAAGGTGCCCAATGGGCTCTCTGGAATACCTGCAAATCTTCATTGTCTGGAGGTGTTTCAGATCCACAGCTGCTGGGTTCGTTAGACCCTGTGTGGTGCTCATTTAATGGGGGCAGCACACATGGAGCACCTTCCCAGCCTCTTTCCAGCAGGATTTTGCCATCCAGCTTAGCATGGAGTTGCTGCTCTCTGAAATGGAGATGGGATTCTGGCTCTGGGAGCTGTGAAACCAAACAGGCAGCAAAATCTGTAGCAAGTTACAACAATTCTCTTAACCTGCAAGGCAGGGAGGGAGGGAGGGAGGGAGAGAAGAACCCTACACGAGACATCCCATGTCTGATCATACTCCACACATCCACGGCTATTGAAACTCTCTGATTCCCCTGTTTGAGATTTAGCTGCAACATCCCATTTGTTCCAAGCAGATATGTAAAGTCTCCTTGGTATTCAGGTTCATTTAAAGATTTACATTTTGTATTTCCTTGCTCTTTTTCTGACGATGTACATAAAACAGAATTGTAAATGTTTAGGAAAATCAAAGCTATTCTTAGATGCTTGCAATTCCACTAAGTTTGTATTCTCTAATTTGCGCCATGAAAGGAAAAGGAAATCTGGGAGAGGAGCTTGTAGTTTGCTTTTTGAGCTTTTCTTCACCGCATTTCCATTGAAACTTGGGGCTCAGAGTTATGTTTCTCAAGGCACTTTGAAAGTTTCCTCAGTAACCCTTTCCTCTAAAGCATGTGGCTGCAGCCGCCTCTCCTACCTTTCCAGAGGGCTGTGGTGGGGAGTTTTAAAATTAACCACAACAGAACCAGCTCTGGGAGATGTCCAGAAGCCCAGTTAAAGTCCTCTACCCTGGAAAAAATTGGTGATAGATGAGCAAATTCTGCCCAACTGCTTTTTACATTAATGTTGTGGTTTCCAGGTTACTGAGGCACAGCCACGGCTGGAATAGAATCGGTTCTTAATTTCATGAGCCAAAATGCCAATCCACCTCTTGCCAGAGCCTGTGGCCAACCCCATTGGTGCTCCCAGATCCAGAGTCCACCCCTGGGGATGTACTTCAGAGGTCATAAACTACCACAGGGAAGAAGGGGCTTCAGATTAGGATCTCTGGAAGAAAATATTTCCCCGGGTAAATCCAAGCTAGATGAAATCTGCCCTTCTTTTTTTTTTTCTTCTTTCCACACTGTCAACACCTTGAGAAAGTTCAGCCCCACGATGCCAGCTGGGAAGGGAAATGCTGAACAAAAATCCCAACCAGCAGAACAAGAATTTTCAAAGGAATGAGAATTGCGTTCCCTGAAGCGCAGCCCCAACACTGCTCTTGGTTCTCTGCTTCTGAAACTGAAATTAAAAAAGAAAAAAAGAGTAGGGGTTCTTACTTCACCCTTTGCCAAGGTTTGCAGCTCTGTGGGAAAGGTGGGTTTATCTAAAGTAAAGTGTTGCAGTCACTGCATGTCTTGGTGAACTCCACACTCTAGAGTGAAATTCAGGAAAATCAAGCCCTCTCTCCTGCTCTGCCACCTGTCTGATGGAAAAACTGAACACTTTCCTCCCAACATGTGCAGTAATGGGAATTTCTCATCCAAAAAGAAAAAAAAAATTCTCATATCTAAAATATTCCTGTGAATTAAGAAAAACAAAAGTAAAAATAAAATCAGAGGTGTGGACTTTTCCACAAATGGAAATTACCATTTTTGGAGAGCACGAAGGAGAACGTTTCTCCACACCCAATGCTCAGATGTGTCCCCACATCCTTCCCAGCTCCAGGGACCAGTGAGATCCCCTGGCTCTGGGGAGGGTCAGCGAGTCTGGATCCCTAAGGAACCTGCCCTGAAGCTACTGATGAGAAACATCAGATAAAAATTTGCCGTAACAGATTGTTTCTGGTGAAGGTTTTTTTTATTCTCTTCTTAAACCACAAAAGTGCTACCGACTGGCATGGGGAGCACACGTGCTGAGGGCAAACACGTGCCTCCTGTGGACAGCCACCCACTCTGCTCAGCAAAGGGCTTGTGACTGTCCCTTGGCCAGGAGAGTGCTGAATGTCCCTTCCAGCCCAGCTGGCCGAAGGACAGACCTTCAGCACATCTGGGTAAGGTTAGAGGAATCTGGCCTGGTGTTGTGCCTCTGCAAGTCAGCGCTGGAGGAATGCTCTGCACATATGAACTATCTCATGCTCACCAAACCACTTATTAGTTTCAGGCACTGGCCCCTGTGTTATTATGGCCTTGATAACTTTATTAAATTCAGCCCCAGCTTATTCATCTAGCAGAATGGCCTTAACTATTTGTAGATATTTTAAAGTAGCCATCCTTGCATCGTGATCGCTTCCAGACCTCGCTGAGAGACACGCATGTGTTTGAAATGCCTGCTTTCCTTCTCCATTTCACCATAAAGTAGCCAATTTAATTTTGCACAATACCATTTGATAACAACCATGTGTGTGTGTCTTCAGCGTTTATATACTTCAGAGAAGGTACTGCTTGGTCAGTGTGAGATAATTTCACAAAGAAAAACGGAACCAGATGTTCCTCCTTTTGACTTGGCTTCTCCCTCCGCCTATCTTGTTTCTAATGTCAATCTCCACGCAGGTTTTCCATTACCTTGGGAAGGGGATATCTTTACACTTTGTGTTTTCATTACCAACGTGCCTGACAAAGTGTTGGGGGTAGCTGAGGTAGGTGATTATCAGCTTAGCACCTCTGAGATCATTATCGAGCCCTAACTGATGCTCAGGAGACAAACAAAGGCGGAGGTGTGCACTGCCTGGGTTTCCAGAGGAACTCCAAAAGGAAAGGTCACCTTTTGCACCAAATCTCGTGGGTAGTGTCTGGATGCTTGGGATGCAATCCTGAAGATGCCAGAGAGGAGTGAAGGGCACCATCAGCTCCGGGAAAATCAGCAAGAAAATTTTCAGCAGAGGTGTCTTCACCCGGGTGCTGGAACAGGCAGTTGTAGCCATGGTTGTTGGCGATGACTTTCTGCTGTTCACAGACCTCCTGCCTGGCTGGAAGGGTCCAGGTGAATGGGACAGCAGCTGGGTGTGGTGTCTGGATGTCAGGAAAGTGAAGGGGAGTTTCTCTGAAGCTGTAAAGTGGAAGGATGGGGAGGACAGAGGGATTTACTGATGGAAGGAGGAGTTAAGATGTGTAAAACTTGCTGGGCAAGGGACATCCCTGACAGGATCTGGAGCAGCCTGGGAGAGCAGCCAGAGGATTGCTGGGGATCAGGAAAGCCCATGGTCACTGGGGCCACTAGAAAGCAGGAGGGTGAGAAGAGCAGGAACTGGACACTCACAGTTCAATATGAACCAAGGAATTTTTTTATTTATTCACACAACTTATTTTTATACAGCTTTTACAGACTTTGTGTATAACTCCAACTGGTCAATGATTTTCTTGCTGATTACTCTATTGGTCAGCAAAAGGTATTTTACTTGTCTATCAACTCTTCTTATTCTTGGTTAGTTTACACATTTTGTTCAGTGATCCTCATTGAACAGATTTCTTGTTGAATGCAGGTGCAGTTGTTTTTCACCCAGGATTAACTTGTTGTTAACGAACCCTCACTCTCAGGATGGTTTTCACATGGGAACTCACAAACCACTCAGCTGCACACAACAGTGACAAGCCAGCCATTAATTTAACAGAACAAGGCCTGATTTTATACAGCCTTTCTTTTATGATATATCCATTTTTCTCTAAGAATATTCTCACAGGAGGTGGCATTTTAGAATCACCATGAATGTCAGGCTGAGAGGGGACCATCAGTGACTGCAGCATCCTCTTCCTCACCCCGCCAGACAAGACACACTGAGGCTCACCGTGGTCTCCCTGCCTAGGAGTTTCACCAGGGCTGAACCTCATGGTCTGTTCAGACGTGCCAGCTGTGGTCCAGCTATGGAATTCCAGAAGGTCATGGCAGTGCCAGGTGGATTCCACGGTCACATTGCTCTGGACCAGTCCAGTTTTGCAGCGTGTTCACTGCAGGCGGCCCAGGCAGCAAAGCTGGGATTCCTCACTGTCCATTCTGGCTGTCAGCCACCAATCAAGCCTGCACTGTGAGGAGAGGAAGGAGCTTGTTATCTGCCTCTTTATCAGCACTGGTTTGCAAAAGACCCCTCCTGTGGCAATGGCAGGCCAAAAAGCTGCTCTGAGAAGAGGATGGAATGAGAGCAGAGCCCAATGGTCTGGAATACCCAGCAGTGCAATTGCCAGGCTGGGAAGCTCTGAGCTGCCTCATTTGCAGGTGCTTTTACCTTGACAGTGGCTGTTATTAAGCTCCATTATGAGAACAACACTTTGTGGTCCTGCTGTGACTCACCCCTCTTGTGACACCCTGGCAGGGAGAGCCCTTGGCCGCTGCTCCATGCTGGCTGAGGCTCTTGGAAGGGGCCGTTATTGCAGGGAGTGCCTGGCCTGGATCTCAGCTGCCACTGGAGACAGGCAAGGATGGATTCCTCTGCCTTGGGCCCATGGAGACCTATGGGTGGTTCCAAGGACCACGGCAGGGGGATGTCAAGGACCTCCAAGAATGACCGAGCCCTTCAGCTTTGAGGACACCACACAATTTCTGCTCATTGCCTTCCTTCGCTCTTTTTTACTTGGGTTAGAATATGAGCTCAGTGTGAGCCTTGCATGTATTTTAGTTAAATCATCCCAAATTTGCGGAAAACCTTATACAGGCGTGAGCTGATCTCATGAGTCATGCTCGTTGCCATGAATGCTCCATGGCATATGGTAAAGCACTGGAATGGGACACATTCCCCCAGCAGCTGGCTGGAGTCGTGCAAATCCTGTTACTGCCTGGCACGAAGACCAATGAGCAAAGGTCCTGCAGAAAGAAGTCCTGATAATCACCATTTCTTAGGGACTAATCCTAAATGCCTCCGCTCCCTGTCACTGCTCGCGGTAATAACAGCAGGTGCCCATGCAGAAATCCTTTTCCCAGCACCTCCTTCATGTCTTTGCTTTCCAAGAGGGAAGTTGAAAGCCTTTCTGACAAGGATGCAGAAAAAACACTATCAATTTTTTAAAAGTCTTTTTCTCTTGAATTGTCAACTGTTTGTGATTTTCTCTCTCTTTTTTTTTTCTTCTTTTCTTTTTTTTTTTTTTTCAGCTGTTAAAAAAAAAGTAATTTTGTCACTCAGTGCACTTTCAATCCAGTAAATTGTAGGAGAAGGCAATTCCACTGGAGGCCTAGCTGGAAGGAAGGAGAGAGATTTGCTTAATACATGCTTAACTGGCAATCATCTTGGCAGTGTCTTAGCCCTGCTGCAGTCAAGGTGGCTTTCATCACTGGAGGTGTAATTTGTCTCTGCCTTTCCAACTGCTCCTTCCTCTCATCTCCTGCTCCAGTTTACCTGAGCTCATGAAACTCCAGCTCCTGCCCCAAGCTTGAGGGGTGCACAGGGAAGAGGAGCGGTGCTCTGTGCTGACCAGCTTGGTGGCAGCTCTAATGGTCCCTGCTGGTGCCTGCTGGGAGGTGCTGGTGGCAGCAGAGCTCTCTGTGCCTCTGCTCCAGGCTGGTTGTGACCTCTCTGCCTTCAGGGCTCCTTGGGGCAGCCACCCACAGTCAATTGTTCCATTGATTCCTGTGGGTATCAGGTGAGATCTTTGGTTCCTGGGGGCAGGATTATTAACCTGGGATATCTGAGGTGAGGGCTCAGCTACACAGAAAGGTGCATAGATAAAGGACTGGGGTTTTGGCAGGGTGAGTTCAGGTATTCAAAGTCGCTGCAAATTCTTGTTTACAAATTCAGGTAGGGAAATCCTCACCCGCAGGTGTTGCACACTGGCCTCAGGTGTGTAACTTGGGTCCCCCCCCCCCCCAAAAAAAAAAAAAAAAAAAAAAAAA
>VWZN01002268.1:168106-187224 GCA_013396955.1 Regulus satrapa
TTTCAACTTGTACCATATGAAAATAACCTCATCAAAACAAAAAGGCTTTTAGGGACAAGGTTAATTGCAAAAATAGCTCTAAATAGAATAATCACAAGGCCCTGAATGTTGTTATTAGTGTAAGCCAGCAGCTTGCTCCAAAATTTACAGAACAAAAAGTTTGGTCTGCTCTTGCAAACCATGCCATAAAATGGATAAATCATAAATATCTGCTGGAACAAACAGGGAGCTGGGTTTTGATATGCACCAGGTTATTATCTGTGCACCAAAACTTGTGTCACTCACAAGTCTTGAGTCAAGCCCCAGATCAACCATCGACTGCTCAGCATCAGGAAAAGGGGGAACATCTGAACCCAACATTAGGTCCCCCTAAACTCTTTTTTTTCCAGGGTGTGCTGGCCAAAACCCCTGCTCTGCCCATCTCTTCCAAACTTTCCAAGGGACAGAAGGTGGAGCTGGGCGTTATCTCTCCATTACAGTCCTGACCAGAAACCTTCCTAATGAGGCTGTGCTGCTCATGCTGCACAAGGCTTCAAAACCACATGAGGACTCCTATGAGGAGAGCAGTGTGTGTGTGAGGAGAGCAGAGACCTCCAGGGAAGATTGGTGGCCCTTGCAACCACCTGGTGTGGGATTTGCCATCCCCCGATGCGAACACAGAGCCGGGCGAGACTCAGAACTTCTGACAGAGTTTGGCTTTCAAAGTTGGGTTTGTTTAAGTGACTCCAAGGGGTGCTGAGCCACCTGGATGGGAGCCAAAGAAAATGTTGATGCAAATCTTGCAAAGTAAACCTACCCCCTCTTGCAGTCACGTGCCATTTAAAAGTTTCGCATTTTATTTCATACAACGGCCCCAATCCATCGGCCTGCCAAGCAACATGGCTCCTGTGGCAGCATGGAAATCCTTCTGATTTTCTTTCCATCTCTGGCTCTCCCCTGCCAAATGCCTCATGCTGCAATTTTTAGGTCCCCTATTAAAATGTTTCAGAATGGAATCAGCTTTGAGGCCAGATGTCCCCAAATGCCAAGGTAGCTTGCATTTGCTACTCCATGTTTGACTCAAGTCCCTGATGTTTGACTTGAACATCCTTTTAATTTCCCACGCTCTAGTCCAAGACAGCTTTAGTTCATTGCATCATCTCTCCATCCAGGCTAGCCCCCTAAATTCACTCCCCTGCCCACACTTCCTTAGAAAGACATGAGAGCAAGAGAGTGATCAGTGATTGCTGTCCCCTCTTTCTTTTCTCTTTTCATTTTTCTACCAAAATTTGCTTTCCCATCACCAGCTAATTGATTCGTCAGCACTCCAGTGTCAAGCTGTGGTGGTTTTCCATGGGCATCTAATTCTGCTCACAAGAAGGACAATGATCAATACCAGGTGATGGAGTGGCCAACACAACCTCGCTGAGCATCTCCCCTTGAGCTACAGAGCATCTTCTGGAAGCAGCTCAATTTCTGGCTGGGACAGCATTCATGGGATTCAGTTTCATCCATCCAGGATGAAATTCTCTCCCCTGATGAGGGCTCAGTTTTGTGTTTGCAGGCTGCTTCTTTCCAGCACTTTTATTTGGGAGTAGTCCATAGGATTAAGCTGGCATTTGGTTTCCTAGTCAGATTTTTGGGATGATGCACTGTTAGATGGTCAGGGAGAGGTGGGGAACATAGGAAGTCTATTAAAGATAGGAGAGAAAGACTGTGGAAAGTGATAAAATAACTCCAGTATTCACTCAAGCTGCTTATCAGAGCATGGAAGTGTCACCAGCAGCACAAGGACCTCACTCTTCCCACTCCATTCCAACACGGGAGGAGGTGGCAGGGAAAAACCAGTTCTCCTATGAACCTCTCACTACTGATCAGCCCCCCTGGGCAGGTTTGGTGCCAACCCTTCAGGAGGGGCATGGGGCAGAAATGCCTCTCTCAGCCCCATGTGGGTTTGTTAATTAAGGTAAATGCTCCCAGGAGAGAGGCACTGAGTGCTGCTGGGGCTGCCTTGGGACTTCTGGCAGGGAAACTCCTCTGGCACCTGAAACAGCTGGTCTTGCTGCTCTGTGGGGATTTTCTAGAAGGTAAGATCCTAAATTTGTTCTCTGCTTTAATGAAATTTGGTGTTCTGAGGTGGGGAGTGAGTTCTGCCCTTGATGTCCTCTTCTTTTTGCTGCTGGATTTGGTGGGAGCTCATTGCTTTTCTGAATCCTGCAGGAGCTGAGGCTCATGGCTGCTGCTTGTTGTTTCCAGTGGGAGTTGATGCAAATAAATCCTGCTGTTCCTATCCACGTGGGTGACAGCAGCCCTGGAGGTTTGAAATAATGCTGAGAATAAACTTCATTAAACTTGCTGCATGTCATGTGGCCTTCATGCAAAAAATAAAACATACTGTCAGCATCCATGGCCTGAGCTGTACAAAACCCAGGGGCTCCGTGGTGAACCCACGCTGGGCTTGGAGATTTTTTGGGTTTCATTGCCAATCATTAATATTTTTGCACAAGTGTTGCACGCATAGGTAGGTGTAGTTTTTACAAGCCATCCAACTTGAAGTGCCAGACCTTTTGAAGTTTGTAGTCCAGCAGATTAATTCAAGATTTTTAGGATCTACTTGCGAGGAGCTTGATAGGAGGAGGAGGAGGAGACTGGGAATCATCTCCTGGGTTGTCCAGAGACGCTGGATGTGCAGTGGTTGGTGAAATGAGCTGTGTTTTCTGGGTGTGAGAGGTTGAAATACGTTTGAAGTGCTGTAAAGAATCTTACAGCAAGATTGGAGTCCAGGACCTTGGATGGAAGAGATTAAAATGCTTTTGTGGGATTGGTAGACTAAGGATGCATTTTGTTTTAGTTGAGTTTGGTCCTAAGTTTGTGTCTCAGGGGTACCTGAAGCATGAAACGCACCTGTGGTCTCTGTGAATCAGCTGAGGAGGGATGAAATGTATTTTGCCAACCCCGATCCTGCAGAGTATGTGTGCGTTTTGGCTGCTAGGTTATGACAACAGAAAAGGGGCATTTCAGAGCCATTAGTGACATCTGCAGCCTCGCAGGAATGTGTCAGATAGTTAATTATTGTGTTGAATTGTAATTCTATCGCACCAGAACGTAAGTAGTTTGTTTGGGTACTCTTTCCTTCCCCCCCTCCCCTTGCTGAAGATAAAGGAGTTAAGTTTAATCATTAAATCTCCATCTTGATCCATGTAGGTCACGCACCGAACCAGAGTCAGATAACGCAGCATTTAGCAACCTTATCTCCTTTACAATAAAGAGCAAGCAGGAAGCCGACTTTGTTGTCTGTTCTATTTTTTAATATACGTTTATTTAAAGAAAAGCCATCTCGAAAATGGGGAGGGGGGGGGGATGAGATCTTCCAAACAGCAGCCTCTGTAAACAGGATGAAATCAGATAAAGAAATTACTGTAAAAATATTGCCTCATCTCTAAAGCTCAGAACTTTTTTTTTTCTTTTGCTCTTTTTTATCTTTGAGAAAGATAATGAAAGAGGAAGCTTGAAACCACATTTCCATTGATGTTTGAATACACAACTGCTGGATTTAAGAACTAAAGGAGATCAAAGAGAATGGTTTTCATTCCGATAAAATTATAGCAGTTCTGGTATAGGGTGATGGGCTCATTTATGAACTCTACGACACAAATAGTTGTTCAGGCACCTTTCCCCCCCCCTCTTTCCTCTGCTAAGAACTAAATGAAAAATGCCTGGAATTCCTAAGGATTAATTAGGAGTGTGGCTAATAACGTTATAATGGATACATACTAAGAGCGTACGTCTCTCTTTAGGATATTCTCTGGGAGCACAAAACATCTGTACAATTCAAAGGGAATGGGAATGCCAGCTCCTTGCTACTGTACACTGCAGCTCACATGACATGGAAACTTAACAGCATTAGGTTACCAAAGTGTGCACACCCCGACACCTCTCTCTGGTGATTAAATTTTTTATTAACACATATTTTGACGTTGATTACTGAGCACAAGCTGCATGTTGAAGCCGTTCGTGGATGCGGGGTGAACACAATTATTTATCACACGTTATATTGTGTTCTTAAACTGTGCAGTAAAAGGTATCAGGGAGGCTCTGCAAAAGGCAGGAGTGACACGGCTGTGATCCTGTGGAATATCCTTGGAGGCTCCTTGTGCCTGTGGAAGGATCTCTTGAGCTGGGATGGCTGTGCTGGAGTTCTTGGGGGTTTCTTAGGTTCAGGGGTTTTTTTGAGAGCTGAGGATTCTATCAGGGCTGGTGTCAGCTGCAGCACCGTAACCTCACATTTGCATGCCCTGGGGATGTGAATGTTCTTTAGCACAGTTCATGCAGAAATGAATTTGTCCGTGCCTGCCACAGAGCCCAGCTTGGCACAAAATCCAGTTTGGTGGATATTGATCCCCTTTTTCTTACGCTTCCAAATTTGAAGTTTCATAAAAATCATACTCCAGGTCGGTCACAGTGCAGTAGGAAAAATATAAACTTTAAAAGTGGGGTTTCTTTCTGGTTTGTTTGGAGGTGGGTCTCTTGTTTGTTTAAATTTTGGGTTTGGAATTTTGGTGTCTGAAAGAGGTCATGCTCCTTCCAGATGAGGAGTGGGGACAGAGTGCTGGGGGAGTGTCTGTCCCTACAGGTCACCCATCCCCATGGAAATGCAGATCTGAAAGGGCTGGTTTTGATCAGGGGAGGAAAACTCCTACCCCGAGAGGCTGAGTGCTGAGAACTCTTCTGTTTTATTCATGCTGATGATGCAGAGGGAGATGCTGCCTTGCCCTTGAGGCACGAGCCAGCTCCAAAGGTGGCGGCCAAGTGCTTGACTAGTGCAGGATCACCATAAATTCATAGAATGAGTTGGAAGGGGCCTTAAATATTATCCTGTTCCAGCCCCCTTGACAGGGGCAGGGAACCCTTCCACCTTCCAATATCTCTTGCTCCAGATTGAGTTTTCAACCCCCTTCCCTTGGCAGGAGAGGATCACTTCTCTCCTGCCAGAGCCAGGTAAGGGGTTGGTTTGTCCATCCTGGAAAACACCTTCTGGGTCCACAGTGATGTAAAGATGGGGCAATTTTCATCAGGGCAACGTGGTGTTTGCTCCTGGTGCAACCTGCTTGTGCCACCCTTGTAGAGTGGGCACAGCCACTCAGTACAGGGTTGCTGTAAGAGGATTTTTTTGTATTTTTTGAAGCAAACAGAGCCTGACACAGTCTGTCAGCTGAGCCCCATCTCACCTCCTTTCTCCTTTAGCCTTTTTTATTAGAACCTTAAGCAAAATGTGGTTCTTGTGGCCTTACTTCTGCCTTATCAGATGTGGCTTGTACCTCAAAGCAGCACAGAAATGGGTGAGCTCTTACCCTGAATAATTTTCTTTAGGGGTTGTTGGTTTTATTTATTTTATTTTTTTCTGGCAGCTGCCCTGTATGATGATGCCCAGTGGAAAGGATAATGTTGCTTCAACTTAAAAATAGCTTGTGTTTTCAGGGTGGGCACAGAGGACAGCTTGTGCAATTAAAATGGTGATTATTGAAGTCATGCCTAATAAAGTAATCTGTGACTTGCTGAACTCAAGTTAATGACCATGAAATCCATTGTTAATAACAGGACAGCCATTAGTGGGATGGGTGATGTGCCAAAGGTGGCCAATGGAAGGCAATAAAAAAAAATCAAAAGTTAATGTTTGACAGCTTAAAATGTCACTTGAATATTTTGTCCCCATGGTGACCGTTTGAAGTTTTTATTTTATTTTTAAAATGCCTTTTTAAGAGCTTCTTGATAGTGTTAACTTTCCAGTGAGACTTGCCTTGTATTTGGGGCTAAGTGCTGAGATTGCTCAGTGGTGCTTGACCCCTGTGTATGTTTATGTCCAGTTTTGGAGCTGGCTGAAAATTATCAAAGCACCACCAGGTCTCCATTCTGCTCAGCAGGAACTGGAGGGAAGGGTGGAACTGGGGGCAGAGCAGTAAATTTGGTACAATGCACGAAAAATCATGATGGGGAGAGGTTAGGATGTGCTCTGACTGTCATTGCTATGAAATGCTCCAGGAATGGTTGGGGGAAATGCACAAATTTACTTTGTAAATGTGGGATGAAATGTAGGATGTGTTGTTGGGAGACAAAGTCCTTAAATATCTTTTCAAACAGAGCCAGTGGGGACAAACACAGCCTGGTTAAAAATCAGGGCTTTGAAAGGGCTGGATGTGGTTCCAGTGCTGGGATGGGATCTGGTCCTGTTCTCCAGCTCAAGCAGCGCTGATGCTCATAAGTAGTAAAGGAGTAGTAAAGTAGTAGTAAGTGCACTTGCAGGACTTGAATTTTGAACGTTTC
This sequence comes from Regulus satrapa, assembly GCA_013396955.1. Classification (NCBI taxonomy): domain Eukaryota; kingdom Metazoa; phylum Chordata; class Aves; order Passeriformes; family Regulidae; genus Regulus; species Regulus satrapa. Next base: position 174,407 of record VWZN01002268.1, read on the forward strand.
TGCCTTAAAAGTGATGGGGCTGTTAGAGAAAACACAATGCTGCAAAACAGCTTTAAATTCCACTTGAAAAGATGATTTGTTTATGACTTCTCAAAATGTGTCAGTCTAGCACAGGAGTGCCAACCACTTCATAAATACTGTAGTGACACTTGGCAATAAACCTGCAGCAGGTAACAATAGCTGGTGCTCCTCAGATATTCCTAATTACTGGGATCCCAATCCCTAGGACACGATCTCCTGGCAGAGATGCAGGAATTTCCCAAACCCTTCCGGATCCTGCTTAAATCACAGGAGACAGATTGACAAGTTAAGAAAAAAAAAAAGCCAATGTGCAAGGAAAGTGGGAGAACTTGTGGCTGCTTTTTTTAAGATGCCAGTGGGGGAGGCCATGGCTCCAAGGGCTCTGCTGTCCCTCGAGGACAGTGGGAAGTGTTGAGTGGACAGTCCCATGGCAGGATAAAGCTCCAGCATGGGAAACCTGAGGTTCCTCAACCAACGAAATAAGTTGAATTCCTTCAGGCTTTTCACAAAACAGCACTTTTTACGCCATGGCATCCCAACTACTCTTTCCAAGGATTTGGCTGTTCAGGAATGGGATTCCTGCAGGTGTCATGGCTGCTGATAGTGCCTGTGGGGCAATGGCCAGAGACACACCCTGTCACTGGGGCTGGTTTAGCTTCCTTTCCACTGGCATCCCTTGAAAGGGTTGTAAACCAAAAGCAGTGTTTCCTTCTGGCTGAAAAAATCCAGAACAACATTTCTGGAAACACTGAGGAAAAATAGAGTTGTACAAAATACATAAAATACAAAAGCCAAGGTTATTTAGGTGGTACAGAAATTACTGACCTAGATAAATACATAACAGTGAATAATAAAATATATATTTATTTCAGGTGATCTATAAAATTTTCTTTTCACTGGGAATAAAATTAATCTCCTTACAAGCCAAATGCCATTGGAGTCATTAAGCAATCATTAATTATTTTGGTCGTAGGTGGCTGGAATGTCACGGTGCTGAAATATGCATTTCCTCATGCCTGCAGAGTCATGGCTTTGTGTTCATCACATAGGCAGCACAGGTTTGCCCACAGAGAGTGGCAGTCTGTTGGAAAATGGAGCTCTGGTTTGGCTTTTGGGTTGTGTTCATGCATTTTAACATAGTTCACTTCCCCTGGGAAGAGTTCCTGGTGCTTTGGGAGGAGGAGGAGGAAGAGGAGGGCAGCAGCTCCCAACAGATCAGGGTGCCACAGAGGTACAGCAGGCTGATCCAAACCCCCCGAGGGAAGAGCAAGCCCATAAGAACCCCGGAGTGCACAGGCTGGTTCCAGGTGGGACTGGGGCCTGGGCTGATGCCCAGGGTGGAGCGTGGCACTGGTGACAGCCCTGGGTGCCGTGGCTCCCGTGGCTGTGCTGGATGTGCCCCCCAGGCAAGGCTTGTTCAGCTCTGTGATGTGGTTTCACCACTTCCAGCTCAGAGATCAGCCTCCAGCACAGCCCCCAGCCCTCTCCAGGACCTACCCTAGCCCAAACCTTCCCTTCCCACCCTGGGACAGGAGCTGCATCCAGCCCAGACTGAACACCTTGTGTGTTCCCTGGCCCTTGCTTCTCGATCGGCAGCGCTTCTCCTCCGGCTGTCACATCCTGGGAACACTGCAGCTCAGTCATCTCCAAGGTTTTGAAGGGGCTCAGCTGAAGGCGAGATCCAGGCTCTGCTGCATGAGCTGCTTGGGCCCTCCAGGAGCTCCACAAAGTCAAGCACAAACCTTGCCCATGGGCACTGCCACCGCTGCTCTGTCCCCGTCCCCTTCCAGAGGACATCCGGGCACTTCCTCAATCCTCTCCCCTGGCAGGTTCCCAACAAGTCCCTCAGGGGAAACAGATGCACAGACTGAAGGGTTGCTGGAGGAGGAGGAGGAGCACAGTCATGTCCCTGTGTGATCTCCTGTTGCTCTATCTCTGTCCTGAAGTGCTCGTGGCACTCTCTCAGGAGCATGTTTTCCATACAGATTGTCCACCTGAGGATATGGGATCCCTTTGTAGGCATTAGCTGATTTAATTGAGTTTCACTGTACTTCTCTGAGGCAGGGATAAGATGCTCCCTGGGTTTTTACACCTATGTAAACTGAGGCGTGGAGAGGTTATACATTTGGAGGAAGGTCCAGAGATCTGGTTTGGGAGGTAGTAGTAGTTTCCCTTCAGGAGAGGAAAAAGAGAAGTCCTAAAAATCAGAAGGGAAAAATCCAAAGGCAGAAAAGCCTCAGAATAGGGGAAATAATTTTTCAGAATGCTACACATTGAAGCAATTTTAAATAAAGCATTTGGAAACAAAGCGCAGCACTTAGTTTAAAATTAAAATCTTCTGGTGGGGAATGGGTTCTGCTTCAAACACCACGGTCTTAAACACAGGTCAGCCCTCGGTTTAAGAAGGAGCAGGAGGATTTTCAGTGCTAAATTAGAATTGCCAAAGGGGTGAGCAGCACAAACAAGAAGGGAGAGGGGAAAGATTCTGGGAGCAAGTCAGAGCTGCGGGCAAGGAGGCACACAGCCTGTGAGAATCCCTCTTCCTGGCTGAGAAAACCAGTTTTGTTTAGCTAAGCCCCAACTCAAACACACTTGAAAACTCAGAGTTTTACCAGGCTGCCATGGAGCTGTGAACAAGCCGCTATTGTCTGTGGAGAATGACGCTCCTGTCACCCGCGTCCTGGGGAAGCGAGTCGGGCTCCTCGGGGCACAGCAGGCACGGCGTGGGCTTGGAGGGAGCTGGAAACATGGACAGCTGAACGTGCAGGGAGCAATGTCAACCCTTGGTCTCACTCTGCCTGCTCCTCTTCTCCCCAGGATCCCTCCTGTGACCCCCCAGTGGAGGGGAATGGCCACTCGCTGGTGTCTGGCGCATCCCTGGGATGGGAGCTGGTGGTGCCACGGGTTTGTGAAGGGCTTTTCCCTGATGGGGAGCTGGGAATCCATGGGAAATCCATCCCCATTCTGTGCTCAGTCCCTGTGGTGCAAGAGCTCACCCAGCAGAGCAAGGCTGGGTTTTGGCAGCTGGGGAAATGCCTTTTCCTGCACGAGAAGGGAGGATAAAGCGATGGAAGCCTGGTTCCACAAGCCCTGACCCTTATCAGGAGAGTGATGCTCAGTGTGGCTGCAGAATCAGGGACATTAGAGCTGTAAATTATTTTGGTCACCACTTTGCAGAGCAGGGGGTTTATCTGTGGGCAATTCATGTCCCACAGAAGCTGAGGAAAAGAAAGCCGTAATTGGAACTCGTGCCCATTTAAAATACCTTACATCAGAACTGAAGAACTGAAGCCTGTTTTTTCCATTGCAGAAATTATTTGGCCTTGAACCATCCAGACCTCACTTGCTATTCTGCAATTGAATAGAGCCTTTTGTGAGGATTTTTAAAAATAATTACTACAAAGCACTTCAAGAGGAATTCTGATTGTCGTCTAGTTTTCATTTCATGCTTTCATGGCATTTTTGTTCAAGGATGAATCTTTTATGAAATGTCTGTTTTAGGTTACACCCTCCAGAACCTTATTATTTGCCTTAAAAATTCCATCAGGGGCAGGAGCATATTCTTTAAGCTCTCCCATTAGTATAACTAAATTCATCAGAGTAATATTACTATTCATGCAAAATAGGTGTCGTCTTTCTTTAAACCTCTTGGCAAGTGGTTAAACTGATTTTAACAAGTATGCAGTGCCAACTTCTTTAAGCTTTGAAAAGTCTGAAGATTCCCAGGCTGCAAAGGACTATTTACATGGTTAAAATTATACACATATCCCCTCTACTTAAAACTGTCCCCTCATCACTTAAGACCCTTGCAAATCCATTCTGACTTCAAAAGAAGGAAAAGTTCCTCTTCCAAGAATTTTTTTTTCTCTCTGTTAGCACAGCCTAGGCTTTCCAGGTTGTGAGAGCCACCAGGTTTAGCTCGAGGGCCAAACTGAGCTCGGAGTTTCATGGGTGCTTCTGCCATTGCGAGAAGAAATTAGTGGAAGGTCTTGTATTTTTAAAGCCCATTGAAAATGCAATTGTAGAGATAAAAATTTTGGAGATGCCGTTGCCCACTCTTGTAGTACATCCCAACAGCACAAGTGATGGCAGGAAATCCTCAGGGACACTTTCTCCTACACTGATTATCAGGTGTAGAAATTACACCTTGACTCCCTGGTTGTCCCCACCCATCCAAATCCTGACTCCTTTCCTCATTCTCTGCAATGAGTGACTCCGGATGACCCCAGTGCTCACAAAAGGAGCACTTCAAAGTGTCATTCATGACGAATTCATGGGAACTAACTGTTTTAATCCATAGAAATGTCAAGGGCGGGACATTTGAAAGTGTATTCAGGCTAGGAGAAGTAATCCAGGCCGTGGGTAACACGGGCAGGTGGAGCCACAGGGGCAGAACTCACTCAAAGCATCCACAATCTCTCCACAGAGCAGTAAATTTGAAATGCCATTAAAAGAGGAAAAGGATTGTTCTCATCTGAGATCTCTAAGTTATTTGACTGCACTTGGGGAGCTGCTCTGGCCTGAATTATGGATCTTTATTACTCTCCCTCCTGGCCTGGAAACCTCTTGATAAATTATTTGAAATTCTGATTTTCCTATGAAGGTATCACAGTAATGTCAGGGAATCCCGTATTTGTTCAGTATCCTGTCTCATCTCCAGTCTCAAGCCTGAGGAAGTTACTGTGCTGATCCTAGCAGGAAAAATGTAGGATTTGATAAAGTGCTCTGGCATGGGAACTACACAAGCTACATGTGTTCCTACTGTGCTTTATTTTATTTTCTAACTGTTCTGAGCTGGGCTAATCTGCAAAATGGAGTGTTTCCCTCAGGAAAACACTGCAAGTCATATGCTAGGCACGTTTGTGGAAGTCCTCTGATTTTTACAAACATAAGTCAAAAAAACTGAGAGGCCAACAAATTGCCTTGAGGTCAAAAGTTGTTCCCATCTCGTGTTTTCATCTGGGTCACTGTAGAAAATTAAAGAAAGATATATATGTAATGGGATGGGGGAGTGGGGTAAATGGTCAGCCACAATGCCCAGATGCAGATTGGGATCTGAATACCTTTAAAATTCAGAAGTGCTCTGTATCCTGGGAGCAGGTTCAAAGCCATCTCTGGATTACAAGTCTGCTGTACTTGTTGTTGTACCTGTCTGACTTGCAGAGCGACCAGGGGAATATCTCTCTGGAAAGCCTCTCATTAGAGAAAATATGAATTATAGAAAGTAACTCAATGGCTCGTTGCCATACTGCTTTCTCACTTTCTTCAAAGAAAAGTTATCCTGTATTTTGTGTGGATTCAAATCAGCGCACAAAGGAAAATGTGCATGTTTCTGAGCCCAGCAATCAACTGGAAAACTGCACTGAGGGAGATGGAGAGATGCTGACTGCAACAGAGCTGGGTCAAAAAGTCTCCAACTTGATTGGCTGCTAATATTTTCAAAGTCAAATGTTATTTAAGTTAAAAAAAAAAAGTAGGAATTTTATGGAGCACTGGTCTGGTTGTGACAGTTGTGCATTAAGATGGAATGGCTTTTATTGGACTTTGTGGGTGAGACAGGAGGGTGATGGAGCTGGGGGCTGGAGTTGCTTTGTGGTCCCATCATTTGTGCTAGCTCATGGCAGGTCCCACAGCAAAACTCCAGGCCTGGGACCCTTCTCAGGTGCTTTTGTAATAAACACAAACACTGGGGAGAGTAATAACTGCACGTGTGCCTCTGTAAATAGGTGCAATGAGGGCTCCAGAGCTGAATGACTTTTGTGTGTGTGGCTGAGCAGTCTTTGGGCTTCCGAGCAGAGCAGGATCCGTGCTGGCCCCGCGCGTTATTGTGTGCAGCACCTCAGGATACCTGGGGTCTGAAAGGAAACTCTTTTATAACAAATCAATCCCTGCACTTCCCGTAAAGTGCCCTGCGTTTATTTGCAAGGCTTCTGAGATGTGTTTCATGGCTTGAATGGGGCCATTAGGAGAATCCCCAGGAGCTCCCGGCAGCTGCAGCTGAGGCAGGGCTGGAATCGCTTCCCCAGGATGCGCGGGGAGTGAATAGCTGAGCTCCTCTGCTCCACTCCCAGCCCGGAGTGACCAGCTCATGACAGCACTAATTAAGAAGCAGACAACTCTCACTTTCAAAGCAAAGCTGCTGTCAGCAGGAGAAGGGAGAAATCCCTTTCCCTTGGCGGGAAGCTGGTTAGTGGGACAGGCACTGGACAAAACCAAGGAAGCACAAAGCGCTCAGCCTGGCTCCCCCCCGTACAATGGGACGTGGATCTTTGAAATGCAAAAGTTACCTTCCCAAAGAGGAGAGAAGCGGTGAAGAACAGAACCAAATTGCGCTGCTCTGATCTTTTATTTTATTTTTTTATCAAGGCTGTTTAAGGGTCTTTTGATCTCACTGAGGTATTTATTATCATGGACTATTTGTCTGCAAATAGTCTAACGCTAAGCCAGGTGGGACCAGGTGAAGTTCAGACTGGATATGAAGAAAAATTCCTTCACTGGAAGAGTGGTTAAGCATTGGAACAGGCTCCCCAGGGAAACAGTGGAGTCACCATCCCTGGAAGTGTTCAAAAATCAAGTAGGCTTGGCACACTGTGATATGGTTTAGTGCCCATGGTGGTATTTGGTCCAGGGTAGGACTGGTGATCTTGGAGGTTTGTTCCAGCCTAAATGTTTCTGTGAGTCTATGAATGATGACATCACTGGGATTCAAAGAGAATTCCCTTTGTGCTGCAGGACCCTGGGGGTTTTGGTGTGAGAGGGGGGCAGTGCAGGCACCCATCAGAGGTGAAAGGACCACGAGTGGTTTGGGATCTCACTCCTGATAGCGTGGCAGTGGGATGGGGCTCCCCAGGACACAACTCTGCCTGAGCTGAAGGCAAAGCTCTGATCAGCAAATGAGGTTTTGGTGCCAGAAGAGATTTCTCTGGTTTCACTTGGAGGCAGCACAAAGGAGCATCAGCTGAGGTCACCTCAAGGTGTGCTGGCTGTAAGGGCCAAGGACAGAACAAGATCTCCCCAGGAACCTTGAGCTGGAGTGGCTTTGTCTCAGACCTGCTCCTGCCAAAAGTGAGGTTTAGGTGGGTTTCCAAAGTGGAGTTCAAATTCTTGCCTGGCCTTTTCGGACCCTCAGATGTTGCTGGAGCCAAATCCCTCCCCTGAAGCCGCCCTGTGTGCAGGATCAGCCCCTGTCACCTGCTGGGTGACACCTCACCTCACAGACCTGCCCACACAGGTCATGACTGAGGTTTGCAGGCACTCAGGCCTGGGATCTCACGTTCATTATCCCAAGGGATAGCAGTGGGTCCATTCTTCCTCAGGAAAGGCTGCAGCACCAAGCCTCAGTGCCGTGGCCTGTGTGCAGGTGATCAGGGAGGGAGGTTGTGTTAATTTACCTCATAACGTGCCACCAGGGCAATTTCACCTGGAATATCCATCCCCTGAGCATCTAAAGAGCTGAACAATGTCAACAAATTGGGCGGGATTCAGAGAAGAGCAATAAAAATGATGAAAGGGCTGGGCTGATTTATGAGGAAGGATTAAAAGAGTTACATATGTTTAGCTTGGCAAAATGATGACTAAGGGTGGGATATGCTGTCTGTCTGCAAGTGTGAGAGGGGTGTAAATACCTCGGGAGGATGGGAATTATTTATCCTGGTTCAAATGGGACTAGGAAGATTAAATAAAGGAAATAATCTTTGTGACTGGGTAGAAGGAAAAGTTTTTCAAAGTTAGAGCTTAAGTTCCCATGTGGAATGATCGCCCTTAGGAAATAGGTGAAGCCTCAGGACTTGAGTCGTTAGGGGGGAGTTTGGGGAAAACAACACATGAGGTGGAAATGCCAATTGTTGTGATTCCAGCCATGCCATGTGAGTACTTAGGACTTTTACATCCAGCCACCGGCCAACGCTTTGATGTGGGTGAGAAAAGAGAGGGCAGAGAGATGAAAAAACCCAACCAACCCAACAAGAATTGTACAAACTTTCTGCGTACTTAAAACTGCAAATTCAGGAGGGAAGAAGTTCAAACCATTAGTGCAAGCTTCCCAAAGAGTGCCACTGCCAGGGAGGGTTGTGAAATCCCATCCTGTGGCACGATGGGGGAAGGAGTGACCTCGTGAATCCAAGGGTGCTGTGAGCACAGCCCTGAGCCCCAAAACAAAGCCCTTAGCAGGCTCCCAGGTACCCTAATGGCTCCTTATCTGCACAGGGCCTTGGCTAGCAATAATTAAAAGAAAAAGGGTTTTCCTCCTGTAATTGAGAAAAGAAGTAAAGGGGGGGGAAGAAAAGGTAATAATATGAAGAGAGCAACTCCACATTACAAACAAGAACCATATGTTGACTTATCATGGGAAATATGTAAATACAGGCTCGCGCTGATCCGGAGCACATGTTGTTAGTCATGGAGCAGCTATTTAAAATTCCATGGCTGGATCATTAACTTCACAGTATCCTTTATGGAGGACAACAGAGGGCAAATAATCAGAGTGACACTGAAAATAGCCTTTTTCTGAAGAAATCTCCTTTAGTTTTATAGGCAGGGAGGGTAATATAGGATCCTTTGTGGTCTGTCAGCTGAATCAGGGCAGGATCCCCTCTGTGCTGGTGAGCTGGGGTGGCTTTCTGCTGTACCAGGGAGGTGTCCTGACTCAGAAATTCCATTTGGGATCCTCAGGAATAGTCCATTTTCCTCCCACCTGGGAGTAACACAGCTGCAGGAAGCGCCAGCTGATGGCTCACCCCCGGTCCTGCTTGAAACATGGTTTACCTGGAAGGATGTGGTGACTGATCACACAGAGGAAGGTTTGTCCTGAGGTTTCTCTAAAGCTGTGGCTGTGCAAAGCTGGTGTTCACATCTTTGCTTTGCTGTGTATTTTCTTAGTCATCCCAGGCAGGTCACTTCTGCTTCTCATCTCTTTCTTTTCTCAGTCGATCCAGACAAGACGAGTTCTCTCTGGGGCCAGCTGTGATCAAAGGAGGGCTAGATTGAAAGAGATTCCATAATTAGGAAAAAAACTCATAAAATGCAAGAAAGAGATCCTGGACCCCAGAGAAGGCTCTGCCTTAAGCAAACGCTTTAGAGCAGTGAAAGGATGGATTTAGACTAATGCAGGCACCGGGATCAGCCTCGCCTCGTCTCTCTTGGGCTGCACAAAAACCTCCCAGAGACTGCTCCTGTGCCTCTTGGTCTGGTGTTTTTGTGCAGCAGCATCTGCAGAGAGGCCTGGACAGACGCAGGGCGAGAGGCTGAGCAGGCTGCAGGGGTTAAAGACATTGCTAAAGCTGTAAATTGGGACCAAACCCGTTGGCATCCTCCACTTGCATCCCAGAACTCTGGCGGGAGGCAGAAGTCCTGATTTGCACATGCTTGGGTATTGCTCAATGGCTATAAAAAAAAAAAAAAAATTAAAAAAATCTGTTTCTGTGTCATCCTGGACAAAATTTAGAGCCCAGCTTGGTCAGATGAGAGCTCTGCAGTGCCCAACGTGAGCTCCATTTCCAGCTGGGAGGGAGCCCAGGGAAGCCCCAAGCAGGGATTTGGGCACTGGCTGCTCTCTGGGACATGCTGGGTTAGTGGTCCACGGGATGAGCTTGTTTGGGTGGAGATGAGGAGGGCTGGACTCAGGAGCAGCTCGGACCTCACCACAGCATCTGTCTCCACACACCTCGGGGGCTGCTGAGAAGTGCCAGCAGGACTGGTACAAGAGAGTCCCCCTGGTATTGGGAGAGGCCTCTTCTCTTTTTCACAGAGCAGAACAAACTTTGTCAGAGGATTTCCCCATAGATTTAGCTATTTTGGCTGTAATCTGGAGGGACAGAGGGAAAGGGAACAACTTTGATCACTGGCTGCTGGGGCAGCAGCTCCTGGGCAGGTGTGACTTGGCCAAGATGCTTCAGATCTGCTCTTGGCACCTTCAGTGAGTGCCCTGACATCCCTAAAGCTGCCCCAGCATCAATCCCAACCCCTCATCCCACGTGCAGCACCCAAACCCCCTGAGCCCATGTCCCCTGCATAGGTCAAGTGCTGCCGATGCCATCTCAGGGCAAGGTTGGGGATCAGAGCAGACAAGCAGCACGAGGACAGGGGAAGAAAGGAGTCTGGAGGAATCAAAATCATCCAAAAAGTTGTTGGAAGAAGCTTAGAGGAAGCCGTTAATATTAATTCAGGGAGGTAACAGGAGTTCAATGGCCGCATGAAAGAGCAGAGAAATCACAACTGGAAGTGCAGGAGGCACTGAGGAAAACGGGAGCTGCCCTGAGATGCTCCACACTGAACAAACTCTGGCGTTGTAAACCTGGAGAGCTGCATCTGGCATTTGGGAACTGCAGGGGACAGCGGCTGATGTGACAGGGGAGATCCAGGAGGAACAGGGCTGCAAGTTGGCTGTGTCAGCCAAAGGGATCAACTTTACACGGTGTCTCTTGACTCAGCCATGACTTGACCCCAAGTTACTGCTCAGAATTCAGGTTTCCACCTCCCCTTGTGCTGGATGAGAGCAATCAGCAGTCCCAGAGGTCAGTGCAAGGCGGGGCCCCTGCCCGTGCCCCACATTAATTAATTAACAGTTAATTATGTGCAGAGCTGGGACCTGCTGCACTCAGGGTACTCCAAGCCCCAGGATGAAGCCAGTTCAAGGTGAGGTCTGGTAATAACAATCATCCCATCTTAGAAACCCACCCAAAATACACCCCAGCCTCTCCTGACAGCACACAAACCCAGGCTGGAGGAAACTTCCACCCCCCAGCAGTGCCAGCTCAGGGTTTTTCTTTGCTCCACTGCCGGATCAGGTGCCTGAATTGCCTCGTGCAGGTGTGTTATCCAAACTGCTCCTTGCTTTGTCCTCAGGGAGTGCCCAGCTGTGAGGCTCAAAGCCTCCAGAGAGCCCTGCAGAGAGCTGCTGTCCCTCAGTGCTAGTCTCTGATTTCCTTCTGGCTGTCTGGGCTCTGCTGTCTTGTTTGTTTTTCATCTCTGTTATTGCCCTTGTTTTCTGTTCAGCCCCGTCAGTTACCCCAAAAGAAACGCTGCTCCCTATTTTTTGTTATTATTAGGATTTTCCTGTGCTTTTGCTGCTCATGTAAAAGTTCAGGTGGGGTTTGGAGGAATGATGAATGGATCTGTAGGAGAGGATTTGCCAGGCTGGGGACCAGGGTCTGGTTGGTGATGCTGTCAGGAGTGTGTCCCCACCGTGTTCCCAGCATGTCCCCACGCTGGGGCTGGACCACAGTCAGTGTCCTGGCTTCATTCTCCCCTCTGTGCACATTCAGTTTAAGTGGGAATCACAAAACTGGCATCTTCTGTCTTCCCAGTGCTGAACTGACAGCCTAAGCCTGGCTTATTTTATGCCTCTTATTAAATAACTTGAGAGGAACTTTGCTAAAAGCTGTTTATGTATAGCAGTCAAATGCAGGAATTCCCCAGTTAGGCTGTGCTGGCAGGGTTCCCATTGTCCCTTTTGCAGCAAAATCACATGAAAAATGCAAAGAGTTCCCAAACATGAATCTTTGGGCATGTCAGCAAAACCAACCAGCCCCAGCAGGGTGTGGATGTGGGGCAGGACATGTCTGTGTGTCCCTCCCACCCCAGGTGACAGCAGTGCGTGGCTGGAGTGGTGATGGGGTTGAGATCTGGGTGATGTAGGGCTGGGATTTGCACAGCAGCCCACATTTAGGGGTCTGTGGGGCACAGGACCTCGTTGAGGAACTGTGGATGAGCAGGCAGGAAGCTGGAACTGAACCACTGTCTTTGGGGTCTCCTGATAACAGAGTTTGTTTAAACTTCTGTGATATTTTGAGAGGAAGCAATATTTGCTCTTTTGTTGGGGTCTTTTTTCTTCTTGTGTTTTGACAGTTTTGTTTCACTGGGGCACTTTTATGAGGAGCTTTTTATTATTTTACTGTGTTATTCATCTGCATTTTAATTGCACACAATAAAACTTGAAAGCTCCCAGCAGAGAAAATCCTATAGTACTTCCCATCCTGTCCCACTGGGGATGAATTGCTGGGGTCACATCGTTTGTCAACAAACAGGGCTGAATCCTTTTTTTAAGAAACACAGATTTTCCTGAACTATAAAAGTGGTGACTTTTAATTGGTGTTGTCAAATGGTTAAATTTAACCTGCCTTCATTTCGGTGTGTTTGGAATGGGACTGGTATTGTCTGGAGGCAGGATGAGAGGGACCAAGAGTTCTTGGTGAAATGTGTCATCCCAAAATCCCTGAACCTGGTGAAATGTGTCATCCCAAAATCCCTGATAAGTGCTGGCACCATTGTGCCAGGGATGATCCTGTGGCAGCTCCACTGCATCCTGTGTCCTGCACCACCAGCGCTGCTGGGCTTGGGTTAACTCTGCAGAGAATTGTCTAAACTCCCCCCACATTCACCCAGTACAGCTGGGTGTCTCCAAACCCCAAAATTCCCAGCTAAATGCTTCTGGGTAAATCCCTGAAAAGCTCTCCTGTGAAGCTCTGGGGGGGGTTGGAGAGAATTCCCCAGGGGCTGAGCCCACCCTGAGCCTGGTTCCTCATCCACCCAGACCCACACATCAGGATTGCAGCCCACAGTCCCACCAGAACCAGCTGATTCTGCAGAAAACAACCCGAAATTCATCTCTGCCCCAGAGTTTAGACCTTCAGGTGTCTGTGCACAAGCCCCATGGCTTGTGCTGGTTCCCTCACAAGCACATCAGCATCTTGTGCTTGTAGGATTATGGTCTGTAAATCACTTTACTCTCCACCTCCCTCTGGCTCTCCCTTGCCTGCCAGTCTCTTTCTCCATGTAATTATTAAAGGGAAAAAAAAAAA
>VWZN01002268.1:223177-233570 GCA_013396955.1 Regulus satrapa
ATATATTCTATATTATATTATTTTATATAGTTTAGTTATAGTTATAATATCTATATATCTTGTACACATACATATATATATATATATATAAAATCGGCGGGCCTGTTTTCGCTCTGTAGGCTAATTAAACAATCCCTGATTGCAATAGAACTGGCACAGCAGCCAAAGCCCAGCCGCAGTTGTGTTCCCATCTCTGGCCCCAGCTGTTAAATATTAACCAGGCACGGAATGGAGGGTTTGGAACTCCATACAAAAGGTTTTAATTAGGGGCTGGCCCCCAAACCTGCCCTCCAGATCCAAGGAGCCTCCTGTCCTCCTCCTCATCAGCCTGCTCCGAGGCTGGACCTGGGGGCTCCACAGTTTCCCCACCAGGAGCTGTCCCTCTGTCCAGAGCCCACCTTGGTCTGGCTGGCAGAGCTGATGGTGTCCAGCTTGGCTTGATTTTTATCATTATTATAGAATCACAGACTGGTTTGGGTTGGAAGGGCCCTCAAAGCCCACCCCACCCCCCCCCTGCCATGGGCAGGGACACCTTCCACCATCCCAGGCTGCTCCAGCCCCAGGGTCCAGCCTGGCCTTGGGCACTGCCAGGGCCAGCCCCAGCTGCTCTGGGCACCTGTGCCAGGGCCTGCCCACCCTCCCAGGGAAGGATTTCTTCCTAATAATCAACGTAACCCTGCCCCTTGTCCTGTCCCAGCGGCAGGGCCTGTGGCAGAGCCTTTGGCACAGGAAACGTCGCCTTCCACGTGTGCTGTGCCTGAACACCATGAGGGCACCTGCTGGGAAATGCAAACGCACAGTGAAGCCCCTCGCTGGCACAGCCTTTGTCCCCAGGCCATGGGGTCCCACACTGCCCTTCCCTACATCTGGGGCACCCTCCAGAGCTCCCATTCCAGCCAGCAGAGACACCCAGAGCCCCAGGAACTGGAGCCCAGCTGGAGCCTGCCCCAGCACCACGGCTGCTCCCTGCAGCCCACCCCTCTCCCTCCTGCCCTGCAGGAGGAATCCCAAGGGGATGATGGGGAACGTGGGACGACAGCACCCAGGGACGCTGCATTGCTGGTCCCAGGGACCTCCCCTGAATGCAAGTTCAGAAGCCACAACCACAGACCTGTCCCTCTCCCTTCCCACCCTTCTGTGTGTGGAACAGCTGCTGGTTTGCACCATCCCTAAACCCAGAGCTTGGCTTCACCCCACGGCACAGAGCTCTCATTCCTCCTGCTCCAGGCCTGGCTCAACCCCCTCTGCACCAGAAGAAAAAAGCTCTCTCAACCAAGAGGTTGAGTGTTGTGAGGACGTGATGTCCTTTGAAGCCATAATTTTGTCACCCATCCAATTGCTGAATCCATCTGGGAGCCTCACAAAGAACTGACCATGCCTGGACTGGGCAACCTGGGCTAATAATGAAACAACACGTGGGTGAATTGGTTGTTGCTGCCCAATTACACATTTTCCAGGCCTGGGAATGGTCACCACTGGACATGGAAAGCAAATGTCCTGCCAAGCCCACGAGCTGAACAGTAAGAGCCCTTTCAAGGCACAACAAGCAGTTATGAATTATTAGGATTATTCATATTTTCGTTGCCCATAATGCCAAATATCGATGTGCCACAGTGCTAGATGCTGCTGAGCCATACAACACTGTCCTTTCCTGGGAGAATGAGCAGCCTGTGTCCCTCTGGGCTCTTTGGGATTGTGACAGTGGTGTCACCTCCAGCCCAGGACCTCCAACCAACATGAAGGTGACTTGACCACCTCTTTCTCCTTACAACTTTCTTTGAAACAATGTTGGATAAAAACCTCTCCGAGTGCCATTTCCTGCTACAGCACAGGAAACGAAGCCATTATAATGGAGGCTGAAAACCTCTGACTCGTTCCCTTTGGGAAAAAGAACCCCAAAACTCATTAAGTCCCATTCATCCTATTTCATAAAAATGTCATTTAACCGACTGGCTCTCTCCAAACCCCGTTGTGCAATAGCACCGCCCTGGGAGAGCAACCCAGAAACTCAGATGGGGGCTTCATCCACCAAATTCCCAGGGATTGCACAGGCAGAGGACCAGCCCCTGCCTAACTCGCCACCCTCTTTATGGCAGCCACCAGAAGGGGACACTTGGGGAGCAAACGGAGCGGAGGGCGAGCCCCTGGGGCCGTGGCTTTGTGGGGAGGTGCCCGGGGAGCAGCTTGGCCTGCCCAGAGCGGCGGTGGCCCCGTTCATATTCTGCAGGTCCAGTCAGGGAGTCTATTTTCTCCTCCTGCCAACAGGGAAGAGTCACGTAGTGCCTGGGATTTGAAAGCAATCCCATGAACTAGGCAGGCGGTGGCAGGTACAGGAAGGTCTTCCAGAGTTTTCTTCATCTTTATCAGCTTCTGGAAGTCCTTGTTCGCAGATCTACAGGGAATCTCTGTGTTCAGGTAGCAGCTGCAGTCATCAAGAAAGCTGAATATCTTTGAATTTCCTTCTGATTTTCCTGTCTAAACTTGAATCTGAATTCCCAGGTTGAACAGAGGGAAAATTAACTATTTGTATTTTATTTGTTAGCCCTTCTGCATCTGAGATAAAAACTCGGTTAAATGAGGGAGAAAAGGACTGCAAAAAGCTGTTTAAAGCAGTGTCCTCCAGCCGTGCTCAGCCCTCCTGGTGCCCAGCAAAGGCCAGACACAGCCTGTCCCCTCCTCTCTGGCTGCTGCTGTGTGTCATGTTCACAGGCAGCAAAGAAGCTTGAAGTCAGATTGTGGCACCAAAAAGGAATAATTTTAGATTAAAAGAATCAGTTCACAGTGAAGCTACACAATAAAGATAAATTAAATTTCTTTTTTTTTCAAGCTTTTTTTAGAGCAGGTAGTATAAAAAAATGAAATAAAGAGGGAAAGAAAAAGGCAGAGGGGTCTTTAAGGCCTGGGAGCGTTGCAGATGTGCCAATCCACACTCCCTGGGCTCCTCCTGACTGCACCCAGCTAGCCTGGCTCCTGTGTGCCCACAAGGCAGGGGCTTTGCTCCAAAAGAGATGGCTCTGGGTTGTTGCCTTCCTGCAGAACCCCAGCTCAGACACCAGCAGGCTCTGAGGGCTGCAGCAGGGCTGTTCTGTCGGTCCCTCTCTTTGTGGAGGTGACAGGGGACCAGGAGCTCCAGCAAACCAAACCCAGCAGCCCCAGCACCTCAGAGCAGTGCCCACACTGTGCTCCTCAGGAGCCACAAGTCCTGAACCAGGGGACAGGCTCAGAGTCCTTCCCTGTGCACAGGAGTGGGCCAGGGAACTGCCTTCCCCATGGAGAGCCCCCAAAACCCCAGAGAACACCACAGCCTGGCCAGCCCCACCACGAGATGCCACCACAGCCTGTCTGGCTCTCTGAGATGCCACCACAGCCTGTCCAGCCCCCACTGTCAGACCAGAGCACGGTGCTGCTGCCCGACACCGACTCTGCTGATGCTCCTCTGCTAAAACCACTATACAGGACCATTGAATCATAGAATCCCAGGCTGGTTTGGGTTGGAAGGGACTTTAAAACTCATCCTGTTCCACAGCCCTGCCATGGGCAGGGGCACCTTCCACTGGACCAGGTTGCTCCAAGCCCTGTCCAACCCAGCCTTGGACAGGGGGTCACAAGGACATTGATGGAAAATAAGGAGGAAACATGAAACAAGCCTGCAGTGCTCCCACCTCTCCATGCACAGCCCCCACGGGGTGTCAGATCCCCCCCAAGCCATCTCTCCTCTTGCTCCCCACTCCAGCCCTGTGCCTGCCCTTCCCTGGCCAAGCAGGAGGGGAGCAAAGCCCTGTTTACTCTTCCCACCTTGGGATTTAGACCCCGAGCCAGAGCGGGCCAGGGGCTCAGGGTCTAAAAGTCACTTTCCCAGCAGGAAAACTGCCCAGTGAGAGGCACAGAGGGTAGGATCCAGCCCCACGAGTGTGGCTGATGTCACCCTCTGTCACCGTGCTGGCGCTGGTGGTCACATTGATAACGAGATCAAAGGCTTGAGACTATTTCAACAGAAGTGCTGGGAACAGTCTTGATCAAAATAAGAGGAAGGCCCTGTATACAGAGAGGTTTGCAACCCACATGTGAACCTTTGAAGTTATTCTCTCTTTTTTTTTTTTTTTTTAATAAACTCGTTTAACATCATTCGCTTAAGAGGTGTGGACCCGATGGGCTGTGTAATCTCCCGATATACTGCAGGCACAGGGTATTATCCACACAAAGACATGCTTTTCCAGTGGGGGGGAAAAAGCCCTGCCAGAGATACTCACAAATAAGACAAGAAAACACACAATTAGATTTATGGGATTTGAAGTTCATTTCATAAACTGACACACTTTTGTTACCGAGTATCACCAGATAACTCCAATACATTTTCTCTCCTATAATCCTTTTACCATTTCCATTCCCCCCTACAGACTCTCTTCCTTGATGTTTTGTTCAGTGCACTCCCTGCTATCTGCACATGCTTGCCCAGATTTTTTAGACTTGAAAGGGGCACCGTATCAGCATTAACCGTTCCAGGAGAGCTGATAAAACACACACGAGCACTTTGCTATCTATTAACATTTCTGAACTCCTTCCATCACCTGCACAGAATAATGATTGGAGAGAGGGTGCAAAAGAGGTAAATTAGGATATTTATGACCAACTTCTCATGACTTATTTTTTCCACAACCCCTTCCTCACCATGCACAAACGAGGCATCGCTTTCTCTGCTACCTCCCTGTCAGACTAACAAGACCTGCAGGATTCCACATCCCTGGAAATGTGCAGGGCCAGGTTGAATGGGGCTGAGAGCAACCTGGTCTAATGGAAGATGTCCTTGCACATGGCCCTTGGATGTAACATTTAAATCCTCCAGGATTTTTTAGTCAAATACGGATTTTTTGATGGGAAGTTGAGCAGTGCTGTGGCTCCTGGGGATGTACCCGTTATGCCATGGCAGAACAACGAGTGTGTGGTTCTCTTTTGTGTCAGTGATGGCTCCTTAAAGTCCTGTTCAGGGCCACATTCCTCTTTCCTCCACCTCTACTCACAGTGGCGATTCTGGGCTTCATTAGCACACGGTGCCAAGGAGAAGCTGGATCTGAAGTGGTTCAAAGCCCAGTTTCTCCATGCTCTAATCCTGTGAGCATTCAGGAAGTGACTTTTAGACACTCCACCACGCAAGCAGTCAGCTCTACACAACACCCTGTGAGCGTCCCTCACCCTGAGGGGACAAACCCCACAGCGGGACAGACCCTTCCCAGAGGTTTTGCTGAAAGCATCACCAGACACCCAGCAGCCTGGAGCTTTATCTGCCAAACAGGCTCAGGTTGAAGGACTTCCCTTGCAACCTGAGGAGGCTCAGATCTACCTACAGGTGTCCTCCTCCTTCCCACCCTGCGCTCCCACATCGCCCTTTCGGGGCACGCGAGGTGCAGCAGGAGGGACGTGGGGAGGTGACAGGAGCATCACTGCCAGCAGGGCCTGAAGGAGATTCCATTCCATTCTTTCATGGAAATAGGAACATTTTTTCCAGGCACGCTCAGGGAAGCCCTTCTCCTGCGTGCACAGAGGGGTGTCCTGGCTCTGGATGCTCCTGGAGGAGAACACGACTTGGGGCCGATGGTATCTTGGCCTGACTGCAGAGGAAGGGAAATATATGATGTGTTACCAGCCTGAACTGATGTGATTTGATTCTGCAATTTAATCCGGTTTGTTTTCTGGCTGGCTCCTAGGGCTGTGTAAAAATGGCTCCTTGAAAACTCAACTAAGGATGAAGTGCACTCCCTGCAAATCTCAGCGAGGGAAGGAAACCCAAATGTTTTGAGTTTAACTATTAAACATAGTTTCCAGCTAGTGTGCTCAGAATTTGAAATTAAACAAATGAAAGAAACATGTTTCAATGGTTTTATGTAGGCAATAATGTCATTAACAGGAAATAAAGAAATTGGGCTTTGCAGCTGCAGCATGAGGTTTAACCCTTCCCGTGCAGCTTGCTGGGCTGCCACGGCCCACTCCCACCCTGCCTGCTATTGGGCATCCCAAAAAAACTTCCTGGACCCGAATATCCTGATCCACACAGCCCTTAAAGCAGGATGGTAATGGAAAAAGCAGGAGGAGAGACAACGGTTAGGAGAGAACAGGCTTTCCTGACTAGTGGAAAACTTTCAGGTCGTAAAGTCAAACAAAACTTTTCACTTCCAGAGGTGAAAAAAACCAAAAAACAACCCAAGCCCTTTGTGCACGGTTATTTTTAGGTGTGCTGTCAAAGTTGAATACCCTAAAATTATAACTGCTTTGGTTTGTTTCTGCCTGTCCATTCAATTCTCAGAATTAAGGACAGTGAAGGGTGTGAGATTCCAGCCCCTGTGGTGCTGTCAGGAGCTGGCTGATGCCTCTCAAGAGCTGGACCAGTCCTGAGGCCACAAAAAACATTAATTTTCTTAAGGATGCCTCTATTTCCAGGTGTGAAATGCAGACTGGAGAGAGGAGGCTTTGCATGGAGAAAGCCTCATCCCCACATCCTCAGGTCACCCCTCCTGAGCACCTGTGTCCAAACCAGCACCAAATTATTGGTGCCATTTCTTCTAAAGTCAAATTTTACTGCTCCCCCTCCTTCCAGTTTACCTACATTTCTTTTCAGTAGATTGCATCTTCCTCTGCCAAAGCCCTATTGATTGTATGAAAATGTGTTTTCTTCCACTGTGGGAACCTCCACCATAATGCTTAAATAATTAATATTGACAGCTTTGTTTTCCATTTTCATTTAAAGGAAAGGAAAGGAAACTTGGTGAGTGTGAGGTCAGTCTCTCTCCTGACCAGACCCAAAAAAGGCTGCTTGGACATACACTTCATTAATGATTTTTTTTTTCCTTTTTACTAGAAATCTTCATGGTGGTGTAGAGACCATCAAAATAATATTTTAATATTTTCTCTTTTTGCTTTCTAATCCTTTCACAGAAGCCTGGAAATTACTCAGTATCCTTTCTCCCCATAAGAAACTGAGGGGACTGAGAACCTCATCCTACTGAAACTCAGGAGAAAGTGAAGTGTTCTCAGACCATATCCCCATTTCTGCATCTCCATCCCAAACTGGGAAAAAAAAGCTTCTGGGCTTTTCCCTCTTTTCCCAGCAAACCTGAAATTATATCATTTTGGGGTTAAAAAAAAAATAAATTGACAACAAATCTAACTCAAATCTCCCATTATGCTGAGAGCATATTCCAGGCTCTTTCACAGCTGAGACTTCCCTCCCCTCTTTTTTTTTGGTAGCATTCTCAAGTGTCTGGATAATCATTTCCCCAGCACTCCTGTTCCTCCAAGAGCCCTTCCAGGGAACGAAACCCATTCCCAGGAGGATCCTCTGGCACTGAAGCAGTTCCTACCTTGCTGTTATTTCCCTGGAAAAGGCCGGCACATCCCCTCCACACGTCTAATCAAAGCCCTTCTAATCAAACATGCAGATCAGCTCATTAATGATGAGTGGGAGCCCCTGGCAGGGAATGGTGACCGTGGCAGGAAGCTCTGAGGGGAGCAGGAGGTTGCTGTCACCTCCTAAGTCCCAGCTGCTGCTTCCTGAGATAAGTTCAGTTTGTACTGGGAACATTTCCATCTGGGGGAAGCCCTAAAAACTCCTAGAAAGCAGTAAGAGCTGAAATCCTGCTGTGGCTAACGCAGAGTCAGGCTGGCCACAGGACAACCACACTGCTGTGGTGTTTCACACCCCCAAAAAACACTGCCTCTTCTGAGGAACCTGTCAGAGATGCATTTAGGGACCATTCACCTCTGTGCATGGAATGGAAACTAGAGCTTCCACACAAGCTGGAAGGAGAACACTTACCTCATCTCAATCATGGATGAAGGGGTTTGCTTGGAAATGGAAAATAAAACTTTGTAGATCATGGAAATAACACTTTTCTTATGATCCCCATTCCATGCCTGGCTGCTTAAATTAACTGAGAGCACTGCCCTGATGTGTCCCTCTCACTGAAGGTCATTGGGATGATGATGATGATGATGATGATGATGATGATGATGATGATCAGCAGCAGGTCCCAGGAAAATGGGGCTGGCCTGGGGGGTGGCACAGGAGGGGCAGCAGCTCCAGTGGCCACAGGGACAGTGATTTCTGAGCACACCTTGAGCAAGCCCAGGTCTGCAAGGGCCTGCCTTGGGAACCTGCAATGTGCTTTGGTGCTGGGTTCCAGTTATCCACCCTGACTGATAGTGAAAATGAAAGAAATGCTGAAATAGCTGGTTATTCTTCTAGCCATAACTTTAGACAATAGAATTAGATAAATTCCATAGATTTAAGCAATAAACCATTGTCCTTTCATTACACAGGCACACGCCCAGCCCGAGAACAGAGAGAGCAGCTTATATTAAATTTGTTTCAGTTCGTGGAGAATGTAATATCGGAGCAGGCTCAAGACAGAGCTATTTAATACATTTAAAAGGATGTGGTTTCCACAAGCTCAGACACGTTGACATTTGCTCTTGAAGTGAACACGGACAGTGAGGCTCTCCTGGGACACACCTGACACCAGCCAGCACTGGGAATATGAACTTGTCACTCGTGTCTCCAAGTGGGGTGACAAAAACCCTGGGTTAGAGACCGGGGTCGGGCACCAAGCCCAGGCCTCCAGCCTGAAAAACCCCACCATGCTCCAGCTGGGATGGCTCTGCAGCTCCAGACTGGAGCAGGGGGAGTTTTGAGCTGTCCCAGGAGGACCATCCCAGCCCTGGCAGTGTCCCAGGCCAGGCTAGACAGGGCTTGGAGCAGCCTGGGACAGTGGAAGGTGTCTCTGTCCAAGGCAGGGGGTGGAACAGGATGAGCTTTGAGGTCTCTTCCCACCCAAACCCTTCCATGATTCTGTGACCACTGCAGGCACAGCTGAGACACTGTCAAACACACCAGAGTCAAACCCAGCCCTTTGTCCTGGAGTGCACTGAAATAATAACCTGCCTAACACTGCTATTACACCCATGCAAATCAGGAGGAAAGGATTGCACCACTACAAAATCTACTGCACACCGGTAAGAAAAGAAGAAGAAAAAAAATCCGAGTAATTTTTTCTTCTCTTGATGACTTTACAGAGGCTGGGGAGGTTCTCCTTGGCCACTGAAGCTGCACAGAGCCTGGGCACCAGCCGAAGTGGCAGCAGCCCCTCTGCAGAGGGGAGCAGGGATGTGTTTTTTGGCAGCAGGGCCAGCCCGTTTCCTTGGGCCACCCCCTTCATTGTGAATGCTTCAGGCATTAGCTCAGGGAACTCACCCGGCTAAAAATAACCCTTCCCGCACAGAAAATAGACAAAGAAAACGGCTATTTATACCCTGGATCAATTCCTGGGCTCGTTCACCGTGCGGCCCCCGGCATGGCTGCGCTGGGATCAGGCACAAGGAGCTGTGCAGCTGCACCAGCAAGCCCAGCCCGCGGTGACCACGGGCACATTTGGCTGGAAACCAGCTCAACATCCACGGATGAGCTTTATTCCTAGGGTTATCAGGGGCTGGAGAAGGAACAACTGGGGGTGGTTTTATAATTTTCCTTTTAGTCTCCGTGTTTTCAGTTTAGAGATATATTTATTAGGTTTGCCTCACCTGGCTGCCCTCCCAGCTGGGTCAAGGCTGCTCCTCTATGTGCTGTTCAGAAATTCTTGGGTTTCAGTGCCACAGAAAGCCAAAGGGCCTGCTCTAAATGCCCAAAGAGAAACAGAGGATCAGCCAAATAGTTTGCTAAATCTCAGGGAGAATGATCCATCCTCATCTGCCTCAGAAGACAAGTTTAAATATGGATAAAGATAGTTGGAGTAATATAGATGCATTTTTCCCCCTTGTTGTTTTCTGTTTTGACTTCTTTGGGATCATTCAAAGGGAGGTTCAGGCTTTGATCTTCTCTATTGGCAATATTTTCTTCATCTAGGTTTTCACAGTTTGGGAAGAGATGTTACATGCTTGCAAGAGAGACTATCAATATGATGTGGGCCTGAACAAAAAACCTGGTGTCAGGTTCTCCATTTGGAGTGTTACCTCAAGCTTTGAAGTTTGTAATGATTCAAAAGCATCTAGAGCTGCTACAAATGTTAATAAAATTAAAGCCATCTGAAAGTGAGGCTTGCATGTGCCTTTGAAAGTAGGTCTGTGATCAGTTATTACCCTCAATTACCTTGTTGTCCACTCTTTTAGCTCGAGGTTAAACTCTTAACACTTTGCTTTGAAGTGGTTATCCTTTTATCTATGACCGGACTGAGGAATTTGAGGGCAATAATCAATGAGAGCTTCATAAGAATAAAGGGGAGACAAGGCAAGGAAAAGAGGTGTGAATGTGCCCTTAAAGGCTGGCTGGGGGTTCGGGGGGCTGGGGGACACGGGGCTCTGATAGGAGCCTCGAAAAGAAGAAGAAAAAAAGAAGAAAAAAGGAAAAAAA
>VWZN01002268.1:233607-253990 GCA_013396955.1 Regulus satrapa
AAAAAGAAAAAGAAAAGAAAAAAAGAGAGGAGCCCCAGCAATTTCCAAATCACTGCTAAAAATAAAGCGAAAGCACCAACCCGGGGTGGGGCTGGGCGTGGGGAGCACGGCGAGGTGAAGCCTCATCAAAGGCGTGCAGTGATCCCATTAAAGAATTGGCTCCATCCCCCTTTGATGTTGGCCTCGGCACCTCGCCCTGCACGGACGGCACACGGGACGGGTGCCCTGCCCCGGGGACCCTCCCCGGCCCCAGCAGTGACCCCCGTCCCAAAACAAGGGGTCTCCAAGCCTGGGCACTGGGCGATGCTGGCAGGACCTCAGGAAGGATTCAGCCACACGTAGAATGCCCCAGAGAGGATCCTCCCTGCCTTAGGATGCCCCAGAGAGGATCCTNGAGGACCCTCCCTGCCTTAGGATGCCCCAGAGAGGATCCTTCCTCCTTTAGGATGCCCCAGAGGGGATCCTTCCTCCTTTAGGATGCCCCAGAGAGGATCCTTCCTCCTTTAGGATGCCCCAGAGAGGATCCTTCCTCCTTTAGGATGCCCCAGAGGGGATCCTCCCTCCCTGCCCTTTGCTGGCAGCAGCAGCATCCCAGCCACCTGCACCCCGTTGTCACCCAAGGGGTCCTTGGCCACCCCTCCCTGCTGCCAGCACCCAGCACGAAGCCACCGTGGGAGCCGGAGTCCCTTCTGGCGGGACTGGGGAAGGAGGCTCAGAGAATCCACCCGGCTGGGTCCTGCTGTCCTGGTGACACCCTTGTCACAGCCTGCACGGGCTCCAAGGTGTGAGCCAGCCCTCTCCCCGCAGAGCCACGGCCAAGCTGCGCCTTCACCGTCGGGGGAAATCGCAGCAACACTCCCAGCCAACTCTTTTCCTTTAATTTTTTTTTTTTCATCCGAGGTGCCTAAAGCGAGGTGTTGAAACGCATGTTGAGTGCACCTCGTTTGGCAGGGGACCAAGCCCACATGGCCTGGGTTTGTGAAGTCCTGAGCACAGGCTCGGTGTGTGCTCAGCATCTCCCGAAAAACTCGCAGCGCCGCGCTTTGATCCCGCGCCAGCCCGCGGAGCTGCGTGTCTAATTTAAGGTGCTTGGGTTGGAAAATGTTGACAATTATTGTTACTCTAAAATTAAATCAGTGCTTAATTATCAAAATTGATGGTAACTTAGAGTGGCGTTTTCAAGAGAGCCTCAGGGAATCAGAAGGAGATTTTCAAAGGCGGTTTAATGTCTCAGGGCCATGTCTCCCTCTTCGTACCTGCACTTTCCTTACAGGCTGCTCCTGCTTCAGCACCTTTTCAAGGCCACCCGAGTTGTTCTGAGCTCTCTACGGAGATGCTACAAGGTGGACCTGAAACTATGAGCGCAGACCAAAACCTCCAGCCCTCCAAATGCACTTGGCTAATTCACAGCGAAAAATCAATTGGTTTTGGGTGCCTAATTCTCCTATAATCCTTTAAATAATCCCAGCTTTAGGCTTTCAGATACCGATAAAAAACCAAACAAACCCCACAATACAAGAAATTCGTGCAAATGGGGTAGAAAACCAACATATATTTCATATAACTTTCAGATACTCTGAACTTGATACGAAGTAGGTTGGGGACAATAGCAATAAAACATTGCTCAAGAGAGAATAAAGGCACAAGACCGTGAAGCCTGAGGCTGAGAGCAGAGTTTCGTAATTAAGTAGCCTCCAGACAACGATTGTCATAGGCAGGCATTGCTCAAGGACCCAGCCATTATTGCTTTCATTATAATTTTTCAGGAGAGGATCTTTTTCTGGCCTGGCTCCACCTTCATTCAGAGCTCCCAGTGGCCCCAGCCGCTAACGAGAAAGCGTTGATTGAGAAATGCTAATGAAGCCTGCACAGACACGGCATCAGGGGTGGCTGTGGAGCAGGCACGTGGCACTGGGGGTCCAGAGCAGGGCTGGTGAAAGAGGTGACACCAGCCAAGGACATCAAACGCCACACCTGGGATGAAGAAATGGAGGAAGGGAGGTCACGGGCGGTGGCTCGTGCACCCCAAGGTGATCATGTTGCCACTGCCTAGACTGGAGGGTCACTTGCTGGTCCTGTCCATCACATCGGTGGAAAATGTGCTGACAGGAAAGGTTTTCCAAAGAAAACTCAGCCAACTCAAAGAAAATCCTGATAAACCCTGTATTGCAACTAAATAACCTTTTTTAAACTCAGTACAACACAGGAGGTGTAGTTTTTGCTCTGTGCATTTCATGGACCCAGATGGCTTGGGCAAGGAGAGCACGGGGGAGTGGAAGAGGACACAGTGGCTGGGCCATGGCAGTGTCACCCATCCATGTCACACCCCCATGTCCACTACAGGACAGAATTCCCACATCCTGGGGTTCGGCTAAAACCAGCCCTGGAATTCCAGCTGCGTTACAGAGGGGAGGAAAAAAAGCACGAATTGGAAACTCCTCTCTGCCTGTAGAAAATTTTGACTTCCCAACAAAACCCAAATTTGACTGGAAAGCTGCAGCTGAACGTCATTCCCCCAGCTGGTGCTGAGCGAAGCCCACTGGAACGGCGGGATTAGTGCCCATCCCCTGACGTTACGCTGAGCATGACCGTGCCTGTCTGCACTTAACTGCTGACCTATCTTAAACATCCCACTAATTAATATGCTGAACCAAGGTCGTGTTCCAACATGGTCTCATTTTCCAGTGAAGGGAAGAGCCAAGAAGGATTAAGAACAAATGGGAACAGCCCGAGATGCTTCCTCGCAGCCCGAGCCATGGTGGGTCATTGCTTCTCCAACTCCGAGCCCTCCATGCACGAACCCAGAGGACCAGGAGGGGCCCCTGTGCCAGCTATTTCCTGGCTACACAGTAATCCCAAACCGGGGCAGCAAAGCCAGGGCTCAGCCACTCGCCCCTGCTCCAGCTGCTCTGATCTTTGGCCAGTTATCAGCACCTGGATGCTTAGGCAAGAGGGAGGTGATCCAAGGAGGTAATAAAGGAATAAAGTTCTCCTTGTTCCTGTAAAAATGCTGCTGCTGGACAGGCTGCCTGGGCTGGGTCAGGGCAGAGCCCAGCTCCTGGGGAGCCTCCTCAGCTGCTGGAAACCCCAGCCCTGGGGAGCACGGGCTCATCCCATGGAGGGCTGGGCCCCATCCCATAGGAGGGGCTGGCTGCAGTGACACCCCCTCTTGCACTATGATTATTACTCAATCTTTTTTTTTTCCAGCTCATTACAGGAAGGAGCAGAGCCAAACTCAGTAGAGAAAATCCCTTGGCTCTACGTGATCCCAATCCCTCTGAAAGCAGCAGGGGTAGCCAAGCACACTCCCCTGTGACCTCTGCTCCTGACTCACAAGGGATTTTTATCTCCCAAGAGTGACCCAGGCACCAGTGCACCCCACAGTGCCAGCAGCCCCAGAGCTGCTGCTGTGCTCACAGGTGGACAAACCCCACCTCAGAACCTCCCCAGATCCAGGCAGGCCTTGCAGGGAGGATATCTGCTTCCTTAATCTTTGAGAGAAGAAAAGAACAGCACTACCCAAAGCCCTCCTACTCAGAGGAGCAGTGCCTGGAGCCACAGGAGCCCTCACAGCCCCAGCCCCACCTCCAGGAAGGCAGGACAGTGCAGCAGCAGTTTCCCCCAGCCAGCCAGGAGTCATAGGCTGATGAATTAGATGAAGGGTTTAATTCATTTTCTCCTCTGCCCAAGATAAAGGGTCCTCCTCCAGGGTCTCCTCTTGATGGTCTCCCCCAGCCACCCCTACTCCAGCACCATCCCTCACACCAGACCTTTCCTTTTTCTCCCTCCAGCAGGTTTAGGAGAGAAAGTAGATAACAGGAGAGCAACTCCTCTCCTCATGTTTTACCCATTCCTGGGGTAACCAAAGGAACCAAAACCCCTCCAGGACATACTGGGGCAGACTGGTCCTAACAGGAACTTCCCCTCACTTTGATCCACGACCCAACACCACTGCTCACACCAACTCTCCCACCTCAGGTGTCCCTGGGAAAGAGCAGGGGACCATGCCAGGCTTCTGCCACACATCCCCCTGTCCTAGAGGGGAGCCAGGGCTGGGTGAAACCCCTCTGGATCCCCCCGGAACGGCGGGGGGGAGGAGAGGCACACCACGAGGTTTTGTGACTCCAGAGAGTTGGCAAATCCCCGGATAAAAGGGAAAATATGTTCATAATAAATAAGACTGAAGTAACACGTTGCGAAATATTTACTCCCTCGGAAAGGCGGCTGTTTGCTTTCAGTGGAGCTGCATCTGATCCTCTGCCAAGCGGGGCCGAGCGCCCGGAAAAGAGACTTTGCTGTGGTGGGCCAGGGAAAACCAGGTGCCCAGAAAGTGCAGGGGCTGTGTGTGCACGGGCACACGTGAGCAGGGGGGAGATGGGCACAGTCCCAGGGGTCCCCAGCTCCTCAGAGCCCCACGAACGCTTCCGTGAGCAGAGCCTGGAGCTGAAACTTTAATTTTAATGCAGCTAATCAGATGTCAGTGTAGAGACTGAAGGAAGGAGAATAGAGGGGAGAAAAAAGAAAGAGGTGTTGATAAAATACTTGTTAGAAAGAAAATTGGATTAGTGGTGCTATTCTGGCCATGAAGTTCTTTGAGGCAGAGAAAAGAAATAATAATCTTGTTCCTTCCCCCCCCCCCCCCCCCGTCTCTCCGCAGCCCACTGAAGGCCTCACAGCCAAAACATCAGTCCTTCTAATCTTATTTTCTTTTTTCTAGCATGTATTTTATTAACCCCTTTTCTCATTTAACTGCTATGAATAGCTCAGTGGGTAACATCCTTCTTAGAAAGTGAAAACCTCCTTGGAGATGCGGTGCAAGGAGAGAAATGCAGACAAACTTCCAGCTCCAGCACTCAGAAGAAAAGCCCCTTCTGTAATCCCGTCTGGTGAATCCCAACATTGTACCCCAAGGTAACCAACAGCACCAGGTCCTCTCTTTGGAGCAGGAACAATCAGGGAATTTATCTGGACATGCCAGGAGATTGCTCCAGCTCTATAAACTCTGTGGATGTGGAGCAGAGATTAGAAAATAAATAAAAAATAAATAGAAAATAAATAAAACCATGCTGCTTCTTGGGAAAGTGTCTGTGTGTATGTGTGCATCCAGCACCCTAAAGCCAAGTCAGTCAGAAGCTTTCCACAGCTCCCCTCTAAACCACTTTTCCTTTACAGCTTCCCTTGCCAGCTCTCAGTCACGTACAGTGAAATTCCCAGTATGGGCTGGGATGCTCGAGGGACTGAGCCCAGCTCTCCTGTGCCCAGGCTGGGGGCTCTGGGCCAGGCACATCCTGCTGCTGGCACAGGGGCTCCAGTGCCTTTATCCCACCCGCCCAAAGCAAGGCTAGATTTCTCCTCTCACACCCACAGCAGGATTTTGTGCCCCAAGTAAGACATGGGAAGTCGGGAAGCTCAGGACCAGCCTTCCCTCTGCGCACCAACGATATCAATGCGGCCAAACGGGGAGAAAAACCGTAATTAAAACATCAAATCCAAGGGAGACAGTCCTGCCCTGAGCTGCTCTAAGTGGGAACAGAGATTTGGCCTCTCCATAAAGAAAATACCAGCTCCAGCGAGCTTGGCTGCTGCCTCCTTCCCTCTGAGCAGCAAACCTTCCTGGGAGAGGAGCGGGATCCAGCCCCGCGCGATATTGGTGTGTTATTTTCCTTGACAGCTGTGGTGCATAGTGGTAAGTGCATGTTTAATTCATTCACAATTTATGGTGTAATGAGAACAATGAATGTGTCTGAGGGAATAATTGCTTCACGGCGGGGATGCTGGAGAGTTCAAGTTGGTTGGCACCTGGACTTTGAATCGGGGCTGGCGGGGATTGGCTGCGGCGGCCCCACAATAGCCCCGATAACAAAGCTGTGGGGATGGGGAGGGGGTTCAAAGTCACCCCGGCCGAGCTGCAGCAGCCTCTCGATGGCAGAGGCTGGATCCCAGCCCCGTTAGACCCGTCTGGCCCCAGTTACCGGGCACCCAGTGAGGTTTGTCGTGTGGGAGCTGCTTTTCCAACTAATGTTTACATGGGAATTCTGCTGCGCTGCAAATCCGTGTCCTCGGAAAGCCAGCGCTTCCCCCACCTCTCTCTAGGACCTTTTCACTGCTTGGTCCTGGCTGTGTCTGCCAAACCCTCCTTTTGTTGGGGGTGTGGAGAGGGGGTTGACCCTTTCCAGTGTCCTCAGCAGCCACATGGAGTTTCAGAGGCCTCAGAGGTCAAGAGCATCCATATGGAGGGCCCAGGAGCTCCGTGCGTCTCCCAGCTGTCCCCACGGCAGCTGTGCTTGCAGCCCCCAAACAAAGCTCATTAGGGGGCTCGTTAGGACATTCAGGGGGTACTCTGAGCTGTCCTGGAAGAGCCCTGGAATCACACCACTCCCAGAAGAAGGCACCACATATGAACGGGGCCCATCCATCAGACTGGGAGCAGGGAGACCCTGTTATCCATCATGGGCGCTCTCCCACACCACTGAGTGGGGCAAGATTTTGAGCAAACAACAAAGAGATGCCGACAAATCATCCTTCAAGCCTTATTCCATGCAGGGGGGTCTGCAGCAGCCCCCTCCACAGCTCCCAGCTCTTGGCACTCAGTGGAAATGCCAATCTGATTTCTCCAACAGATGTGCCAAAGCACGAGCAACAAATCTTCCATGCCTCAAATCCCACCCCAAGCAGATCAACAATCAAGATGGGGCTCTTGGACCCAGCATCAGCTCTAGGGGGAACAGGCTGTGAGGAACTGTGAGACTCAGATGCTGTTGCTAATTATCACACCATTATATTGGGGAGCTGTGCTAGAGACCATCAGCACTCAAGCTTTTCCATACATGGACCGTGCAGGATGGAGTTGGGTCCCTGTTCTCCTTCCCCAGATGGGAATGCCACGTGCTGGGGGTGGGTTTGCCTTGGACAGCTTTCAGAGATGCTGAGCTGAGAGCCCTGCTACACATTAACTCCCATGCAGGGCTCTACAAGATGTTTTGAACACGTATGTAACACTTGGGACTAAATGGAGGCTGCTTTTAGCTGGGGCTACATCTGGGTACGAGCAGATGTGGGCCAAACTGGTGAGCAAATCACTGCAGGGGCTTTTCTTTAGGGACTGAAGGCATTTTTCCATGGGGTTAAGTGGTTTGGGTGCATAAATTGGAGGGACACCTAATTGAGATTAAAAAGATCAAGGATTTAGGCTGCTGTGTCCCTTAAAAAACATCCCACCTGTCTGCACGACAGAAGCAGCCGCAGCTGGGAGTGGAACACAGAGCTTAGGAACAAGACAGAAACATGAATTTGTAGTCCTGACAGAGAACCTTGTTTTATCCCATCTATTCTGAGGTTAAACACGATGTTCTGTCAAGCCACACACGGAGGAAAACACAGTTTGGCAGCGGCGCCTCGCTCGCGTAACCGCGTTAAACACGGCGCAGCTCCGCGGGCCGAGAGCAGAGGCTGCCAGCCCGACTTTCATCTGTGCTCAGGAACATCCAGGAGGCAGCACTGCTGGAAATACATCACTCCTCTGTCCTCCCCTGTAATGCTCTGCCTCGTCACTGCTTTCCCTGGAGCTGCTTTGCCCTGTCACCGCTCTGCCTTGCAGGGAAAATAACAGACCCGAGGGCTTAAAGAGGGACCAGCCACATCTTCACCTCTCCATGGGCAAGAAAAGGTTAAACCCAGAGGTGTCTGCAGATACAAAGTGTGAATTTGACTGGGGTTCACACCTTCTCCCCCAGCTCCATCCTCTCCTGAAGCTCAGCTGTGAGCTGAGGCCCCCCCAGAGTCTCATCCCAATCTCCAGCACAGCCCAGATGACAGGTCAGGATACAAACAAACCCACCCATAATTGCACATCATTAATTACCGAGGCTGTTTGGGTTTCTTGGAGAACATTAGGTTGTGAAGACGCTCAATCAAAGAGCCCTTGGGGCATTCAAACCAAGGCAAAGCATCAAAACCCAAGCTCTGTTTTGTGAAAACACAACAGCTTCAAATGCGCGCTGGGGCCAGGAAAGGCTTCCCCCCCCTGCCTGCCCAGCACAGAACACGCCCGGGAAGGCTCCTGGCTCCCAGGCCGGTGGCACGCAAGGGCAAAGGCTGTGACCTCGGGGTACAACATCTGCAGGAGCCTCGGGGACTGCCAGCGCTGCTCCGAGCGAGATTCCAGCAAGGCTTTAACCACGGCCGCTCGCTCGCAGAGGCGCTTCCTCTGCTGGGTTCTCCCAACCTCGCGTGCCCAAGCAGGGCAGCTCTGAGTTTGCCCCTGCACAGAACTGGTTTCCACCAGCCTGGGAACAATTAGAAGAAGAATCAATTTAGGGAGAAACTTCTGTTAAAAAATTTTTTTAAAAAATTGTGACTGATAACTGCAGCCTCTGGAAATATTTTTAGCTACGCCGGCCTATGATTAATATATAACTATGTTCTTATAATGAGGGAACAGTCTTGCAGGTGAGGTGTGCAAAGAGGGAGTGAAACCAGAAAAAAAGTGACATCAAAAAGTCATAATCACAAATTTAAAAGAAAAGGTAATTAATAACACCAAATTCAGGGGAGGAATTTCTGTTCATAGTCAGGGATAATGTAAAAGAGGATTTGAGTAATTTCTGGGTAGTAGTTCTTTTTCTAATAGAGATGATCTTTTTCAGCCAAACCCACTGGATTTGAAGCAGAAAATTAATTCAGGGAAGTTTTAAGAACAGTGTCCCTAGGCCACTTCCAAGTCCTTTTTAGTCTTCAGAACTCTAAATAGAAGTTTCTAAGCATCCATGCAGCTATTTCACAGCTTTGCACTCATATGAGTATATGTACATTTACTCGGAAATGGCTGTTATATGAAAAAGAGGAAAATAAAGATCCAGACAGATTTGTCAACATCAGTGAGAAAGCTTCTGAGAGTTGCAAAAAATTCAAAAATATTATTTCAGTTTACGCTTGGCTTTTGACTCCCCTGCTCACAGCCCTGTACCTTACACTGACCATGCTCCTGAAAACAACCCCATGGGCCAAACCCAGCATAGAGGGCCCCACCAAGCACTTCCCATCCCACTGTCCTACAGGACCACCACAACAGCATTTACTTTCCAAAGCAACACCAAAAAACCACCTTCACATCACCAAGCTCAAGCCCAGCAAAGCCCAGTTCTTCCTGCAGTGACCGTGGACAGAGGGCTCCCTGGGGCTCACCTGCCCCCAGGGGTGCTGGCACCTGGGGTGACACCAAGGGACCCACGGGCTGGATCCTGCAGCACAGCCACAGCAGCTCCTGAGAGCAAAGCTCCTGCTAAAATATCCTAAAATATGGGTTTGCAGTGCCTGGAGAGAAAGGGTCAGCCCCCACTGGAAATATGCGAAAGGAAATAATTTCCAGCCCTCACTGGATCCACCAGAGAGGTTAAAAATGCTGATTCCACCAGCATGCCTCAATGAAAAACCAAAAAAACAAGCCCACGCCACACAGAAAGCTGCTTCTACCCTAGCAACTCACCAGGATAAAGGGTTCCACTCATCCCTTGTGGAGCAGATGTTTGCGCCAGCCTTTCTGCAGTCACCCAACAGCAAAGCTGGAGCTGCTGACACCAAGGGCTGTACAGGCAGCCACAGGGTGCTGAAGGATTTTTCAGGCAGGAAGATGGTGGAGATACAGTTGGACTCGATGATGTTGAAGTTCTTCTCCAACTGAAAGGATGCTGTCTGTACAGCAGCGCTATTTAGAGAAGGACGCTTCAAGGGAGATATTTGGGGCATGAACCAGCTCAGCTATGACTTGCACTAAAGACAGGAGTCTGAAACCCCAGCAAGTCCCTATTTACCAGCATATCCAGGGCTGGGGATAGGCCTGAAGTGAAGTGCAGGCTCAAGGTTAAGTGTTTGCAGATGGGCTTTATCAAATTAGGCTGAAGGTTCAGGTGGAAAGTGCTCCTCTGGGAAGTGGCTGGTTATTAATTTTAATTTATAAATATAAATATTTTTTTTATTTATTTATTTATTTATCATTTTACATATATTTAGAAATATATATAGAATAATTTAATTTTTGTCCATAACCTCTGGCCCTGCTGGTGCAGGCTGTGGGTGGGAGCTGGACTCTGGTGCAGGTGCCTAGTTCCATTTTACCGTGCCCAGTATTTGTATTTCAAACTGCAGCAAAGCAGCCCAGGGGTGCAGGAAGAACCACACCAAAGGTCTGAACAAAGGCTCTGGAGCAGCACAGGGCCACCGAGCTGGGCTGGAGCAAACCTCAGATTTTGGGGGTACTTCCAGGATCTCCTGAGCAGAGCAGCAGAGCTCTCACCCAGAGTTTTCACTGAAGATTCAGATCTCCACTGAAATTAGTCAGTGACCTCATCCAACAAGGATGAACAAACAAGAAGATGACAAGAAATTGTCACTAAGTCTCAGAAGACGTAACATCATTCCTAAGCACAATTAAACACAGCCTTGCAAACATCCAGGCTCTGACTGATCATGAAATCCATATGGGGTCATTTGCCTTCTTAGGTCTGTTTTTCCACCACCCTCACCGGCTCAGTGAGAGTCTGGCTGTATGAAAACTGACTATAAAATGTAGGAGAGGGATTTAAATGGACTCTGAATTTAAAGGAGTCAGTCAGACTGAGAGACCCCTTTCTAAAAACACTTGCTTTGGGAAAAGAGTGTTCAGCTGTGGTCCCGAGACTGACTGCCACGTCTTCAGTGTCAGGTGACACACCTGAGCCTGTGCCAGCTAAACCTCAGCAAACAAGTCCTGCACCCTCCAGCATTCCTCAGAGAAGAGCCAAGGGTGGTGTTATCCCTTGATTTCAGCCCAGGATCACTTTCACCAAGAGATTTCTTATGGATTCCAGGGCTGAAGTTTTAAGGAATTGCTCGAATCCTTTCTTTGGGCAAAGCTGGACAAAGTTAACTTCAGTGTAAGCTTGAGAAAACAAGAGAATTAGAACTACTCACAACCTTCTTCTGAAAGATGGTCAGCTCTGCCTGGTATTGAACTTTGAGATGAGGTTTCCATGGGAGAAGAACGAGATTCCTAAAGTATAAATCTGTTGAATGGATTTTACAAAGGTGGGAGTATTGTTACAACGTCACTGCCCAGCTGAGATAAAGGTGTTCCTTTACTTTGCTCATTCTACCAACACACATTTCCTTGTTTCCAGCCCCGAATACTGAGTCTGAATAATTTGTTTCCATATTTAAAGCCCATCTCCATTCCCACTAAGCTTTATGTCTATGGAGCATTTGAAACAAACAGGCTTTTGGGACCCAGCTCTGCAGATAAAATTGTTTCAGAGAGCTGGGTCCCAAAGGAGGTCTCAGCTCAAAATCCTCCTTGTGTGAAGGTGAGCTCTGAGTCCCAAGAGTCTGCTGAAAATACTGCCCTGAATATTGGATGTGTCTGGGTTGAAAGGAAAATTAAGGCTTCCTATTAGAAGATGGAGCACTACCAGGAAAGAAAACATCTCTTCTCCCAAGGGTGCCTGAGAGGAAGCAAAGCTCTTATGACCTGTAGCCATAAATTCATGGGATGAACTATCCCACAGGTCATGGGATAAAGGGATGAAAGGAGATTGGGATTAGGGATGGCAGAACAAGGGCATGACACAGCCTCCACTCTTTCTGTTCTCTGATTCTCCGTCAGTGAAGGAGAGACCAATTGTGGAGGCAAATGGTAAATAAATGATATTTTATCCAGGGGTTTGCCTTATTTACATTATGACAAATGCCAGATAACACCACCAAGCTGCTCAATCGCTGTGCAAAAGTGCTACAAACTGCTCCCACATGCAGCACACTCCCTATTTCTCTCACACAAGACATGTTTTTGCAGGATCAGACCCTCATTCAGTTCTTTCAATGTTTTTTTCACATTTCTTTTCCCCAATTTAGGGAGGAAAAGTTTTATTTAATTATCTTTTTTTTTTCCTTTTTTTTGTGGTTTGAATTGACCAGCTGCATATCTTCCCCTGGCTTTATCAAAGAAGCCACCAGTACCAGAGCACATCTAATTTTAAGAGGGCTTTAGTAGGCAGACTTAAAATTGATCATGCATTTTAGTTTCAGTAACTTGCAATTTCTGCATGCTTTGATAGCACACTTTAAAGAACAAGTCTTTAATGACAAAGGCTTAAAGGAAATGACCTTTCTGAAGAAAATATCAAAGCTTGGAAAAGATAGCTCCTTGGAAAAAAAAGGCTGAATTAAAATGACCTTGTGTTCTGAAACTTCTTCATACAATATCTGACGTCTTACTTTTCCTTTGTACCCTCCAAATGGGACCAAGTATGATTTAGCATAGCGGTGCCTCCAGTCCATTCTGTGATTTGGGGAGGACCTGCAGTGCATTAAGAGAATTAAAAAAAAAAATTAAAAAACAGATCCTATAGAGATTCTCTATCAAGACCTCTCAGCATCACGATGAAAGCTGTGAATGTTTTCCAGAAAATTCAATAAATATCTTCTTCTAGCCACTATAAAATATTTTTTTTTTACCTGTGCAGCAAAATCATTTCTCAGTTTGAAACCACCAGACTCAGGAGAGATTTGGGCAAGCACCAGGAGTACCTGCTGTCCCCAGCACAATTAAAGCTCTGTTGCATATGCAAGCAGAAGGAGGGACCTTGTATCCCTTTTCTTCCAGCTGGGCCAAAAAGGAGCATTTTTGTTCCATGTAACACAAGAACTGTGAGTGGCACTGAAATAAAGTGTCACCTTGGTAAGGGTCACCTCCCTTGGTACTGGTGAAAAATGTTATGGTGACTTTTTGGGGGAATTTTATAGAGGGTGAAACAATCTTCTCTCACGGGGCAAAACTGGTGGATTAAATTAAAATAAAATAGAAACAAGGTTGTAGCCACACTGTAGCTGGTTTAGCCAGAGCTTGTTTAGGGACAACAAAACCAACTCCTGGCAGATGGCAATTCCTTACCAAGCAGGGGAAAGAGAGGCACAGAGCAAGAAATAACTATGGAAATTTTTCTGATCCTTCCGTTTGGACTCTTAATTCTTGTTACAAAAATGATCAGAGCAATGTTAACAACTATAAGAGAATTCCACCCAAACTTAGATTTCAGTTCTTACAAGATTCATAAGCTGCTTCAAAGTGGTCCTCAAGCTGCAGCTGATGCTGGGGAGAGTTTCAAGAGTTTTGAAACCCCGATTGACCAACATCTACTTTTCTCAAACTGCTTTATGACCATCAGTGACATCAGCAACCCAATTCTACCAAAAAGAAGGAAATTCAGGAATTCAAGTAGTGTGAAGAGTGTCCGTATTTTTATGGACGTACACCCTTTCCCGCTACCAGAAGCATGAAGTCCACACAGATTTAATGGAAAAACACAAGCAAAGAAGCAGAATCAAAGACACCTCATTTCCCTCAGGCACGAGAGGAATTGTCACTGTCCCCACCTCTGCCATTTGGACACTATAGGCACATCCAGTGCCTACAGCCGGTCCCTCCTGCCACCAGCCACCGCTGCTCTGCACCTTTCAGGGTAAAAACATTTTACTGCCCACAATTACCTCAATGCATCCCAACAATTCCTGCTCCTACAGCTCCCCGTCCCCCCAGGCGAGGCTTTGTGGCACCTGCCACAGCACCTCCTCCTTTATCAGAGGAGCCTTATCTGTAATTAGAAGAATCACTTGTTGATTCAAGGAAGGTGGAAAACCTGCCCAGGCCCTGGCTGGGCTGACAAGCAGCCAAGCAGGCAGAGCCGGGGTTTGGCACGGAGCACGCCGGCGCTGCCAAGGAGGGGTGGATGGAGCCTGCCAAAGCCTCTCCTCCTTGATCTCGGTGCCAGGAGCAGATAAGAGCCCAGCTGGTTTGCCAGGACTCGGCGGAGCGGGAGCCTCCAAATTCCGCCCGGTACTGGTGACACCGTGGTGAGGCAGGAGAGGTGGCCATCCCCACCAGCAGGGTCTCACTGGTGCTGCCAGGGCCACAGCTGGACTTGGAACAGGAACTGCGGGCCCCTTCTCAAGCACCGAGCCTTGATCCCAACACCACGGGCAGGAGGGTGCCCAGGAGAAAC
The DNA here is from genome assembly GCA_013396955.1 of Regulus satrapa. Taxonomy (NCBI): domain Eukaryota; kingdom Metazoa; phylum Chordata; class Aves; order Passeriformes; family Regulidae; genus Regulus; species Regulus satrapa. The sequence continues at coordinate 247,638 of VWZN01002268.1, forward strand.
AAACCCATTCCCGCGCTCCGCAGATCCAAACGCACACATCCCAAACACTCCAGGGGGCAGCCAGGGAGATACCGGCACTGCCCCACGGCTGGGAGGCAGGGCCAGCTCTGAGGGCTGAGCACATCCTCCAGCTTCCCATTGCCCCTCCAACCTGGTCCCAGAAAACCCTCTGGGATCTGCTCAGACTCGCCGGGATGGTCGGCATAAACCACGTGGCATCAAGGCCACCATCGCTCCCGACCCTTTCCCAACATCACCGTGGCTGTGCCATCAGCCCACAGAGAGGGATTCCCTGTGCCCAGAATATCCAACCCCACCGACAGCCAGAGCTGCCTGCAGTGCCACCATGGAGCTCTCATCCTTGTGCCAAATAATCCCTTGAAACACAGCACACATTCCCACTTTACAAAGCCACACAAAACTCCTCTGGCTACTGAGGTGAGTGAGATGCTCAAGCAGGACAATAATGAAAAAAAAACCAAAAAAGATAAGAAAATAATAATATTTTAATATTATGTAAACACATGGACACAGAACAATGTCAAAATATGTTAAAATATCTTGGACAATAAAAATAATATTAATAGAAAATGGGGTTTCCTTCATGTTTAAAAGTGAAAAAAAATGGTATTGGGGAGGAGTAACAAAAATAGTAGAGCAAAGTCTACTTGCTCAGTAATCAAGCTGAGGGTGGCATCAAACCGTGTATCAAAAGCATAAATCTGTAATGAAATAATGATAAAAAAATAATGGAAGGAAGATACAACAAAATCTATGCTGGCATGAGCTATGAATATGTTTTCATGAAGTTCATTTTTTTGTGCTAACAAAAGAACCACTCATCTTTGCATTATAATTTACAAGAGCCAAATCTTCAAACCTATTCAAAGCAGTCCATTTGGCAATCACAGAGATCCCACCGATCAATCAGTTACCTGAAAAGGAAGAGATTTTTGTCAGTGAAATCTCATTTTTTTAATTATAAAAACACAACAGGCTGAAAGCAGGGCCGGGTCCAGTGGGCAGCGGGTCAGGAGCTTTCTATTTATCTAACAAAGTTACCTATGCTGGACTTATTACCAAGGATCTATGAAATTTTCAGTTTACAGTTAGCTGTAGCTAATTCCTGTTAACAAAAAATTTAGGATTAATATTTTCACACAACCCTCACACTGCTAACCTTCTCACAGTTGCTTAAACATCTCACAAATGCTGACACTATTTTTACGAGCGCACATTTTTAGCTGCAGAAACCCTCATGTGAGATATGAAACACCATCAATGTCTATAAATACAGTAAAGATGGAGTGGCTTTCCTAGGAAGTTTCCTTGTACTCACCTCTCCATGTGAATCACTTACTCTAAAGGCACAGCCAGGCTTTTTATGGCTGCAGCACTTGCCATAATTTATATTGGAGGGTGTAAACGTTTAAAAAAAAAAAAAAGGCAGAAGGATAAAAAAAAAAAGAAAAAAGCTCAGGCTCGTGAAGATCCGGTCCTTTGAAGATGTGATCTGTGAATATTCTGCCTTGCATCATTGTTTTCTATCTTTAAAGGAGGTGGCATCACTGCGGAGCCGCAGCTGTGCAGGAGCCGCCGCCTCATCCTTGGCGTGCAGGCAAAGCCCAGACTTGCCAAGCACCTGCAGCTTCTCGAGTCCTGCTCTAGCAGCACTGACTAAGCACGGAGGAAAACTTCTCAGATGCTTGTTCACTGAAAATAAGGAGCTTTTAAAACTCTACCCGTGTTGGAGGGTTTGAATTAAGCTGTAAAACTTCAAGAACTGGGACCCACAGGTGTGAAATGGTACAAACTGATCAAGGACAATCCCGTACTTTTTGGCGAGGCAGGCGTTCAGGTCTTCCTGGTGGACTCTTTTCTGCAGAAAACTTACCTGTAAAATATATCCCACATGAAAACAGGGTACAAAATTCCAAATAATATATTTGCGCTCATTACACAAAAGGAATTTTTCTGGTCTCTGCTGCCTAAATTTAAAGCAGTAACACTTTAGCTGCATAGAAGAATTACTATTTAATAGCAGACTGTTCTCTTTGGCTTCCCTGGCTCTACTCTACATTCTCTACTCCTCCAGGAGTCAAACCAGTTGTTAAACCCAGCTGATGGGTTGTGCAAGGGCTTGGGAGCTCTCGTTCTCCTGGCAGTTCCCATGGGATTCCTGTGCTCTGATCCCTGCACTTTTACTCTTGTGATGAAGGTACTCACCTGTTCTCCAAGTGTATGAGAATTAATGCTCATTAATACTTCACCAGGAGCAGACAATCAGGCAGTAAATATTTAGCAACATGTTCAGAAAACTTCACCCAAGCCTCAAGTATTTTCTTTTCCTGCTGATTATTTTTATCCCCGCGCCATGCTTTTACCCAGCCTATCCTCTTTGTCCTCCTCCAACAATAAATAATCCTGACAGGTGCAGGGATTCCAGTGCCCTTCTTGTCTGATGTTTTCAAACAAGAATTTCAACAAATTTCATAGAACAGGACACCTGTGCTTCAGAGAGAGCCCAGCTCCCTGAGCGGTCTCCGACGCCAGCGCGTGTGGAAACGCAGCCAGCAGCGATGGATTTCTGGGAGAGCCCCCAGGTTTTCATGTGTGGAGTTACTTTTACTCCTTTGAAATGCTGCTGCTGCTTACAGAAGCTCTGCAGGTGGATATCGGAGTCTACTTTTTAATTTTTTTTAACTCATTAAAAGGTGTGGTTTTCTTGTATTAGCTCACAGTGATGCTTCCTACCAGGCAGTGCTGTGAGAGTCCTTTCAGGAGTCTTTAAAAATAGCTTTTTACTATCAACTGGAAATAGATCTCCTCAGTAGACCCATAACTCTTTATTTCCCATTACTATTTAAATGAGAAAAGAGCATCACTTCCATTAGGGATCCCTTGAGGGGGGAGCAGAATGTTTACAACCAGCGTGTTGAAGTTGTGTTACTCCTTGAACATAGAAATGTTGAGTTTCTACTGTGAAAATTTCCTACTTCCTTTGAAGGTGGCCAGGGGAAGTGTCTCATGCAGAGCAAAATATGCTATGGAATAACTCTTATGCATTGAAAGAGGAAAAAAAAGGGGAAAAAAACCTCCAGCTACATGAAATTACCAATCATCTCCATAGAGATTTCCTAAGAAAAAGAAATGAGGTGTTGTAGATCAATAATTTCTTGAAAAATGGTCGTGAAAATTGGCATAAGGATGTGATGACAATGGGCCTAAACTTGTACTCTGTATCCTCAGGTTTCTGCTTCTCCCAGAGCTCAGAGCAGCTCTGAGCCACCAGCTTGGACTGTCCTTATCCCAGTTCTTCCTTCAGGCAGGACAGATCCCAGATCCCAAATCCCAGTCTTTCCCAGCTCGGTTACATGCACAGTCCTGCAAACACTGGTGGCATTTTCCTTGGATTCCCATCATTTCACCCTTCTCTATGGCTATTTATCCTTCCTCATTGGCACTGGAGTTCAGGCAGTGATGACATTTTGTTTCCTTCCAGCTCCCAGTACACTGAATAGAAAAGCCCCAAAAAACTTCAGTGGGAACCATGGTGTGGAGAAGCACACCCAATTCATCAGCACTTCCCTCTTTCCAATGATTCCTATCAGGAAATTTAATAGTCCAGTTCATAGAAATCATACTGATCCTGCATTAATCTAGAAGAACTGGTGGTTAGCAATATTCAAGACAAAACATTACAGAGCCTCTTTATATAGGAAAATGTAAAAATATCACAATGATCATTTAGGCAGATATCTTAAAAATATCCAACTTGCTTTATTACATAGGCTGGAAAGAAAACAATTTTTTTTCTAATCCTATTTTTTGCCCTTTATAGCCTTTAAATGATTCCTTTAGGAGAAACAGAGTAAGGAAGAGGAAAGATAACTGTGAGCTGTAGCTGAAAGGAAAAACCCCTAATACTGAATAAAGTCCACCTTTTCCTGGAAGAAAAGTCTGGGATCAAAAAATACAGTGTGGTAGCTTTCAAACTGAAGGAGAAAAGTTCAGTGAAATAAGACACTGAGTGAGAAGCATGTGAGTACTGCCATAATTTGGTTTTGACACTTATTCAGTATTTTTGGCCAAATGGCAGATGCTCATTACCTCCTGTCTAGAAGAGATGGCTTATATCCAGCCCAAAATGCTGAAGGAATAGGAATTTACCTGAGATTTTAACGATGAAATGGTGTCTTCAAATTCCTTTTTGGAAGATGCTGGCATCAGCCCTTTGAGTATTTTTTCATATTGTTCTCGTACAGTAATCAACTGTAACAGAACAAAGAGAAATTTGTATAGAGATGGCTGCTCTTAGATGCTGTAAATTTTTTTGCTTCTTTTGCCCAAATTAGAGGTCAAATAAAGACAGAATTAATTGTGCTATCAAAAGGGAGAGGGAAGGAGAGAGAAGAAAGATCAGGAAAGACCTGTAAAGAACAAAATAGGTAAAAGAGACAAAGAAAAGCAAAAGAAAACATAAGAATAAAAATATATATGGAGAGGAAAAAAATGAGAAAAGAACATGGTCTGGAGGGAATAATCATTCTTAAATCCATCTGAATTGATCACTTATACAGACACACCTTGCAAATTTACAGTCAGAAGTTTTCTGTTTGTCTTTGGTGGGATCTGAACCAGGTCAGTGGGGTGACATTTATCCCTTGCTCCCTTAGACAAGGTATTCCAAGGACATGTTTTACAAATTTTTTCAACTTCTAGGAGCTTTTGTGGACGTCTTACTATTATTTTTTATCCTGCAGCTATTTTTCCTTGCACCTTTTGTCTTCCTCAGCCTCAAGAAGACTACAGAACTTTCAATGAGTTGATTTGAGTATCCAAGTCCCCCAAAACAAGGAGGCTTGAATAGGGGGAAATTTTCATCTGCAACTTTATTTAACAGATGCTGAGTAAACAGGAATTACAGAGCAGAGTCACATGAAGAGAGATCAGGTGGAAGGGTTGTGCTTCTTATCTCTCCAGAGTGGTTGGGCGTGATGGGTTTTGACCTGGGCTAATTTGGGCAGTGTGGTTCAGGTCAGCCCATCACGTTCCTACTTGGCTGAATCAGGGCCTCACATCTGTACTTAACTCCCAATAGGATTAACTGCTTAATTCAAATTAAGCAAGGACTTTGGTGGTTTTCTGGATTAGCAGCTGAATATGTAAATAAAGGATCAAAGGGCTTCAATATCAGATTAACTCATAAAATATCTTGAAACCTTCAAATGGAATTTATTTTTTTTTCACCCCAACACCATTTGGTGCTGGTTTTTCATTTCCAAATCCACCACTGCAACCACAAATCCAACCCTGAGCCTCACACCTGAAGAAGCCACGAGTTCCAAATCCCAGCTCCCACACGTGAGAACCCAAGACTAAGTTCATCCTGGCACCATCCCATGGGAAAAGCCAGAATCTGCATTATGCAGCGTGCAATTATCAATACAAAAGGAATAAAACAATCTGATGAAACGTTAGGAAAATTCTCCCTCTGAGTCAGCCCGACAGGCAGGAGGAATCGCCAAATCTCTATGCAAATGGGCAATTAGAGGCTTTCCTTGGGAACTGCAAGGAAGTGATGCCACTATGCAAATCTGAAGGGGGAAAAAAAAAAAAAAGAGGTGAGAGACAGGAAACCTCGTTTGAACTCCGCTTGTGTATAAGCCAGTGATCAAAATTTATGTTTTTGAGAGCTACACCAATAAATCCATGCTACTATTTCTATCAAGGCTTCCAAAGTTATGCATAAGTGGTCTGCCAGGATAAATATTTTCTGAGCCAACAGCTCATTTGGGTGGGGACCTTGATAGAGCAGAAACATATATTTCAGTTGATTCAACACGTTCCATTTATTCTTGGTGAGACGAGACCAGGAGCAGGCAGCCAGAGCAGCAAAATGCTTTTATTTCCTAAATTTTGATTAATAAGGATCTATTTAATGAGTAAATAGAGGACCTGGATGATCACCTGACCAATATGCAGATGCAACAGAAGTTTTAATACAGCTCTGTGAGGGAAATAATAATTTTCTAATTGTGCAAGAGTTTTCTTGCAACCAGGTCACTGGTTTTAACAGTTTAATCTGCAGTTGTCCTCTAAGTAAATTTCACAATACTGGGATCGTTTGTTATTAACTTTGCAGAGCAGCAGAGAATCATCCCCTTTTGACAAAGGTGTTTCTCACAAAGCCAGGAAGAAATATTGCATTGTGCTTTAAAATATGGAGGTATCTCACGGGGTCAGCTGAAAACGGAGAGAAAATGAGAAACAAGCCCTGGTAGCTGCAGCTTGGCTCGGGACTGATCCCTTACTCTGTTGCAGAGACAAGACATGCACTTTTTTTTTTTTTT
>VWZN01002268.1:254010-292129 GCA_013396955.1 Regulus satrapa
TACTTTTTTTTTTTTTTTTTTTTTTTCAGGGAAACCTGTTCTTTTGGATACAATTCCGATTTGTTTGAGCAGACAAAACATGCTACTTTCAGCTCTGCTCACTGGTAATTGCATCACAATAAGATGGAAATAAGTGCCCAGCTGTTTCCTGCCGTGTTATGGTAAACAACCTGCCGGTATTTTTGGCTGAAGTCACTATCAAGGTTTATTGACCCAAGGGATTAAAATAGTGCAGGGCAAAAATCTGAATCACTTCTTACAACTGAAAAATAACATCCAGTGGGCTAATGGGTACTCATTTTAATGGCAGAAGGTTTTTATTCTTTAACACTTATTTTTCACCAACGAAAGCTATGTCTGCAGGGATAGGGGGGTTTTGTGCCTTAAAGGCTTTTTTGTTCTTTTATAGCCTCAAGCTGCCTCCCTAGGATCCACAAATACTGTGTCTCCTCTTGCACTCCTGAGGGATGTTTAAAATTGCAATTCTTCATCCCTCAGGAGGGCTTTAGTCGGCTGGATGAGGATGGTTCTATTTCATTTACTTGTGTTCGTTTTTCTTCGGTCCTGAGAAAGTTTTTTTTTTAAATTTTATTTTTCTAAATTCATTTTGGTGAGCTGATTTAATCCATGGACCCCCAGGAAGGTTTTATAGCTTTTAATATTAAGCTGCCACACTGGTCTTTGTTTATTCAGGTTGGTGGCTAATATATGAGGTTTGGAGTTTGACCATCAATCACCTTTGGTGTCAGCAGAAAGCTGAAGTTGCCACACGTAGCTCATGTGTGCTTGGTCATGTGGTAAATCAGTAAAAAAAGAAGAGATAAATAGTGACACAATTATATAAGGTGATGCAAAAAGCAGGGGACTTGGAATTTCCCAGGCTACACTGAAATTGTGTCGGGCGTTGACCGAGAGGGAAAAGTTGGGTTTGAAGCCCAGAAGAGAAATACCCAAACCTGAGCTTTCCAAACCAGCCAACCCAGTGCTTATCAGCAGAACCACAGAATTGTCTAGGCTGGGAAAAGCCTTTAAGATCAAGTCCAGCCACGAACTAGCACTGCCAGGTTCCTCAGCACCATGTCCTCACACCTCTGCAATCCCCCCAGGGATGGTGGCAACCACTTCCCTGGGCTCTGCTGCCAAATCACCTTCAACTTTCCTACTCCCCAGAGTCTTCTGCTGGCACAGCTCAGTCCTGCAGCCACTCATTTTCTCTACAAACCTCAGAGGGATGTTTGGGGCTGGATCAGGAGCAGGTGGGAGCACAGGAACACGCTCCACTGGCTCCTCACTGTGTTCCAGTTTCTGTCCTTTCTTTCTGAAAGAAACAACCCAAGCACCCAGGAGAAATGCAGCATCTCCGAAGTGACCAGAGGGATTTTAGCCATGTGCTACCACCAGCCTGCAAAGCACAGGGTGCTCTGTGTCTCTTCCATGCCCTCCACAGATCCTGCTCAGGTTCCCAACACCCAGCTCTTCCCCTCTTTACATCCCAGAGCTCTGAGATGCTGAGTTTATCCCTGGTGCAAAATACCCGTCTCATAAAAGCCAAAGAATCCAAACTTCAAAAATCCCAAAGAAACACAATCTTCTCCAGACCTTCCAGCTGTAAAGGACTTTATCTGAACCAGGGGAGCATAAGGAAACTGCAAAAGAAACTCTGTCAAGTTCTTTTTAAAAAAAAATCTTGTCTTGAATGGCAAGAAGTTGATTTTGTGTTTCTGTCAGAAAAGAATCAAAAGATAGTTGCCTAACCATGATGTTGTGGCTTTTTTAGTATCGTAATTTCTGCCTGTCTGTAACATTTATGCAGGATAATGTGTGCCAGGAAATACTAGGATAGTGACCAAAAGGCATAATAAGGATCCTTTAGTTATCAAATTTTCTCCATGGTTAAGGGTGAATAAGATGAGAAAAGTAATTTCCTGTCTCTCCTAAATCCTTTCCTGAATCAACAGTTCTGTGCTATAATGTTATTTAAAATAAAATAAAAAAAACCTCTTTAAAAAGGTTTCTATCTGTTCTGCAACATCTCTGAATAAAGACAGGGAAAGATCTGCTGCAAACCTGAAGACAGGTGAGGGTTCCAAAAAAGGAAAATAACCCCTTTGGTCTGAGGGAGATAATTTAATCTCAGAATAAAGTCTCCTTCTAAATGAAGGTGGTAATAATAACAATAATAATAATAATAATAGTAGTAGTAGTAGTAATAATAATATTAATAACAATATTACATAGGTCAGCTTCATTCAAGTGAAGATGGCTGAAGGAATTTTCTGAAATTTTGAACCAGTGAAAAGGGCAAGTGAAGGACCAAAAATTACAATGTCATCTCAATTAAAAAAAAAAAACCCTAATGAATGGAAAAACAACCAAAAGAACCCACCCCCCCAAAAAAAACCCCAAAAAATTTTAAAAACCGACAAAATGCACACAAAAAACCAAACAACCATGCAAAGAATGATTAATCATTGGCTGTGTCCTCCCTAATTGCAGGGATTCCTCCTTTGTTTCTCAGCACTCCTGAATTCTAAGTGAGCACAGTTTCACTCCTAAAAAACCTCCATGAGTCCTGATGTGCCCCTTCCTCCCTCAGCTGGCCTGGGGGATGATGAGCAATGCCCCCAACCCAGGAACAAACTAAGCAAAACTGGCAATTTCCTTAAATTTCAGATCCCTCCAGGCTCTGTTGTAAGAGAACATTTAACTGGAGCTTGAAATCTTCTGAAATTATTTTTCCTCATGAAGAATCCACTGAAGTATCAATTGTTGCAGTGAAGATCAAGGTCTGCACATTTGTCTTTTCAGAAAATCACCAAACACAAATTTCGGCCACTTTAGAGTCCTCTGGTTTCAGGCAGAGGGAATTTTGACTTCTCACTGTGCAAGGCCCACTGAAATATGGTTCTCCCAGATTTAGAGGAACAGCGTGCAACTCGATACAAATGTTCTCGAGTTCTTAAGAAAAGTAATGAAGGCCATAAATCCCCCGGACTTGGCTCAGCTGAAAACGGCGACTGGCGAGATCAGCTGAGCAAGTTATTTTGTCAAGTGAACACCATGTTGTTCTCCGCTGAGAAAATCCTGCTGGAGCACCTCCCCTGTCCTGACAGGTCCAATAAAAGATAAATTGGTGGCATAGCCGCCCCCTTTGTGTGTCTGTCCGTAGCCAGTAAACCATCCCAGCATCCAAGACATTTTTGCCTTGTTGTTTTACTGACCCACGGGGACCTCCAGCCCTGCCGAGCTCCTCGCTGGGCACTGGCTTTGCTGCTCCAGGTCATTGTTTTTCTTTTCCCAACCTGCATCCAAGTGGCCTTATTACTTTGGTGGCTTGTGCTTCCATTTCTCTTTACTTGAACAAGAGCTCCCACCTGGAAAATCCTCTGATTGTAGTTAAGCAAACTGAGTCCATATAATTCGTAGCTGCAAAAACAGCTTTTTAAAAAAAAAAACCCACCAGTGGGCTGCATATGGCAAGAACAGCATTCCTGGGACTACACGACTTGGAGAGGAATAAAAGCTTTCACTGTCAACACCACGGAACAACCAGGAATGTTGTGGCTAGAAAATTCATGCTGTTCTCTCAGCCTCCCCCTCTCCAGGGCTCTGCTATTGTTCCAGCTGGGATCTGGAGCATCCCAGACTTATTTTCTTCTCCTTCCAGATGACTCGTGGCAGATGCCATCTTTGTTCCCCTCAGCTCCTGTCGCTGCCATCCCTTGCTGGCCCTGGAGGTTGGGATTGCAGCAGGAGGGCTGTCCCCACCAAGGGGTGAGTGGGACACGGGGGGGGCACCCCTCTGACACCCCCCGATCCAGAGGAACCAGACCCAAACCAGCCCAGCTGCTCCCCAGGCTGAGAACACAGAACCACAGAACATTCTGGGCTGGAAGGACCCAGCAAGGACCATCAGGTCCAACATACGGGGTTAATTTCTGCTTCTGGCCATTCCTAATGCGCCATCAGGATAATTAAGTCCAAAACGAAGCTCTGAGCATCTCTGACACCACTGCTGGAACACATTTATGTGTTCCAGTTCTACATTCCAGCACGTGGCACCTTCCACGCACAGTCCCTCCCATCCGGGGTGGCTCAGCAGGGAGAGGTTTCAGTGCCTGGTTCAGGAGGTGCCGAGTTCTCCCCAAGGCCATGGAGGCTGACAGAGCTCAGCAGCAGCAGGATCAGGATCTGAATTTTCACACGACCGTGTGAACAAGCAAGGCTCTGTAGATAATCATCAGAAGCTACTTTTACGACCACCATTTCCAAGAACAAAAAATCCAACCTGTGTCTCAGCTGGAAAAGCAGCTGCCAGGCTTGCAGAGCCTCAGGGCTGGGCAAGGATGGGCAGTGCAGGAGAAACACTGCCTGGATGGAATTCCCATGGATGGCATTTGGGGTTGATTAAACTGACAACAAAACAGTACCTTAGAATTTACATGAGCGTAAAGACCACCATAAAGTTGCTCTTTCCCAGTCTTTTTTAGCTCCATCTCCTGGAAAAAGAGACTGGGACAGTTCCTCTAATTGAACAGGCATTGCTGGGAGCAGGACTGGAGACGAGGTTTTGCTGCTCTATTCCTCTGTCATCCACTGGCTCCTCCAGACATTCCCATTTCTTATTCCTTTAAATTCCCTGCATTAAACACCAGTATCACTGTTCCTTGTAGTCCTACCTTAACAGCTTCTGAAAGAGCAAAGTTCCCTTCATGGATAATATGTAAGCAAACCACAGATGCTCTGATACAAGGTACTGCCCTCTTAAAGCACAATCTCTCTCATTCATGATTATTTAAGACAAAGAGCAAGGAAAGTGACATTTGAAAACACTCTCTAATTCCTGCACGCTGCCACATCCTTCTATTCTCTTTTGGTAACAATTCCCTTTTCCCTTTTAACTATTTGTCCTGTACTTTCTGCTTGCTGTCTTTCTCCAGCAGGCCACCGAGCTCCAATAACTCATTCTGTTCTGTTCAGGAGGTGTATATTTGTGTATTTTCCAGTTGTGTCTGATTACCAAAGCTAACATTTGATCACTGACTTCCACACATGCACCACTATCCTCGACTCTTTTCCCTTTGACAGTTGCACAGTTGGTGAGAGCCTGCTCTCCTGCAGTTCCTGCCATATGGAGTTCCTGGGAACTTTAAACTCCATTGATTGCCAGCTCCTTTCAAATCCCACCTGCAAAGCTGTTTTTCTGTGCTTGAATCTCAGCTTCTATCTCCTCCTGCTAACCTGAAACCTCATGCTATACAGAATAATTTACTATATTCGTTGTAATTCTCTTTCCTTTCATAGCTCGCCATTAAAGGAAATGATACACAAATATAAAATATGGCAAGTGCAAAATTGCGATTTATCCTAACAATCTCAGTCTTAATTAAAAACTATCGGGTGCTGTTGTATCAAAGTGATTAATGAATGTATCAAAGGATTTGAACATAAGGTAGATACCTGCTAAGGTAAAAAGTGATAGAATTTGGCTCCAAATAATGTCTGGGGTCATTTATGGTACCTAAAATCCACAATGCCCCATCCCTGGAAGTGTTCAAGGTTGAGCTTGGAGCAACCTGGTTCTATGGAGGGTGTTCCTGCCCAGGGCAGGGGGTGGGACTGGATCATCTTTGAGGTCCCTTCCAACCCAAACAAAATTCCATGAAATCAACATTGCCATAAACCTACAGGGCACCCATATATCCATGAAAGATCCCTTATAGAGACAGAACCAGGGTCAGAGTGCCTTCTGCACCAGTCTCTACTGGGAAAGCTGAAAAGAGACCCAGAACCCCTCAGAACAGGATGCTGGTGTCTCTGTGTGCCAAGCAGCCCGAGCAGTGCCCCCACTCCCACTGGATTGTTCACTGCTTCTCTGTGGCTCTCCAACATCTTCTTTTCAATAAAAATACTTTACATTTGAAATTTGCTCACCACAAGTAGTTAGAAAAGGAATCCTCTATTGTGCAGATGTGGAACCATCTGATTTTCAGCCTGTGGGGAGCTATGTCCCCCTGCCTGCTGGTCCCCTGCATTTTTCACAAGGTTTCACGGTAGGAAAACAGCTGAAACCCACAGGTCCCTCCTGACCCCAGTGCTGGGAGTGTCAGCAGAGCAGTGGATGGAGGAGATGACAGAAGGTCCCTGCTCAGCCACACTGAACTGCACAAAACCACTCTTCAAATCCATCCGTCCTGTGCTGGTCACAGGCAGAAACTGCAGGAACTATTTTAATGTGACAATACTTGGTGGCGCAGCCCCTGAAAATCACGGTGGAAATTCCTTTCAGGTTCTCACCCTTTTCCCCACAGCTCCAGAGGCTGCTGAGCCCCAGCAAGGGCTGCTCTCAGCAAACCACTGCTGTGGTTTAAGATCATCCACATCCAGGCTGGGCTCCCCATTTCTGTGGGAGCAGAAATGGGTCTCTGGCAGAGAAATTCTAGAAGCATTTCAATGACGTGGGCTGAAGCAAGTGGAGCAAACAGCAGAATTTCATCACCACCTCCAGCTTCTGCTGACTGGTTGGATCTCAGTTTCCAGAGATGTGTCCCTTGGCTCGTGACAAAGGCTCACTCCACCCTCCTCACCTGTAGCTGGCCACAAAGCCAATCTGGGCTTTAAAATATCCTAATCTAGAGCTTATTTGCCTGATTTGGGGTGACTGGAACATGTTCTGAGAATGACAACACTTTGAGAAAGTCTGGGATTTTGAAGTAGTCACCCCAGGTTGCCATCTGAGGGTATTTAAAACTCTGATACTTTCAAAAATCACAGAATCATGGAACGCTTGGGGTTGGAAGGGACGTTAAATATCATCTCATTACAATCCCACTGACATGGGCAGAGACAACCTCCACTAGATAATTCCTAAGAAGAAATATAGCCAAAAAGCCCTAAACTAAAGAGCTAACATTACTCAAGTGTTCCAGTCATCAGATTAAGAACTCCTTGAGACTCATACCGTGGACATCAATGGCTATTGCTCATCAGTGTCTCACTGATTCCTTGCTCCCAGCTCCACAAATCCACTGGCAGCAGCACTATTCCCACCAAGGAGAAGGTGTGGCAAACCTTAGAAGTTTCTCTGTGCTACACAGCAACTGAAATTTCAGAAGGATGCATCATAGCATTCATCTGAGAACAAATATATTTAGTTGGCATGGAAACAGTAAGTTGGGCTGAATGTGGTAAATATCCAGCAGTCATAAAAAAATCCAGCAAATCAGGATAATGAACATTAGAAATGAAAACTGGTTGAATGCTTTTGAATCATGGCTCTTTTACAATTATCACTCCTGTTTTCATTGGAACATGAGTGAAATCCACTTAAACTAAGCTGCTCCATTTTATGCCAAATACTTCTATAACATCCTCATTCAGATAACTCCTTTCTCCTTTTTTTTTTATAATCTGTTTGAGGAAAAAGAAATTAAAGGGCTGAAAACCTCCACTGCTGTTCTCCTTCATTTCCTCAGCAATATTAATGAATTGAACATAATTGATTTTCTGTCTCAGAATCTCCTTTAATATGACTTGACTGTTTGGAGGCATCCCTATGGCTTGAGTGTCTAATGTTAATACTTCAGTTGTTTGCAAACATGAGGAACTTTTGTCTCCTCTGTTATCCCAAGTTTTATATCATACTCAACCCAAATCTATGACTAGAAACATTAGAACAAGGAATGAAAAGAAGAGGAGGGGTTTTTTTTCTTTTCTGAGAAAACTCTTGTGTGGAATTCCCCAAAGACAGATTCTTGGAGTTTTTTAGTACACTGAGTCAGGGTGATTACCCTTCAAAAAATAATTTGAAATTAAATGAATGCTAAGGAAATCTAGGAAGTATAGAAAAAAAAAAAAAAGACCACTACCATGAATTTTTATACAGGCTTCAATTCAGCAAAACTTGTTGCACATGCCCAAATTCCTGGATTCATTAAGCTCTCAGTGATGTGTGTCATTTTTAATTGCACATTCACAGGATGTAGAGTCTCCCGTATGGACAATGGAGATTTTTAAACTATGACTGACAAATGCAGAAAGCCACAGGACCTAAGAAATAATGTTTAGTAGGAAATCTTGTCTCACGTTAGATCCAGGCACACATCAGAGACAACCAAGGGACATATTGACTCCAAAAGTACACGATACAGGAACACAATGGGATCACTGGACAGGAAGCTGATCCCACAGTTATGTAGGACTGAGATATAAGAAACTTCACTGCTGCTTTGCAAGGAAATGGTTTGGACACACCCAAATTTGACAGAAACTTTCCCAGTCTGCTTTAACAGTCTTGTGACCATATATATTCAACAATAACAGTACATGCGAAGCTATATATTACAGTTTTCACATTTACTGCCAGTTCATCACCTTCCATGAATACAATTATTTATGTCTCAAGAAGCTGGACACCCAATTTTTAAAGGAAACATCCAACATTTTGACCTGAAGGAAGATGATACAGCTCTGGGGCTTCACTCTCAACCTGCAGCATTACACTGGAAAACCAGGACAGAGACAGGAAAACCTTTATGGAAAAGATAAAATTATTTTGGCCGGCACTTTTGAGAAATCTGATTAGAACCCATCATCCAGAGGCGGCACTGCTGGTGAGACAACACAGACACGAAGAGATTGCACCATTGACTGAAAATGGGAGAGCAAAAGTAAACAGGAGCAAACCCGAGTTCATCCAAGAACACGAAGTATGGGAATGGAAAAGCTCCATAAAAACAGCAGCTCCTCTCCAAGCGCAGCCTCCAGAGCAGCTCGGGGCTCGCTGACAGCCCAACGTGTTTTACCCCCTTCATTTACAGGATGGTTTGTCTCTCCAGATGATTACAGCAATGAAAGGTTAAGCCCGTGTGATCACCAGAGGGTCACTGCGACAAAGAGTTAAACTCTGTGGCTCTGTCAGTCACTCTGAAAGGCTGAAGAGTTATGAGGACATTGCACTGGAAAAACGGCCAACATGGAGCACTAAGATACCACCCAACAAGCCATAACGAGAAACAGCTTTTTAGTTTTAATTAAAAGCACAACAAAATGTTTTTTCATGTCTCATTCATTTGTTTGTTGTTGTTATAGAATCAAAACACAAGATTTTTCCTTTTAATGAAAAACAGAAGCTCTTTAACCCTCTCTCCTCCTTATTTATAGACATGTAAAAGCTTGGAAAAGTGGCTTTTGTAATGGCGCCAGCATTTTTTATGCAATTCTGATTCACACAGTCTTGGGTAAAAGTTTTTCTAAAGTATTTGGTAAAAGCAGAAAGCAAGTTACTGCCCTGAACATTTCAAGTCCTGATTGGCTGATGAGTTGTTAACTACTGTTAACACTTGATGAATGTGTTTACAGGTAGCCTGGCCAAACCCAGTGACTGGAAACATGTCAGAGCTGTCACTTCTGCATTTTTTTTTCTTCTGGAGAGATAAGCAGAACTAATGAATTAACTGGTCACAGAGGAGAGAAGTAACAACTTCCTACATGTTTGTCTGCAAAATAGACCAGAACCACCTAAACCAAACCAGCTTCAGTGGCTCCAGCTGCTTCAGAAAGTCCCAATGGATGAAAGGCAGAGACAAGACCGTTGAGGAACTTGGATATGAGCTCTACGAAATCTGCCAACACATCCAGCTCAAAGATGGACAGCACAGTGTAATTTAAATAACATTCCTGTTCCATTATACTGGGGAACAGGACGTTACCATCTGAGCTAGTCTTTCATTAATTAAGTCTGGACAGGAGAGTTCTGTAAGTTGGTTTGGAGCAGATGCTCATGTAGGAGGAAACCTTGAAGGCACCCTGTGAATCTGCATGTGCAGCCTTCTACCTCTGTATTTCATGAGTCACTTTTTATTTCTTCCTCTGGATCCTTCTCAAAAAGGGTCAGAAAAAAAAAAAGACAAAATGGCAGTGGCAGAGACTAAAGAAAAACATTTGAAAAAAAAGAAATTTGGAAGAGGACGTTCCTCACAGCGTGCAGTCAGTGCTGTTCCCTGGGAGGGACAGCCATGCTTTAAAGAGCTGATTTTCCTCCTTCTTTTCCAGGAGACTCTGAAGCCAAAATGCAATGCTTGTAGGCCAGCTCACTCAGTACACCAAATTCCTCCAGTGCTGCAGGCACTGCAGCTAAGGATGAGCCTGGCCCAACATCTGGATTTTGGGAAGGGAACAGCTCATCACTGACACTCCAGAGAGGAAATACATCAATTAAACACCAGGGGTGACAGAGAATTCCCATATACCAGTAGGATGACAAAACTGAGGGAAAAATATTTGACACTAATGATTATTAACCTTCTATACTCACCCCAACTGATTATTCCTGCAGGTAGAGTTAGAAATGCTTTATGTAGGATATATGCTGTTGATACTGTTTACTCAGCACCAAATAAAGTTCTCAAATGCTTCAAAACCTGATTTGCATTAGAAATACATAAATTCCTATCTGATTCAGGCATTCATCACCTGCGTATTCTCCTGACTATTTAAATTTAATCTGGTTTGAATGCAGATCATTGACTTTCTGTTCCAATGCTGCCTGTAAACACCATACTCCATTTTGCTCAAAGCACACTAAATAATTCTGAGCTCATTGGAAGTGTCCAGAAAAAATTTAGCACTACTAATCATCTGAAACTGTTTACAGACATGTTTGGACAATGAATGCAGAAGATCAGGACTAAAGATTATTTTTAGCTGTTATTGTCCAATTATACCTCTCTCCATACAAACCATTAAACAACAGGTTTGAATAATCTCAGAAACCTCTATTAAAACACTACGGTCAGTTGCAGTCAGTTCAAAATAAATGCATCATTTAACAGCCAGAATAGCTGAAATACCAACTTGCAATAGAGAGCAGCAGATAAGTATTTGCCTGAAGGGTTCAGACAGTTTAATTCTCTTTTATTACCAACAAAACAGAAAAGAAAGCTAGCTGAGAATTTTGCAGGAAAATACGTGCTTTTGCTTTGAAGGAAGGGATTCTTTTTAACCACTGCACCTCCTTGCCCAAGGGAGTACCCAGTACCTGCTCCTGGGCCTTCAGCTCGTGGCGCTGCAGCCTCCTCTCAGCATCATAGATCTGCCCACGGTAACGCTCCACCTCGTCCTGCAAGGCCTGCAACAACAGCAAGGGGTGCAAAACACACGTGAGAAACCCGGGATGGCAGCAGAACTCCCAGGTCACACCTTCCAAGGAGCTGGGCAAAGAAGTGGAGCACTGTGAGTCCAGCTGAGCTTGGTGCTAAGACATGACAGAGGCAGTTTGGCCACCCAAAATGTCACTTTGCACAGGTGGGACCACTGACTGAACAAGAGTAGTTACAGCTTAGAAGTCCTATTTTATTACAGACTACTCATCCTAAAAATACATTACTTTTATAGCCTCTTGTAGACTATTCATCCTAAAAATGTAAGAAATGCCCTCAAAGGTTGGAAGGCGAATGGAAATATTGCAACATTTGCATTTGCAGATGTCCCAGGTTTTTGCTGTCACCCTATCTGCACAACCGGAGCTTCCTAGGAGCAGTTTTGCAGTTACCAACAGTTTTTTCCTTTAAGCCAGAATAATCCTCTCTCTGGAAAACAATGTCTGGAATTTAGAGTGGAAATGTATTCCATATTACTGAAGTGGGATGCTGGCCGAGATGAGGGGCTCCCCTCCTGCCCTGTAGTACAACCTAGCATGTGGATCTACAAATGAAATATAAATGGCAATAAATAAAAGGAATATTGTGATCGTGTCATTTTACCACAACTACCCAATCTTTATTTAGTTCAGAAGTAATCACACCTAAACCAAGCTCAGCAAATGCATCGACAAATTTGTTTTGTCATGATTGTTCTCCTTATATATTTATTTTTATTCCAGCAGACATTCAGAGCCTTGATCTTTTTGTTACATGCTTAACAAAGGAACAGCGTGCCCCAAAGAACTGATAGTCTGTGTTATTTCTAACAGATACACACCAAACAAACAATACAAAGTTTCAAAGATTTTTTTTTGTTTGTTTTGAAAGTTTCCTCCTCATTGTTGGGTGTTTGAATACACGCTTAACATTTACTTACACATTTACTAAAAGCTTAGTGATGTTGTCAGCTTGAATAAAGGCATTGTTAACTGCAAGTGCTGACTCCAAGCAAAGTGCACAATGTGGATGGGGGATTGACACCAGCACAGAGGCGGCTGTGCCTGCAGAAAGGGAATATTTTGAGTTATCTTTTGTATGGCAGGAAATCGGGGCATTGATACCCATCAGTGAAAAGCAGCACGGGGCTGGACCCGGGAAGGGGCTCGTGCTGCAAATGCCACGGAAGGAGCCTCCATAGCTGCTTTTAATAAAAGCTGAGCTGCACAGAGACCTTCTGCAGAGCACTCTGGAATCTCAGAACTATTAAGACTGGAAAAGACCTCCCAGACCATCGAGTCCAACCTCTGACCAACCCTTCAATGGTCACTAAATTGTACCACAAAATGCCACGTTCACTTGCTTTTTGAACACTTCAGGGATGGTGACCCCACCACTTCCCTGGGCAGCCCCAGCTCTTGACCATACTTTCAGTGAATAATTTTTTCTTAATATCCAACCTAAACCTGCCTTGGTGCTGCTGCCTTTCCCTTGAGAGGAGAGACCAACAACCCCCCAGGTTTGGGGAGCTTTGCAGGACCTGCCATATGGTTAATGTTTGCTTCCAGCAGCCCAGGGTACCTGTGCACAACTCAGGATCATTAAAAGTCCTCATGGCGCAAAGATGTAACAGCAAAAATGCCTCGCTCTTTTCCACGGCACCGAAATCCTGCACTCTCCAATAATTTACAGGATAAAATTGCTATTGAGATAAGATAAGAGCACTACTTATGATAGATCTTGCACGCTGTTTTGAAGTGATGCCAGGCATTAACTTTAAAGTCTTATAGCTGTAAGACTGTTACATGTTTTGATGCCAAAAATTGTAACCAGACCCAAGCATGAACTTCAAATCTGCCCAGGGACTTTTATGCTATCACAGCTTCTGAGAAATGTTGAAATCCAGGCTTTGAATACATAACCCGTCTTCAATACTCAACAAGTCCTGCAGTACCAGGAATTTGCATTAATATAATGAATTATATGTGGGAATTATGTGGGAATTGTAGGCTTTTTGTTTGCTTATCTTGTGAGGTAAAACATAAACTAGCATAAAAGCTAAAATGAGCAACGTAGAAATGCAAAAAGGAGCGGGGTCGTTCCACGTATCAGGAAGATCACCAAGAACTCGATTAATTCGACAAAAATCCTGCCATAACCCCAAAGTGTCCATTCATAACCAGCCCGGGATGACTCTCAGGAACATTCCTGGAGCACATTTTGGATAAACTACAAAGTATGACCCATCTTCTCCTGCTCCTTCAGGATCAGCTTTTCCAGCCTGAATGGTGGAAAAATAAGGAGGGAGGAAATCTCATCACACATCACTTGTCCTTCCCTTGTGCTCAAGACCAATTTTGACCCTTTCAGAGGACACTGAAGCTGGCCAAGAGATAGCATTTGAATGTATGAATTACATGTGAGTTCATATGTATCTGTTTGTGCCAGAGAAGAGATTTGTATCACCCCCATCTGCAGGTCCTGAGTACAAAACTGGATCTCAAACCATTCCTGCCCAACTCTGTGGTGGTAAAGAGAACTGAAACTCTCTGAAGCCTTCCTTCCTTCGCTTCTCCATTTTTACTTGTCTTACTTACAACAAAGTTCTTCTGCAGAGGATAAAACAAGAGGTTCCTTTAAATCTGAGGGTTTGCAATGCATCTGAAAGTCATTTAATTTGGGAAATTCAGATAACACAGCCTTTGTTAGGTTCACCTACTCTAGATGGTGTTTGCCAGCACGGAGCACACATGTTTTATTTCATTAGGAGAGCAGAAAATGTCTTAAATTTAAATTTAGAAATAAGGTATTTTTACTACAGCATGTAAGTACAGCAAACTAACAACTCTTCCAGTTATCCATTTACCATTTGTCCAAACCAGAATTTACTGTATGAACTCACAGATTTTTCCAATCACATCATAACTGGCTGTTGGCAGGTTTTGTGTTGGGATGGCAAAAAAACAACTCAGCTAACTCCTTGGATCAATCACAAATACCTTTAACTGGACCCTTTTTGGACTATTCCTGTGCTGCATAAATTCCATGAGTAATTAATGTTCATTTGAGTACTCCAGCTATTCTATCAGCTCAGTGGCAAAAAAAGTAAAACCAAAAGCTCAGCGTTTGATCAAAGCCAAAATGAAAAAGTAACATCAAAATCTCATGGTTGCTGTAGATTCCTGCATGTGATTAACTCTGAAAACAGCAATTAGAAGTAAGCAAGTTTGTTGCCCGTGATTTTAATTTTCTAGGAGGGATCAGGAGAGATGTCATGAATAATGCACCTTTTTTGAAGATCACACTGAAAATTCTCTCTGTAGTCAAAAAGACTCATAGGCAGTGGCCAGAGCCTGAATGCTGATGGCAATTCCTGAAGCTACCAGAACCTCAAATCTTCCTCTGAATCAGAAGGGAAGCTTCTGCCACGTAGAATACTCTTAAAAACAGCAGAGGACTTACCCCAGGTCCACCCCAGAACATCTCTTGTAAAATTAAACAGTGTTTTGTATTGTTTAGAAATGCAGTTTTTTATTCTACAGCTTCAAAGTGTCACATTTTGCCCAAAGAGCAGCAGAGCTTGTGATTAATAACTGCTGAGATGAAGAAAAAGGGATTAAAAATAAAAATCCAGGCCAATTTTTAAACGACAGAGGCTTCTCCCCCCTCCCCTCCCCCCCCGAACAGAAAACAAAATTTATTCAGTTAAATTTTTCCAGGTTCGGATGAATTCCTGTCCCTCAGCCGTGCTAAGTTGACTTGCATCACTTTTATAAAGACTTTTTTTTTTTTTCAGTTAAACGGGCTTTCAAATGCCATGTAAACATGTTTGCTGTTGAATGTCTACAACATACCTGACCTTGGAAGTGCTTTGTGTTGGCCAGAGAACAAAGAAATCAAATGTTTTGCTTTCCAGCCCAGATATCCTACACTTTGAAAAGCTCTTAAAAATGTAAATGAGATAATAAGCTCCACTGCAACAATGTGGGTGAATTACAGCTGGAGAAAGGGAAAACTCATTTGATTTATTTCTAAACATGGAATAGATCCTAAAATAAAATCAGATTATATAAAATCACACAGCATCGAGAGCACGGGCAGGATGGAAGGGAAAAGCAGCAGCTTTGTGAAGGTGCCGCCGGAATATTCCGGGCAGATTTTGGGACCTGGAGTGGAGTTTGTGGATGAGCCCATCCCAGTTCCTGTGATCCAGGGCTGCTGGACACTGATGTGGAAGGAGAAAGGAACCTCTGAGCTGCATTTCTGGGTAGGCACCTTTTATTCCTCCTATTATCCTGCTGTGAATGGATTATCTCCAGCAAAACGTTTAATGGAATTTATTTCAGACCCCAGTGGAGTTTATTTCAGAGCCACGTGAGGCTGGTGCCTGTGGGGGTGGGTCTCTGAGGCTCCAGGAAAGCTGGGATGATGCACGGGATCAGAGGAATTCTGTGGGATACCTAAGGGGAAGACTGAGGCTGGGAAAAAAGATGGTTTAGAAAAAAAAAACCAAACCCAAACCTAACTTGTAAAGCACAGAGTTCTGACAAGGAGACCTAAAGAGACAAAAGGGTGCAGTGCCAGCATTCCAAAATCCCTTATCAAGGCAGGAATTAATTTTTGGTGTTAGTTATAGGGCTTAATCTAAATCAACTAAAAGCTGGTAAAAGAAAGAGTGCGAAGAATCCCAGGAACAAGCATGGAATGGGAATGTAGGAAGGATTTAGTCTTTAATGTATGAAAACTGATTTGATTATCCTTTAACCACAGGATATTTTTAAAAAGTGTTGGATTCTCTGAAAGAAAGTTCAGTTCTGAAGAATTACAGAAGCAGAAACGATTATAATTCCTAATTTCTTTGTATTGATTACAACTGTGAAGAAACTATTTACAAATTTGAGATGTTTTCCTTCTTCAACCTGAAATAATTTCCTTTTTTTTGTCTGTTCCTGAGAGCAGACATGGCTTGATTCCTGATCCCATCACATCAATGGGAAGCCATGGATCACAACCATTTATCTCTCTGCTCTGTGGGATGAATAAATAAGCGATACTTTCAAAAGATGAACATTTCCTAAAAATCATTAAGTATCAATGTATTTTACACTTTGAAATAGAAAGTGCCAGCAGAAAAGCTGCTGCTCATCCTGACCAGATCATGCCAGATAATGTCAGAGTCTCTTTTATTAGAAATATGTAATTCTTATTAGCAACTCTGCACATATGGATGTGCATCTGTATCAAGAAAAGCCCTTGAAATTTATGACCAGTGCAGAGTAAAGCTACCACTAAAGGTAGTGAGAGTTAGCACTTTTCATCTTCAAAGAATTTTTCAAATGTTACCAAATTAATATAATTAGTTAATGAAAGATGCAGTAATAAAAGCTACCCTAATTACCTACTGTAGTCTTAATTATCTCCTTATAATGCCCACAGAAGAAGGCTTCCACTTTACATCCTCGAAACATGTGCCAACAATAATTCTGAATACAGGCTTCTCTTCAAGTGCCTTCTAAATTCAAATTACATCCATTGATGTGTTTTCTCTCCTCGTTCATGAGAAGAAAATCTCTGGAATTATGGGGGATAAAAACCCCCATGTGAATGTTAATAAAAATTAAAGAGAATTTTCTTCCAGAAATACACATGGAGATGCTTTAAAATTTTGTCATTAAAACATTTAATTTTCCAAATCTTTATCTCTCCATGAAGCCAGAATTATGGGGTGTCTGGGCAAAAACTTCTTTAGTGGTCTCACAACTTAGAGTCAAATACAACTCTATCCAAAGGAAGCAGCCAAGAATCCCATCCAGATTTTTAAAAAACAATCATTAATTTTGTTAAAGTATTTCATGGAGATAAATAGATTTATCTGGGTTTATTACTGCTATAAATAAATTGGGCAAATATATCTGTGAAGACCATTGATGCAATGCCATGAGTCAGAGCGAAGAAAGGGTGTTTAAAAAAGTGAAATAGTAATGTTTGAGCCAAATTGCTGGGGCATCCTCAACACTTTTTGGGTTTCCACTGAGCTCTTGCCCATGACACTGCAAACAGAAACCTCTGCACTTGGAGTTCTCACTCGGTTTTGGTGCAAAGCAAAGGAAATCTTCTGGTTTTAACCTAATACATATGTCTGCTGTTCACATATGGCCAAATTCCTTTCTGGTGGGAACTTTTTTGCTGTTGTTGCAACACACTATATATCCAAAAAGTTTCCTTTGATGTTGAACTATTGCTCCACAACTCATTATGCTACTGATTCAATATGAAAGGCAAAGTTTCTGCGGTTTCTGTTAAAACAATGGCTTTGTTTTTGCAAACAAAGTTTTCCCCAACCTATATGCAGGGGCCAACATTACTGCAAGAGAAAGGAAAATCAATTCTTTTACGCTGAAAAAAGTAATGGTGTTTAATAACACAAATTATTTATCCATCCTATAGGTACATTACAATTACTGTTATTACTGTACAGAAAATTTAGCCTTTATTGCTCCTCAGGAACAGAAATTAAAGTGCCTTAAGCGATATTTGACATCTCTCTCCCCTGTTTTACTTTCACTGACCTCCCAGCCTGTTACCATCAGTCCAACTTCTGGATCTGGTGAAGCTGGGAACAGCTGTGGATGGGTGGGAGAAAGGGGAAGACCTGCAAAGGCTGCTCTTCACAGTGTCCTACTATGCAGTGACAGCAAATCTGTGACTCTTCATGCCTAATATTTCATTTTAACCACTAAACACTATTTCATGGAGAGTGAACATGAATTACAACATGGAATGAAAATGCAAATTGCTAATACCTTTGTAAATGTGTCCCTACAAGAGTCAGTTGCCCATTTTCTGCTGCCATTATGAAAATAAAAAAAAAAGGAAAAAAAAGAAAAAGGTTTTCTTGGTCAGGAATCAGACAAAAGGTGTAATTTCCAAGAGCATAGAATTCAGCATGAATAATGTGAGCTCCCACATACACCGTGGCACGTTTGGAAGTTTGGCTCACTTTGCTGACGTTTCAAAATGCGAATGGAGATCTTGCAAAATTCTCCAAGCTTGGGGCTTTGCCCATCCCCACCAGGCAGGCAGCTCCCTGCTGCACCAGGCTATGGCTTCAGAGATTTGCCCCTGGGAAGTCTAACAAATCCTCCCCTTGAGGGACTATAGGAAGAAAGAAAGGAAGGGGCTCAGGAAGAAAAGGAATAATTTGACTCTAGGAACAGAAGCAAGTCTCTCCAGCAGTAGGGGAAAAAAATTTAAAGTAGGTCATTAAACATAAAAGAAAAATATATGCAAACATTTTGCAGTGTGGCAGGCTCTAATATAAGCTATTTTCATTTTTGACAATTCTTAGGCAACAGACTGACTGGCAGTACATTACGAACTTGGGATCATCAGCATTAGCTCCTGAGCAGCCCCATAACACCTCCACATCAGACTTCACCTGGTGTCTTTCGGAGATCACCTGAGCACTCTTAGGATTGTCAGTATGCCTATTTTTTCCTGCTTTGCTCTTTTAAGATATTGATGCGTTTTCAGCATTTTCTGTACACACCTAGTCGAGCTAACCAGTTTAAGATCATCTGCCTGTAAAGTCTTTAGGTCTATTAGAAGGAATTGTTCCCTGGGAGGGTGGGCAGGCCCTGGCACAGGTGCCCAGAGCAACTGTGGAATCCCTGGCAGTGTCCAGGGCCAGGCTGGACATTGGGGCTGGGAGCAGCCTGGGACAGTGGGAGGTGTCCCTGCCCATATGCAGGGAATAAGATAAGATGGACTTTAAGGTCTCTCCCAACCCAAATCTTTTCAAAACTCCATGATTCTGAGAGACATCCCTAAAATACCTCGATGGCAACAGCAGGGCTGTTTGTAGACATAAAATTAGGCGGGGGCTTAGGCATTTTGCTGAGTCAGGGCTTCACTGCAGGACATTATAAACTCAATTCTTTTGAAAGGCAAAGGATGCCATGAGGTCCTGCAGAGATAACAGTTCAAAGAAAACAGCAGCATAAATTGTAAAGTCAGGCATTTTTGTCAGGGAGAGCCAAGGAGGGAATTGTTTTTGCTTTGTTTTAGTGGCTCAGGTGACAGGAGGGAAAGGGAGACAAGGTTCAAAGGCTGTAATAAACTGGCTTTCATCTGCTTTTCTCAACCGGCCACAAAACCCAACAAACACTTGCCACGTCCAAGCACTGCTTTGTCCATGATCAGGACACTTTGGGGCTGATGTGATGAAGTCCGTCAAAAACATGTCAGCTGGAAGATTTCCTGTAATATTTACCTGGAGTATTTTGTAGTTTGCTTTAACACTGCTTCCCTTTCTTCCCAGCCAGCACGAGTGTCATGGTCAAGAGCAGAGCAGAGGCTGCCAAAAGAAGAGCCCTGAACTGTTTCCCCCTTGCACTCGCTGAGGTTTAGGCAGAAACACCAGTGGTGCACATTTACCAGATAAAATGAATCTTTTAAACCCAAAGATACCATGACATCTTAAGCATACACTTATGAAGGAAAAGTTCAGAACTCCATTTTAAACCACTTATGAGAGGATTTACCAAGATTCTGCCTAATGTTCAGCTGACGCTTTGTCAAAAACATTTATCACGAAGCTTTTGAAGTTTCTTAGCTCCCCCCAAGTTATTAAAACTTGAACTGCAGAGTTTGTTATCAGCCTCAGAGCACACACAAAATACATCAGGTATTTTTTCAGTCAACCTTTCAGTCTGATTTTGAGACTATTATACAAAATACAACATTCCCAATCAGGTTAATGTCTGACAGATAATGCTGAGCGGGTGGAACCGCCGCGCCTGATGGATCCGCCAGACAATTTTCATTTCCTAATTTGCTTTTTATTAAACACTTTGCAATCAAAGGGAACAGCAAGGAGTCTGCCATTCTCTGAGCAGGTTTCCTGTGAAGACCTGATGTCGACTTCAACACTTTCAGGCAACTTTTTGAATTTTTGATGCTCTGTCGCGAGACCGTCTAAAACGTCCCTTCAGCGCCGTGCTAGTGAAAAACTGCTATCGTGAATACAAATTAACCAGCAAAACATCTGGTTCTGCTGCTTGCTGTACTCTCAACAACAGATCTGAAAAAACAAACGTCAGGGGTGGGGCGGAATTTCCTGCAATGACTTGGAGAACGCCTGAGTCGTGATGAAGCGGATTTATCAATCAGTGGCAGAGATAAAGCAGATTTATCAATCCCTGGCTGAACCCGGCAATGTTCTGCTGCCCTGGACTTCATTCCCAACCAAGTTTATCACCAAACTGCCACTTTAAGTGGGTGTTCGGATGCTTCACACCTGGAGCCAGCCCAGAGGCTCCAGCAGACCCCTGGTGCTCTACAAATGTCTCTTTAAAATGCATTGCTCCTCACTGATACACGAAGATCTGGAAATACAAGCATTTCTAACAGGCCTTACAAAGCCTCCTACTTCATTGTGCTCTTTTGAAACAGAAATATGAAAGGTTCAGATATTTCTAATCAATAGGCCAATCTGATTCCCAGTAAGAATGAAAGAAAAGCTATTTATTTTGCGCAATCAAGTGCTCAGTATTGCTGCAATTCTCCCATTACATAAAATAACACACATTTTCTTGCACACAGGCACACACAAAGAAATCTAATAATGTCTTTTTACCTTTCAAAGTAACCTTAATCAACAAAATTAACTCGCAAGGCAAACCACTGCTTTTTGAACTGAACAAGAGTGAGCTTGACTCAACACACGTGAGATGTGAGAGGCAGCAAAGTAATATCTGCTAAAATTATGTCTGGAAGCCAAAAACGGGATGATTTTTGACAGGGGAGGATGCACACTTGGAAACTTGGAAA
Organism: Regulus satrapa; assembly: GCA_013396955.1. Classification (NCBI taxonomy): domain Eukaryota; kingdom Metazoa; phylum Chordata; class Aves; order Passeriformes; family Regulidae; genus Regulus; species Regulus satrapa. Next base: position 274,980 of record VWZN01002268.1, read on the forward strand.
TTCTTTTATTCAAAGTCTTTAATGACCTCCAACCCAATTACATTTGCAACAAGACATGACAATGCAGTTGCTCCTATTTTAAAGTATGAGAGAAAACAGAGTATTTTTGAAGCCTGATTCTTTTTTTTTTTTAACTTTTTAATCATGTTGAGATGAAGCTCATTTACTTAAAAAGAAAAAATGAAACAGAACGTCCTCTGCAGCTGGTCAAACAGATTACGAAACTCTAATCTCAGTAGCCTGAGGAAAACCAAAACTGTTTTTCAAGTATCTATTTTATAGAGCATTAGCTTTATACTTTTTAAAAGAGGCATTAACATAACTGATCAGAACATCCCAGAACGTTTCTGATCTAGTTAATCATATGACGTTATGACAGAGATTCTTGCTGTCATAATGCCAATGTTTCTAAACATTTCTAAAATCCTTTAAGTTCTTTTTTTTGCTTTTTCCAAATTAGACATGGGGAAGATCTATTTCAGTTTCTTCAGAAGTTTTTCCGTCCATTTTAGAGCTCAACAAAAGTAGTCCAAAATATTTTAGATAGACAGGCACATACACACACAGCAAGGAACAATGTCAGGCTCCATGACCTACTTAAAATATTTCTGATAGCTTTTTATATAAAACATTTTACTTTAATTCCTGAGCAACTCCTGCTTGGGAGTCCTCACCACTGTGTTTCTTTAATTCTGTTGTATTCTTTACAGCTGCACTGGAATCATAGATGAAAAAAAAAATCAGAATTTGTCTAGTTTAAATTTCTTGGGTTTTTTCCCCTTAAAAGCAATTATTTAAACATTCAAGCCCATGCTGCATCTTTTGGTGTTAATAATTTCTCCAGTACAGGAGAGGAGCTCAGTCCCACACAGCACAAGTTCTGTGCAGTTACTTGTGACTCTAACAGGCATCTCCAAGATATCCCCCTGCTTTTGCTTCCCAGAACACCCAAAGGGTCCTGACAAGGTGGTTGAAATACCCCCAAAAAGCACACAAAGCTTTTAAAAAAAATATATGCAAATAGTTCCAAACATTCCTATATGGATGACATTTCTAAAATGCAAAAGAAACAAAAGTAACAGAAAACAGATCAGGTTCTGAAGCACCACCAGTTCCTCATTTGTGCAGCTACACATGAATGTCTCTCAAACAAACTGCTCAGCCACTTCATCCCTCCCAAAACCTTTCCCTTATCACAACTGAGACAAAAACTCATGCCAAATTATATGGCACAGTGTGAAAGAGCTAAGAATTCATGTATTGGCAGAGTTGCATAAATCTTGATAGAGTTCAGGATTTGACAGGGAAGCACAAATGAGCTTGACCTCTGCTGAGATGGAGAAAGGCCATCAGCTCTTCACACCCACCACGAAGGTCGAGTTAGAAACACAAATGAGTGCTCAGCAACGCCAAACTGGACTTGCAAACACACATTTCCACACAATGGTTATGAACAGACAGGAACATTGAGTAGAAGTGATGTGTTTAGGAAGAAAACAAGACATCAGGTAGGAGTCCCTCCTTGGAGTTCAGAGCATGGCTGTGGTCAAAGGTGTTTCCAGGCAGGCAATTCAGTTCCACTGATAATATCCAAATTGTTAAATAGGCTTCAGTAACTGCTGTTCTACCTTGCTGAATTACAAGTGCAAAACTGGAAAGGACGTGAATGATACTGACATTAGAAACAAAAATAAGAGGAATTTAAATACAGCACAGAGAGCTGTTTTCTGGAGCCACAGAGTGTCAATACCCACCTTGCATTTCTCCTTCCAGCTGCCTGCAGAGTCCTGGCTTGGTTCAGTGGTGCAGGTGTTCCTACAGGTATCTAACATTTGTCAGCCTGAATTTTTATTTATACAGTTCAATTCTGCCCCTGCCAGGCTTCTCAGTAAGCAAACAAACTCAGTTTTCATGTTCAGTGTTCTTGTTTGTACTTTTACCCTTTCTTACATAACAAAGCTGGCAAAGAGCAGAGCAGGGAGAGCACCCGGGGCTTTCTGAGCTGGGTGCAGGGCGTTGGACACTCCTTGTGGACATCATCCCTCCCTGAGTGAGCACATCCTCTTCCTGGGCCTCCTCCAGCTGAGATCCTGCTGTGGGAAGGCGGGAGCAGGGTGGCAAGGGAGTCACACTGGCAGCAGGGGTGAAAAAGCCAAGGACCACGGTACCACAGGTGGGAGCTCATGGCAGTTTCTGGGCATGTGGAAAATGGAAAGGAAAACCTCACAGCACTTCAGCGTTCAACACATCTTCAACAATTTCTGTTGAAACAAGAGATAGCACAACCCTTCTACTGAAATGAAAATGTGCTGCTGAGACAGTGACTCTCAGGAGCCTGGATGGACTCAGTGATCTCAAGAGGTTTCTTCCAGCCTTAATGATTCTGTGAGTCTGGACCAGAACCACTGCCCAGTTGGCAAGTGCACAAATGATGTGTTTTTCTAAACCCCAGGATATCTGCATGAAGTTTTAGTGCTCCCATGTCCTAATTATTTCCCTAGAAAATGAACTGGATTTTTTTCCCCGATCTGATTTTACAAGAACTTGCATCCACTCCTTTTTGTATCAAAAATGATCTGATCTGTTTTCAGGACATGATGAGTGATGCTTTCCTTCCTCCCTACACCAGGTACTGTTCCTTTGGGATGATCTGAACAGTGAGACAGCAAACCCCAGGGCAAAACTGAGCTGGGACTTCCTGGCAAATCTCAAGAGGGAAGTGAACAGGGCAGGGCATTGCATGTTTTGTATTCAACATGGCCTGGTTTGAAATCCATGATCTCATGCCATGCTGGGCCAGGAAAATGGCATATCCAGGGCATGGGTTTCCAGCATAAAATACAAGTGAGGTGATCTGATGTGACTCTATTCACCTGCCAACAGCCCTGGCAGAAAAATAAACAGGTTCTGGGGATGAGCTGCTGCTGGAGGCAAAGCAGGAACCATTAGAAGAGCTGCCCTGACCTGTGAGGAACTGGTGTTTTTGCTTTGAACTTCAGCAAATCTTAATGAACTCTTCATAATTGGCAATCTGGGGTTTTCACTGCTGATTTATTTCTCTGGAGGTGCCAAACGCAGGAGACAAATTCAACATTGGAAATGCAAATTTTGGGTCTCACAGTTGGTTGTCCAGGCCAGTGAAGGCAGTTCCAACACCACTGCAGGTCACTCTTTGAATTGTATCAGGAATTAGATTTGTACATGAAGGTGCTCAGTGCTGAAGAATTTGGCTTCATAATGATTAACACAATGATTTAATTCAAGTTATTGACTTCAGTGTAGTGAAGGCTTAAACTAAGCAGAGACAGTTTTAGCAACAAAAGTAGTTAAGAAGTGGTTGTATCCTCCCCCTTACTCGGAGTAGTAAGGTTTTGATTGCGCTTGACTCATCCCTGTTTTACTGCTCCTCTACTCCTCTGTTATCTGGCAGTTTTGGAGGGGATGCTGCCAAAAAGTTCATTTAAGGTGATAATTTTTATCCTGTAGGCAACACTTCAGTTTCCTGAGAATAAATTCCATAGACAGACCCCTGAAGAAGAAAACAGGTGAATTCTCTTTGCCCTGTAAATCAGTCAGGTTTCCTGAAGAGGCCAAAGATACAAAACTACAGACACCTGTACAGAAAACATTTCAGAAAAAGCTTCAGCCTTGAGGTTCCCTGTCTCTTCCACAAGCCTCAAGCCCGCAGTCTTCCCCATGCATATTTTCAAGGGTCAGCAAATCAAATATTTACTGTCTCAGATCCTGATCATCAGTGAATCAAGTGAGACGTGATGGTGCAAGAATCAGCAACGATGAACTGCTCCCAGGAAAGGCATCCCACTCTCCAGTGCAGGATGGAGGATGGACATGAAATGCATACACACAACAGGCTCAAAGAATAAAGTAGATTTTCAATAAAACTAATCTAGTTTTCCATCTTATTATACACACATGGACACATAGAGGCAAGTTCCTTGGGCTGAAAGGCAAGGAGGTGTACAAACAGAAAATATTCACTGTACCAATTTTAGTTGGAAAAAGGAGCAGAGAACAATACACAGAATAGACTTTCTCCTGCTTCTGGACTCCAGTGCTGTTTTGTCTGCCAACAGTACACAAAATTTCCACTGAAGGGCAAATCAAACCAATTTCCCTGAGGATGGAGGCATCCGAAAACTCGCTGAGGTTATTCCATTAGTGCCTACGCATTCTCTAAGCGGATGAGCAGCTTCACTTTGAATCCATGTCAAACCACAAGCACTGGCTGATAATAACATTCAATTAAAATGATCTCGTCCCTCTAGAAAAAAAACTGGCTAAGAGCTCCACCTCACCTTTCCTAGCTGGGCACAATGGGGCGATTGACGCTGCGAGGAAATGGGATAGGTTTGTACCGAGGAGCCGACGGGTCAGGTTTGGTGACAGTGGTTGTAGGTTTAACCTCTTACCCTAATCTCTGAGATGAAAAAGCCACTTCTGCTGAGCACACAACTGTGAGAAAGTCAGAGTTAGAGCTGGCAAACACCGAGCTGAGCTAATTAGACAGGTGTTTTGAAAAACCCCAAACCTTTTCGCTCGACGCGTATTTGGACCTTTTGATGTCGTACCTGGTGCTGTTTCACACCACTGGGGCTCCAGAGAACGGCAGGAGCTGCTCCCCTGCTCGGCTCTGGGGGTGAGTTTGCCATCTGATCTGCTGAATACACAGATAAAAGTCGCCGCAGACTTTTTTCCCTTTTCAAGTGCAGCACTGGAACTTGGAAAGTTCTTTTATTCACAGCTCCGCTGACGCAAGAAAGTGGCAGGAATATGGCAGCTTTGGCTGCTTTCCTTTTGTAGCTCTTTGTAAGTAATCTGTCAATGCTAACAAAACAATAGGTATTTTCATTTTGGATGGAAAAACCATTGCAGTTATAGAAAATTAAGGCAATGCCTTTCAAAAAGTCTAAGACTGTTACTGACCACTTGATTCTTCTCCTACCCTCCTTTAAATATTGGTAAATAGTTACCATGCACAGGTTTCAGATTCTCCAGGTTTCTCTTGTTACACTAAAGAAAAGCCCAACTATTATGAAAATGGTGAAGTTTAACAAAGATATTTCTATTTCCCTGTGATCTGCCATTCAAAAGTGTTAGCCAGTCATTTTTTAAAAAACACTCTTGATATTTGATCTTCTTGAGTTTCAGTTACATATAAAGCTGAAGAGCCAGCAGAAAATTCCAAGTGGAATCTGAAGATTTCTAAAGTCAACACTCACTTTGGCAGGAGCATTTTAATGCACAAAGCTGAAATCCTCAGTGACTCTCTCCTGCTGATACCCCTGGAGCAGCCAGCACCACGATTAGCACAAAACCAAAAGCAACCTACAGCAGAACATACAGCTCTGCAAAAGAAGGATGTGGACACAAATGCTGGAAGTGGTGTAGGCACAGTGGGATCAGCCAGGGCAACCTGGTGCTGTTCCAGCTCACCCCTGGGATGAGCCCTCTCAGGGAAAAGAGATGTTGATAACAAAGCAGGTCCGCATCCTCAAAGCCCTGCTTGCCAAACCCTGCAACTCTCCTTGCCGTGCCAGGCTTTAAAACCCTTCACTGCAGAGTTATAAATGTTTGTGGCCCGCGGAAGGTTTGCTTTGAAGACGTCGCTTTCCCCGGCACCCTTTTGTTGGTGGAATCCGTGGTTCACACAGATTGTGTTTCCACCTCCACGGCTGGAGAAGCCCTGCAGTCAAGGCTGTTCCAGGAGCAGGGAAGGAGGCTGTGTTCCAGGAACTCACTGGAACTGGAACAAAGCACAGCCCTTGGAAAGCCTGCACAGCCCTGTTTTACAGATGCCCCGTCTTTGGACGGCATTAGACACTTGTTTTTATCTTTATCTTTTTTTTTTCCCTCTTCTCCAGTAAACTCCCAGACTTTGGAGCACAGGCTCTTCCTCCTGGGCATTCTGCCTCCTAACTCTGGGGTATCTCCCCAGCCCTGTCTTTTTTAAGCACCACTTTCTCCTCCACAGAAAAGCCCTTCTGCTCTTTGGAGAGAAAAATGTCTTTGAAATGCAGCAGTAAACTCTGAAGCATCACAGCAGCCTTTAAAAAGCTGATTTCCATTTTCTTATAACATAGTTCTAAATATTGCCTGCCCTTCTTTACAAACTGTGTGGGCTTATATCAGTCTTACTAATAAGTGTTTTCTCTGCACCTTTTTAATTACCCAGGACCCCTTCTCAGTGTTATTCCTCCTGTCTTGTCAGTTAAAAGCAGTGAATGTTATGGCTGGGTTTAAATTCTTTCCCCATTTTTCCAGTGCAAAATTAGTTAGTCCACATTATTAAAAGCAAGAAAGTTTAGCTGTATACAACTTCATATTTTATTCTGCATTTATAGGATCTTTAACTCCATAATTTGGAGACAGGTGGCATCCCTCCCAGGGCCAACAAGGAATAAAAATGACTCCATGCAGCAAAGGGCTTTCTGAAGGGAAAATAAAACATTGAGGACAACAATGACAATGTAGGAAAAAGTAAAAATACCAACTTTTAAACCTGTCAGATAAATCTGGACTGCAGTTCAGAGGAAAAGACAGGCACTAGCTCTAGCCTTTTATAAAACTTGTAAGTCTGATTTTGCTGTTGGCCATGGTAAGTTCTTCAATGTGTTGAGACATGAAAAGTCAAGAAAAATGCCAGAGTGCAAAGTTTGCTGCAGGAAAAAAAAGATGACTCAATTCTTTGTCTCACAAAGCATGTCAAAGATATTATAAAGTACTTACAGATGCTCAGCCACTCGGATTGCCTGGCTGGCCAAACATCTGAAACCCTGTAATTTTGAAGAGAAGGTACTATGCTTCAGACAATGAAATAATTTCTGTGGCAGCAGAAAAAGAGATGGTTTTGAAAGGAAGAGTTTTTAAAGTCAGGATTTCAGTTGTGATCAATAGCTATCTAAGCTTAACACTAAAGTCAGTCTATTCTAACTAGAATTTCTAATGAATGTGTCAATACAGGCTTTTAAAGATAACCAGGTAATGGAATCATGAGACAGAGCTGATGCAAGAGCAGAAAACCTCAGGGCCAAACTCTCATTTCTCTAACAGACAGAACTTGGCTGAAACTACTATTTACATCAACAAAGGCTGTGAAAAACAGGTACCTCGGAGTTTGGACCCCAAAGCCATAAAAGACCTGCAGATTTAATTCACCTATTCTTTTGGATGACATGACTTCCTCTGCTGATCAAACAGAACATGGAAAGTTATGAGCAAGATAAAGTCATTTGCCTGGTAAATTTTAAGGTCTGCTTTCCAATGCTAAAGCATCACTGCTGGTGCCTTGTAATTCCCTGCTAATAAAAGACACTGCAGAATTATGAGTGTTATTACAGGCTAAAGTCAGTGACAAAGAAATAAAGACCCATGAAAAAGCACTCCATGTATTTAACATCAAGATGGCCCCTTACAAGTCTTTCTTTCACCATGCCAAATGGTTTATCATGGTAATGTTCAGGCACAAAGGCAATTAGAAGGATCTGAGGTCCCTCTGGAGAACTTTGTGACACGCACATCGCCGAGGCTCGGCGGTGACTGACAGCGCCTGGCACGGCCGTGGCCACTGAGCCACCACCAACAGTGGGGCATGTTCTCACCAGATGTCTTACAAGACATGAGCCAGGGCCAACAGAGAAATGCTGACCTCCTTTCCACAGGCACTGCTGGGTAAAATTTTAAAGAAGAACCAAAAAACCCAACCCTTCATCCAAGCCAAAATTGAAAATGCAACAGAACGCTTAAAAAGAAAATAATCTTATCCGTAACGTGGATCTGCTGACAAAATTTATTCTGGCAGCTGGTGGTTGAGGTTGTAGCAGTTAATTCTGCCACCTCAGTGTATCCTGGGGAACAAAGCAAGTCAAGACTCCCTTATCAAAAAGCCTGTGACACAATATAGGTCTTTACCTTAAGTTTTAGATTTTCATTTAGAGTTTACACTAAGCTCTCAGGGCTTTTTCCCCCTAATAAATGTCCTCTGTGCTATCACTTAGAGCTGTCACAGCCTTCTGAACCACCAGTCACTACAGCCTTCAATTCCACCTTCACCTTGGGTGAAGTCAAGGCTTTGCCCTCCTCTGTCTCACTTTTAAAACAGGACTAAAAATGCTCCTTCTCCACATCAGGGCATCTTAGGTTGGGTGCTCTCAGATGCCTCTCCTCCCTTAATAAGGGCATTTAAATCACTAGATTAACTAGACATTTAAACTAATTACAGACATTTAAACCACTTAAATTTACCTCTGCTTGGGACTTTTAAACCAGCAAATTAGAATTATTTATTTCTTACCAATTCCAACCCTGGCCCTGGCAGAGTGTAATGCTGGTGTTCCAAAAGGTGTTTTGAGGACAAAAAACTAAATACCTCTGCAGGGCTGCAGTCACTCAGTTAATGTTCCCAGAGACCTTCTGTGCTTTTCCTTTTAATAAAGAATATTATTCGCAGTTACTAGGGGAATTTGCTAATAAACATGGCTGATGATGAAATAGAACTACAAGCAAAATTAGCTTGTACATCAAATTTCAATCACTGGGTTTTTGGTAGAGGAACTTGGTATTTGTAATAATTGCATGGAAGAAATTCACTGTGTTGATAAAACCCTCAGTATTTTACAGAGGAAAAGATCCTTTGGCTCCAAGACACAGCAGCATTTAACAAACATAGGATGTTGGGAATATTCAATGCCTACAAAGGCCCAGACAATTTAAACCCCAAAATTTTTCCCTTTGTTCTCCTATGGCTATAAAACACTTTGACTTTTTTCCCTCTCTCAACATTTTTAAACATCACAAAGAAAAACAACTGTTTCAAAATTTTTCACATGAAGGGGAACATTATTATAGGCCATTCTTTCCTAGAAATCTTTTAAGTCTTATTTATTAACAGAATTAATCTGATCATAAGCTGGCTGACATACAAAGTGTTGAAATATGTCATCTTCCAACCATGCTTTGCTAATGAAATTTTGGTGTTAATTCAGGGATTTAACAGAATCTTAGAATCTGTAACAGGAATCAAACAACAATTGTGGTTCATCTGGCAAAAAAAGCATCATTTTGCCACTTTTCAGTTGTGGGTTTGTCACTGTAAGCTCTCCATCACCCATTTCTTTCCAGAATCTACTTTTTGATGTGGAGTCCCGACTTGGCCATCAGTTTCAGCATTAAAATGCTCTGAACATGTTTCACAGCTCCAATCCCAGGAAATGTTTTGTACTTTCAATCCCAAGATCCAAAAGGATTTCATAAAAAACTGAACAACTAAGCCTAAACAACCAGAGCTGGGATTTCATAAAAAACCTCAAGGTATATTTATGATGCCACCAACTTCTTGTTCTGCCCAGTGCAGTAACCAAAAGCAGCAGAGGAGTTTGGTAAATGCTCTGACCATTGGAATTACCAAGTTCTAGGCTGCCGTGAGTAGACCACTACAAGGATGCAAGAAACATAATTTAAAAAAAATAAATTTACCCCACCCTTCAGTGGCCAGGGAAGCTCCTGCACAGACATTCAGTGCCCAGCCCTTCCTGGAGAGCTGCAATCCCAGTCTGAAGCACAGAGGGGTACCAGCCACGGCACTCGAGGCAGGTTTGCCACCCCCCTGCAGGGCATGAACGCGCTCTGATGCCACGGCAGACTCCTGATCTCTGGGGGAGCACAGCTGAGCTCTGCGTCCTTGTCCCCAAAAACTGAACTCCTGGGAAGCCCAAAAGCAAGGACATCTCCTGGCCCCGAGGGCGAGCTGGGTGTTGGGCTCAGAGCTCAGCTGCAGACTTGGCTGTTCTGTGGTCACCCCACGAGCCACAGGAGAGGAAGGAGCCAAAGGTTTATCCTGATTTTATGATGACAAGTCTGACTTGCCCTTGGGCCAGACCAACCATGGCCTAACAGAGAGCCAAGGCCTTCCAGCATTTGTCTCAAACTGACCCAAACTGAGGCCATCTGAAGGCAAAAAGCCTTGTTCAAATTCTTCTTCTAGAAGCCCTTCCACAGGGGCTTCCAGGCTGTCAAAAGAAGCAAAACGTTCTTGTATGTTTCATTTACTCTTTTTGACTAATATTTAAGATACTACCTTAAAAAAATATTGAGTTGAAGGAGATGGATGCAATTGTGCAATAATAACAAATCAGAAATCTTTTACTAGCAAAGAGAGTCAGGAATTTGAATTAACATCAAAATCATGCATTATGGCATCCACATCTGGATATCACTTTACTGCCTAAATCCAAAACTTCTCTGAGAGCCAGTTGGTTTCTGTAAAAATGTATTTCTCCCTTTGAAAGGAAACAATAATTGGAAGGTCTTACAGGAAGCCACCCAATACCAATAGAGGAAATTGCAATCTGTTCCTCAATGTTAGTTTAAATCAATGTTATATTTAGTAAAGGCTGTTTTTTAATGATAGTATTTTCAATAGCTTTTACTACGCTGAGTCTCCTCAAAGGCTTACATTATATTAAGAATTGCTTTGTTGGTAGAATGTTTCTTTAATCATCCCTCAAGGTCTTCAGCTTACCCTAGGTTAGATGTTGTTCCCCATCTTCAGGACATCCAGGATTCCATTTTCACCAAAACTCTTTTTTTTTTTTTTGCCCCAGGCAAATTAAAAAGTAAAGTATTTCTGCATATGCTTGCCTAGAAATATGTGTGGTTCTTAAAAATACTAAGTGATCAAATATTAAAACCACCTTTTTCTCTTTCCAGAAGTATACACAGCGTTTTAGCTTCCTAGGAATTTTCTGCTTGGGTATCTGGATTTCAGTAAATTTCCATTAAATCAGGGGTTTCAAAGAGAGACTTTTTTTTTTTTTAAAGTACAGTATTAATGATACTAAACATAATTCAAGAACTCCAAGCAAAACAGCTCCTTCAATTTCTTCTCCAAGTTGACAAAATTCTTTAAAACATACTCCCAGCACCAGTGCTAAAAACTCCCTGGGACACTGCTCAGAAATTCAGAATTTCCCTGTGGTTTTTATGGATTTCATTACATTGTGAGGTAATACCATTAAAATGAAGTTTATAATAGATTTACATGCAGAAGGGTTTCATACCACCTATAATCATTAGTGTTCAAAACCTGATGTTGCCAACAGCTGAATTATTCCACTGAATGTAACTTAAGAGAATCCAGAAATTCAAGAGCAGAGTTTGCACCAGAAGAAAACTGCTGCTTAAGAGTCTGAACCATGTTTTTCCAACATGTAACTCCAGAAGGCACCATGATAACTTGAATTACAGCAAATTTATGATTCTGGGCAAGATGACTCCACTGTCACGGGGTTTCTGCAGATCCTGGTGGCCACTGGAAAAGTGAACTACAAACAGTCCATGCTCCTAAGGGATAAAAATTCACCTGTACCTGAAAATAATGTGATTTACCTGTGTTCTGTTTGCAGAGCCTGGTGATAAAATGACCTACCTGTGGTGATTCTATCTGCATAACAGATTACAGACAACATTTTAATAGTTACACCTTTCACAGAGTGATCAGAAAGAAAATTCCTTTCCTCAACAAGAACAAAAATAAAGGCAGACATTTTCCTTAAGAAAAAATAAGAATAAACTTTAAAAAGGATGAAAGAAAGGAAAAAGCACACCCTGCAGATGAGACAGCAATGACAACCTAATGCAAGTCATTCCAATATAGAGGACAGCATTAACTGCACCATAATCCAATGGATTTCCAACACTGAAAAACTTCCACGGTATCTTCTAGGCACAAAAAAAAATGACACAAACTGTAGGAGTCGATTTTATCATGAGTTTTTACATTTAATAATGTAATTCTTTGGTGTGATTTAGTGCCTTGACAAAGGAAAAGGAATTTTCTTCTTCTCTACAACTGCTTTTGTTGTCAAACAGAGCAGACAACAGTTTCAAAATTTTCCCTTTGCTCTTTACTACTCTGAGAATAAAAAATGCTTAAAAGCTAATTCTGCTCACTTCTACAGGTGGAACTCTCTGCAGCCACTTTGAGTCAAGGTGTCAAAGCAGCAGGAACACAGTCTGGCTAGTCAGTCTCTTAAAACAATGGGAAAGGCACAAGAATGGAATTCTGATGCAAAGTATGTAAAAATCTGCATAAAAATTTTAAATAGAATAAAGTGTCTATAAACTACAGATAAAAAATACTTTATTTCTTTAACATTCAGCACAGACTTTGCTTGTATTTTTCAGTGGAAGCTAAGGACAAACCTTCCTTCGGTGCAGCCTTAAACATGAGAGTTGGGAAGGTTTGTGAAAACCAGGCTGCAGCCCAGGCCATGCTGCTGCCTCACTCTCCTATTTTCCACCTTTTTCAAGCCCTGAAAGCACAGCATAAAGGTGCTGAAAATACACTAAATCATCAGGGCCAGTACAAAAAGAAAGAGAACAGGAAAGATTCGAGTATTTGACTGATGTGGATGGATTAGATTTGCCAAATCCAGGCGTTTTTATGCAGACACAGGATCAGCTAGAGGAAAGGGAGCCTGAGTCACCAGCTCCATCAAAGGCAAGGTCTGGGGACGTCTGGGTGAGCTCTGTGTGAACAGGAACCATCCCTGCGCTCAGAACTTTTAATTACCCTCACCCAGGCAGCAGCATCAGCCGCTGAAACCCCTAGATTACCTTGATTGCTCTGTCATTATCTGTCATCAGCTGCTGCTTCTCATCTTCCAACTTCTGGGCAACTTCCTGGATCCGCTGCTCGGCCGTGAGCTGCTGCCGGCTCTTCTCCTCTGTCAGGAAGGAAATGGTTGTCTTCAGTTCAGCTATCTCCTGAAAAGAAAGCAGCACGTTAAAGCTCCCCTCAATAAAAGACACGGATTTTGCATGGTTTTTGATATAAACATGGCACGGAATTCCACGCAGAGAAAAGGAACAGAGCAAGGCTGTAAGTGACAAGAATCGCTGAACGCAACAATATTTATTTGAAAGCGTTTTCCACTGTGAAGTTCCAAAGTATTTCCTCACGAGAACAAAGCACATCTGTGGTCTTCAAACTGGAGCGTGTTCCCCACCTTGCATGGCTCTGGAAGAGCATGAATTGGCATTGGGATAGTGCTGCTCCTTTTCCAGGGGGATATTTTACAGCTTGATACTGCCGAGAAGAAAAACGCCCACATTCACACACTGAGCTGAGATTGAAACCTGACAGTGACATTTCTGAGCTGCTGAAAGGAGCAGATTTTGCTGAGCAATACAGCGAGGACCTGACTCCACATCCAGAACCTTCATCTAGACCTTTTAGGTGACTCACTCATCATTTGTTGAATTATATTTGTTTCACCTTTTTCATCACCAGGGAAAGTCATAACTAACCCTGATCCTTTAGGCATATTTACAGAATTTTATACTGACATGTCATCACCCAGCAAAGCACTTAAAAACTTGTGGGAGAGTCACTGACTTTAATGTATATATTCAAGCTTAAGGTTAAGCTGCTGCAGCAGCATATTATAGAATAATTCTAAAAGCACTTTAGCACAGGGAGAGACTACCAGAGTGGTTAGACTCTGCCAGGCCTCCTCACTGGCAGAGAAACATTTATCTATATTAATTACATGGTTATTTAGGAAAAAAAACTTAGGTTAAAAAACCCCTAATAATAGGCCAGGAATGGTGTAAGAACTGTGCTACAAATGAAGGTATTAAAATCACTGGAAAAGGGTGGGGGCGGGGGGGAAAGGGGGAAAAAGCCTGATTAAAACTCTGTAGTAAATTTGTCTTTACTTACCTGAAGAGCCCAGGAAGTAACCCAGATTGTGTAAAACCTACCTTTGTATTTCTGTATTGCTTTTCTAAAAAACAAATACATATTTCAAAAGATAATACCCATCAAAAGGAAGGGTTTTTGAGACCAATAAGTTTAGAGATTATCTGGATAGGGTGCAACTCTTCAGCCAGGATTAGGCAGTGTCTCTGGGTTTGCAGTTTAAGTAATTGTTTAGAAGACAGACAATTTGCAGAAATCTGGTTTTACCAGATGTGTAATGTGCAGGAGAAAGCAGAGGATTACATAAAGAATTAAGGTAACAACTTGAAGCCATGCAAAACTACAGCATTTTGAGTATGTCCCATTTTGTTATTTTAAAAAGAAAACAAAGTAGCAAACTCCTCAATATAACACAAACCCGAGATTTAAAGCTTTTACTGGGTTGAGACCCTGGTCTAGCACAGGAGTTCTGAAATGCATGCAAGGAAATTTCAGCAAGAATTGATGAAGAAAGATCCGCTTTGTGCAGTACTTTGCAGAGCAAAAATTTCTATTGACTTTGTACAAACTTCAGAGGAAATTTCTTGAAATATCTTCTCCGTGTGGGCGTTAAAAGTGAATGTTCCAAGAGGCCACAGAGAGTAAGATTGGACAGATGTTGTCAGCAAGGCGACCACAAGAAAAGCCGCGATCGACCAATTATTAACAGCGAGCTACAAAAAAACCCAAAAAACAACCCCAAACCAAACCATGTCCAAGCAACTTGGGGGATTTGATTGAAACCCACACAAATAAAGAAATTCAGACATCATGGTGAAACCATTTTATTGAGCCAAACAGCCCTGACAGATGATGGATGTGCTGTGTCTGCCCCAGAGAGTGCTGAGGAACTCGGTCCAGCTCTCCCCAGTAAAATGTCCCAGCTACAGCAAAGCCACCTAAATACAAAATATGTCCCCAAATCTTGATACTATTCTGCAGGCCAATAAATGCCAGTCTGACAAAATTTATTATGACATTTAGGTTCAAGAGTTCTTACCTTGCCCTACACTACGTACGTGTTCCCGCTGCAACAATTAAAGCAATTTCCCTCATCCCTTGCTTAAAAATTCAGAAATGCTTCAATTATTCCCTCTGTCTTTAACAAATGGACCAAAAACCATTTTTGTAGTGGCACTGGATTGTGTCTGGCATGGAGAGGCTGCCTTGATTCCACTCACACGTGGGTGAAAAAATGTAAAATAGAGGCAGCAATGGAAGGGATCTCTTCCTTCAGGTCTGACATGAATTAAATGTTACTTTTTGAGCTTTAACCATTTCCTGCTTTTCAGGTTCAGCTAGAGAAATAAAAGAAAAAAGAGGTTTTTTGTTGTTGTGTCTTTCTTTCTTTCTAAATAAGGCTCTCAAAAATTATTAAATTACTAATTTACTAATTACTGGATAGGTATTTAGGAAAGAGAACATTCTCTCTCATTTACCACAGAATTGTGGAACTAGTGAGGGTGGAATGGACCAGTTTAAAGAAGTATCACCCAGAGCTGGTTGCTCAGGATCAGCCCAGTCAGACTTAAGTATCTCCAAGGATGGAGACTACAACTTCTCTGTATGTAAATAAATGTGTAAAAATACAGGTTAGATTTTAGAAGTAGAATATAGGACATATTTGCCAATGATTCTGATAAAGTAGTGTGAAAAACTGACAGTCAATAAATGTCACCAAAATAACTCAAAATTTTGGACAAATGTTACAGAGAATAAGACTCAAGCTGAAAATAAAAGAAAAAAAGAAGAAAAAGAGAGTAAGACTTCAGCTAAAAAGCTGAAATCAAGAGTTTTAAATATTTTGAAGTGTTGGTAAAACAGTAAAGTTGGCAGTTTCTTGTTATTGTCTTGTTGATCACTTCTGTCTAGTTTAGAGGCTGTTAAACCCTTTCCTGTGGTGTTTTTTATTGATTTTTAAAGATTATTATTGGAGTATTGGCTGCAAACACACTTTGCAGTGCAAGGCAGACATTCTGCTGTGGCTGGGAGAAATGAGGAGAATGACACCTCCACACAAATCCTCGTGGCAATTTTCTTCATATTAAAAGCTTAACTTCTGGTTGCATCTCCATCATTTTTCACACTTCAGTACTACCTGTCAGTCAAACTGAGAGCTGAAGTATGTAAAAATCATCCAGCCTTACCATTTTTAAGTATCTATGCAAATTCAACACTCATTTTCATCTTTTGAGTTCTCTGAAGACAAAAAAGTCAAAACCAGGACCCTGACATTCCTCAAGGTGCTGTTTTGGGCAGAAATGCCGAACTGGTGGGGATCAATGACAAAGATGAAGAAACTTTGGGTGACACCCTCTTTAACATGAAATGCAAGTCCTGGCTGTGCAACTGCTCTGATTCCATGAGATCTGGTGCCTGATGGAGCACCTCACCTTCCTTCCCACTGGCTGAAGGAGGACTCGGTCCTCTGGGGTTGTCAGGAGATGAAAAAGATGAAATTCAGAACTCAAGAAAACCCACCTGTATTTTCCAGCTCAACACTCAGTGTTTTTCATTTAAAGTCTGCGAGAAGACACCTGGATGTGTGATTTGGTAAGGGGATATGACTCCTCTTGGTTGTCAAGACCAGCAGTAACTCAACCCTTTCATCAAGTTCCCAAGTGGAACAGGTTCACCTGAGCTCCCTTGTCTGCTGGCCACCTACCTGCGAGGACTTGGCCAGTTTCTGGCTGAACTCCTCCTCCGTCTGCCTCAGCCGGCTGTTGGCCTGGAACACACACAAAGGACAGCCCCGTTAGCTCAGACACAGGACGTGCACAGACACTTTGCCACCGGGCCCTGGGCTTGGCACCTCCTCCACATGCCTATCACCGAGCGCCGGCCCCGCGCCAGCCCCAACGCCCTTTTGTGGCAGCCAAAAAACCGCCAGGGCTGGGCTTTGATCTCGGGCCAACTATTCATCACTTAAAAGAGGGGAGAAATTGTACCTCTGCTGCCAATTATTAGAAAAACATCAAGAGTTCTGCGGATTAAAAAAAAAAAAAAAAAAGCAAAAAAANCCCTGAAGTTTCATTGGCTAAAACATTGGGTTGAAATCCTGGAAATGATTGTGTGTGTGTGTGTGTGTGTGTGTGGGGCAGGGGAAGGAGGCAATGTGCATAAACGAGTTTATCAGGATGAATTTGCTTTTGAACAGAGGGGAAAAAAATGAAGAGAAAGTCCCAGGCAATGTGACATGGGGGATGCAGCTTCACCTGTCAGCTCTGTGTCTGCACCTGTCCTTTGTCCCTTGGTTGTCCCTTCCCATGGAAAGGTGGGGATTACACTGAAAATCCACCCAAGATACAGCTGAACCAGCTTGGACATACAGCTCTTTCCTTACCCCAGCTTTTTTTTTTTTTTTTTTTTTTTTTTTATACCTCAAAGATAA
>VWZN01002268.1:292140-402992 GCA_013396955.1 Regulus satrapa
TTTTTTACAACTCAAAGCTAAAGAATAAACCAAACTGAAAACAAGACTGCTAGGTCATATCAGAATCCAACCAGCAAATACTCCTGTAACCCAAAGAAAAATAGCTCTTAAGGTGTTTTTTTTTCTCAAATAATTTCATTTCAGAAATAATTTGATAATAGTGATATTATTTAAAAAAAAGGCAATTTCATTTCAGGAGAGAAACCTGATTTGTATTTTTCTTGCAGAAACCAGCCCAGCCCAGCCCCACCACGCTGTCCTCAGGTGAACTGCTCAGCACTCTCTTCTTGGCTCTCAAACTTGAGGACAGGTGTCTAAGACAAATATTTTCTTAGGGGGGACAGAATATCACACAGCTGAGTTCTGAAGCAAATTTAAGCTGATTAAGTTTTCAAAACCTATCTGACCTCCTGCTCAAACCTTTGATCTGTCGTCCTTAGTTTTACGGCACCGCATCCAGCGCCCAAACGCCGGCTCCCGCTGGCCCCTCTTTGGGGGGACCAAAAACCCACAGGGGCCCCCAAAGCCTCTGAACCCTGCATGCATCCAGCTCAGGCTCCATGTCTGCAAACACCAGGGATTTCAGGCAGGCAAAGAGTCTTATTGATTTTACTGGGCTATAAATCGAGGAGCTTAGAGCCGTGGAGTGGTTGCGGATCGTCATGGTAGGGCTGGAATCATCCTCGGCAGCTCTGTAAGGTGCAGCTCAGCCTAAGAATATTACAGCCAGTTCAAAGTAATCCTAAACTTTACATGAAATTGCAATTTCAGATCCTCAATCCCTTTAAATTCCAAAATTACAAAACATATGGATGTCTCCATCTGGTTGCTGGTACTAAGGAATCTACTAAAAAAGTTATAGAAACCAATTATCAAATTTGTGCATCATTTCTGAGGTGACATTATGGCTTGGTTTTGTTATAAACAGAGATAATGGCAATACACATCGGTTTGAACCAGCATCTAGGAGAATTCTAGAGCACCAGACAAATTAAATTTCACTTTTTCTCCATTTATCACTCAAAACTGAACAAGAAACACTGTAAGGGCCCATGGTGGGGGTGCATAAATAAAAGGAGTGGTGACACAACACCAGCTACCCCAGGGAGCTCTGTCCATGCTGTTTCTCCTTGTACTCAGGCTGACCCACGTTAACACTCCTTCCATTGTACTGCAGCCCAGTTTCAGATGATGTTTTACCACCACTGCATGTCATAAAGTGACTGAAACTGCCAGTTTATCTTTAGAGAAAAAAAAGTAAAAAGTAAATTACAGCAATAGCATAAATTACTGTTAGTCCCAGAAAGGGAGAGGGACTCGTCAGCAGGGCACTGCACAGATCACGTTACAGCTGCTCTCGCTCAACTTGCCTGGGGTAAAAGTCCTCATCTTTCATAGAAGCAGCTTTATAACCTCCTGAACCCACAGAAGAAATCCCAATAAATAATAAAAAACCACTCATGAGTTCCATAAACAAATTAGAATTTGTTTGTTCACACTAAGCAGAATCAGGCTGACCTCTGAGAGACAGGACAGAGGTGATCCAAAGAAAGATACTCCCAATTTTAGATTTTTATTCCTAACTAAAGACAAAAAATGGATATCTTGCCAGTTTACTGCAACATTTTATTTTATAATGGGTTTAACAACTTCCAGTTAGCAAAATACTTGCAAGCTTTGTCTCCTGGTCACCAACAAACCATAAATTCTTGCTTTTACTTTCAGTCCCAAATATCCCTATTTGAGAGGTCTGAATTTCAGAGGTACTGAGCCCCAAAGCTTCCCCTGGAGATGGCACGAGCACAGCTAGATGGGCTCTGGTTGTCTAAAACTGATTCTCTTGACCTTGTGGCACTAAGAAGTCTGGACAACCCATGCCAGTACCTTAAAGGTTCTTACAGGAAGGCTGGAGAGGGACTTTTCACATGGGATAGGAAAAAGGGGAATGGCTCCCAGTGCCAAAGGACAGGGCTGGATGGGATACTGGGATACAGAAATTGTGCCCTGAGACCCAGGCAGGCCCTGGCACAGGTGCCCAGAGCAGCTGGGGCTGCCCCTGGATCCCTGGCAGTGCCCAAGGCAAGGCTGGACACTGGGGCTGGAGCAGCCTGGGGCAGTGGGAGGGGTCTCTGCTGTGGCAGGGGTGGCACTGGATGATCTTTCAGGTGCCTTCCAACCCAAAACACTCCACAGTTCTGTGGCTCCTGCTGACTTCAGCTTTTCCCTGAGGTCTGTAACACCCAGCAGCTCTTGCATCACCACAAACCACACCAGCAGCTCTGATGAAGGCAGAGACCACAATTTACATACAGCACTGAGAAGATCCAGGCCATGGGGCTGGCTGGGCACCTTCTTTGCCACTGCCATCTTTTAAGTGCAGAAATACGAAGTTTCTCCTTCCTTAAAACTTAAAACTAAAACTAATTTAGCACCTCTTTATACAGGCTGTTGCTTTGCAACCAAGGGAGACATAAACCACCTTCCCTGGGGCAGAGGTAGCACTGCTAACACAAAAAATCCCTTCTTACTCTTTTTTTTGTTTTAAGGAATGAGTAAATACACACAGAGCTGTGTACAGGGAACATCTGGGGGGGTTTATATCACATAGATATTGATAAATGAGATGGTTCACACTGGCCTGGTGCACACACACAGCAGTTTCCTGGGCTTCTTCTTTTCCAACTTGCTGCTGGATGCATGTGCTGGAGGAAGCATGAGCTGCTTCTGAATTATTTTAAGGAAATTCCCTCCCTTTCAGGTTAGCTGCTATTTCAGAAACATAATGAATAAGAATCCAAGTGGAAGGTGAACATTTGGAGGGTCAGCCAGTGTTCATTAAAGTCAAGCTCTTTTTATAGCAATGGGCAGCACTGCAAATAGAGTTAATGGTCTGAAACCAGTTTTCCGTGTGTAAGAGGTTGCTGCTGAAATTCCCACTTGGCAGAAGCTTGTCAGAAATATCAACTGGAATATCCATTTTTATAATGAAAAAGGTTTAAATTGGATAAGCTGCAGAGGAATTCCACTGATTCAAAAACGAACTCCTGTTTAGTTTCACACAGTTAATACATATTTTAGCAAAAATTATCTGATTACGATGATTTTACATGCAGTTATTTTATATTATGGAGGACTTTTGCATTAAAAAGATTATGTCCTTGTTGCAGTTAATTGGTTTTAAAAGCCAACTGTAATTCTTTAACAAGCCTTAAAGCATCATATTGTGGTTGCTGAGCAAAACTGCATCGACTTCAACAGAACATTTCATGTAAAAATTAAAACAGTTATTAGCACTGCAGATGTGGTGTCTGAATTACTGGATGCTCTTCTAACACAGTCCCATTTTCACCTTCTCCTTTCATGACACAGAACAGCACCACTAAAAGAGCTCAGGATCTACGACAGGACCACATCACAAAAGCACACTGTGTCCAACCCTAATTACCAAGTATTTATGAGCTATTTTGGAGGGATGAGGTGTATCAGAAGGAACTTTCAGTTCCAGTTCCACTCCATGGAGCACAAGCCCTGAAGAGCCCCGAGGTCGCTCATGGGTCCATCTGCTCCAGCTGCACTCTGAGCTTGGCAGCCACGAGGACAATTCCACCCTCCAGCAACATCCATGGAGCCACTGGGGATATTTATCGGATAAATACTGGATATTTATCAAAAATGAAGCTGCTCAGAATCCAGAAACATTACAAATCTTTGTGTTGTGCTAGATACTGGGGAAAGATCTTTCCCTGGGAGGGTGGGCAGGCCCTGGCACAGGTGCCCAGAGCAGCTGCGGCTGCCCCTGGATCCCTGGCAGTGCCCAAGGCCAGGCTGGACACGGGGGCTGGAGCAGCCTGGGACAGGGGGAGGTGTCCCTGCCATGGCAGGGGTGGCACTGGATGAGTTTAAAGCCATTTCCAACACAAACAATCAGTGTTTAGTGATGGGCTTGGCAGAGTTGGGTTTATGGTTGGACTCAATGACCTTAGAGGTTTTTTCCAACCTAAATAATTTAATGTTTCTCTATCTTCCAGCTTTGGAAACAGCTCTCCTAACTAGAGTTTTATATATATTCATACACACACAACACCATATTCACTGATAGAGAAGCAGCAGATTTAAGAACTTTTCTGTTTAGGGTAGTAGGTATGAAAGAATCATTTTTCAAAATGCCTGCAACTAGCTAAAAGTGGCCATCCATAAGCTGATCCTCCATAATTAGTTAGATAAAAGTGTAAGCAAAACTTAAAGAAAAAAAAAAAAAAAGGAGAGGAAAAAAATCAAAGGGTGGGGGAAGAAGAAGAAAGAAAACTTGCTCCAGGGAAGAAGCAACTGTTCTCTGATGTGCAGCAAGGAATTTAACATCAAAGAACTAATGTAAATGGGGCCCATTTACCTCAAAAAACAACACACCACTCCACATTCTGGAATATTTCTATTTTAAGTTTGACAGCATTATGCTTTGTACCAAAATTCAAGATTGTGTAATTTGATAGATGTCAGAAGAAAATGACCTTCAGAATGGCTAATGGTGGCAATCTTTGTTATTAAGTATGTTAAAACTCTCTGTACAATATCTGTTTAAACTTCAGAGATCAGCAGATCACCTTTAAATTTCATCTGATTGTACATAAAAATTCCATTTTGACTCAAAGCCTGAAACATGCACTTTCCTTATGTGCCTCTAACACTGACAATGGGTGACTTCCTACACCAAACTTCTGTTCTTTCTCTTGCTCTCCCCACCAATCAGACAAAAATGAAAGCTGGATCTCTGCTCAGCAGTGAAAATAGCACACCAGTTCAAATATGTAATCTAAACCACCCAAAAGACCATTAAAAATAGTTGAATACCCAAAATGATGTTAACAGAATAATTAGTCAAGTACCAAATGACTTCAAGGGTTTTGAAAATGAATGATAGAAATCCCAAAATCCTATTAATATTCTATTTTACATTTCACTTTTGGAGGTCTACAAATCTTTTCCTCTTTTTTTTTTTTTTTTTTCATTAAACATACATCTTTAGGAGAAAAAAATCTCTCATTCATGTGTGAAGTACTTTTCATCGGGAAAAAAACCCAAGAATGAATAGAAATGACTTTGACAGTACCTGCACAGAGAATTGCCTTTCTGCAGCACATTGCAGTTCTGTGCTTAATGGGGGCCCACTGAGAAACTGCTTCTGCAAACTGTGCCTTAGGAAAACTCCAAATTCCAGACTTCTCATTTAAACCAACAGAGTATTTCTAATAACTCTGAAATTATGCAGAGCAATTAAATACAGGCATTTTTGTCCTCTGTGGGACTCCACTGCAGGGTGGCTGATGTCCAACTTATGCCAGCATTACACCAGGACACAATTATTACCTTCATCTAAACAGATTTACTGAACATCTAAATATTCCCCAGCATCCCTTATGCTGATTTCCAGTCAATATTGTTGCCAGCCAGGCCCAATATTTAAAACAAACTGGCCTAAAATAAAGCCTTGCATACAAGACAAGGATTTCAAACCAGAAGAACAGCTTAGGTTTGCCACATGCAGTTGTTTAAAGCCTGAACTACCCTTTATAGGAGACAGCACTGGTGAGTGCACCAGGCACTTAAAGGGCTGGCAGGGAATTGTGGTTTAATCTGAAATCTGCCAAAAGATTGCTGGGTGTGATAAGCTCTGGGCTGGGATCATGGATAGCACAGGCAAAGATGGTTTTTGTTTCAATTACTCTCACCAATCATCCTTGAGATGACTATGGGTGAAATCAGAGTGGGGTTTTGTGGTGATAGAGATTCCTTCAAATGAAGAGATTCAAATGATGGCCACAGTTGTCACTGCTTCTCATCTGCCATCCACCACACCGGGCAGCTGGGGTTGAGATTTCTCATTATCTTCCAATTCACACCAACTCTGGGGTCAGGTTTGACATTAGGGCACGATTCTTCCCACAGCTCCACACTCACACAAGATGGAGTAAACCTGGTAAAGATGGGGACACTGCAACACTCTCCACATTAGGGTCCCTAAATCACAAATACAGTCCTGGATCACCATTTTAATATTTCCTGCTTTTCTTCTGTTCCGTCCAACTAAACAAAGCTTGATTTTATTTTATTTAAAATGAGTTTAAGACATTATATCAAAAGTGCTGGCATGTTCTTTTTCGGAGTTTTTAACAAAGAAAACGTGCACCCAACAGGAATTATTTGAGCTCTGACAAGCTGCCTTTGTCCCTGAGAAATGCAGGCACCTCGCTCCTCTCAGGAGCTTGGGCTCCTCCACTCTGACATCAAGAACTTTCCAGAATGACTCAGGCCCAGACGTTTCTGGTACTCAGCAGTGACACCCAGCACAACCACGAGGGGACAGGCTGGCAAACATCTTTGAAGATGCAAGTCAAAGCTAAAGCTTCCTCCACACATAGAAGGCAACACTCCAGAGATGTGACACTGATCCACAACTTGACTCAGTTAAAGACTATTTAATCTGAGCTTTACAAAACGGGATTGTTGCAGAAATTGGAGCTTTCCAGACCCAGGCACTTTGTCATTATTTATCAGCTAAATTCATACGCCTTGATTTTTGCCAAGAAGAGACTTTAAGGCTCCTGAAAGAATTATAAAGGGATAAGAATGAAAATTTTTAGATTCTGCATTGTTGTTTTAAATTGAATTTTGCAGCAAGAACAAGCCACAAGAAGACAACAAGTAGAACAACATTCTATGTACGTATCATTTTAAGACAGAATCTTTGCTATTACACAGAAGAAAGAGTGGGAACAAAGGGCAAACTGTACCCCCGAATTAACTTGGCATCACTAAATTAACTCGGTATCACAAAGTTAACTCAGCATTTTGAAGTTACATCATTAGATGAGAGCCCAACAAAAGTTAAGCTGGAAAGACAGACACTGAAAATACAACCAAATCCCCCAACAAATCTATGATCTGAAGCCATCAGTGCTGCTTAGCAAGATTATGTTGGATTACTTTTTGTAGTTTTAAATATGACAAAGCTTCCCCAAAAGAGCGACAACTTCCCGGAGCCAGAGCGGCCGAGGAGAAACTTCCCAAGTCCAGCAAAGGCCCAATTAAAAAGCAAATGGAATATATTGCTCCATCATCAAAGCAATTAAAAACATAAATAAGGCATTGCAAGGCTCTTAACATCCCCAATGTTTAATTATTTATCTGTTCTCCGTCCTGCAGCTGTAGGTCAGAATTAACTCCTCTGAACTAAATACAGGAGAACTCTTTTGGGGATTTGTACCTTATTCATTTTAAAGCAAACATTCAAATTCATTTCAAATTCACACAAGAACTGCAACAGTTTCACCTAAATCAGATTTTCTACAAGTTAAACACCCCTCCTACACTCAGATGTGATTGTGAAACTACTTTGATCTCTGTTCCCAAATTTATTGCTCTGTGTAATCCATGACAAAATATAATGTGATTTACTGTATCTCTATATGACAGCCCAGCAGCTGACAGAACTTAATAATTTAGCATAAGAAAAAAACCCTTCTGGCACCAAAATATACAAATCATAATTGAGGCACTTTAGTATCACGTTACAATGAAGCACATGCAGACTGATCATAAGAACTTCAAAACAATTAGAATTCTTTCTCACCCATTTAATGAAGGTGGGTTTTACTCCGTGACATGTTCTGCAGCTGTAAGCAAGTCATTTTGGAGCACTTTTCTTTCTTCATATTAATGACTCTGAAGAGACTAATAACATTGTTTTACCCTTTCCCTATTTCCCAAACACTCCTTCTCCTCCAAAAAGAAGAAGAAAAAAGCCACCTGCAGCTTTTCTCTATTATAATGATATGAAGAAAGAGCAAATGAGTGTAAACAACGTCTTCAAATCGTGCCAGTATTTAAATACACAATTATTGTGCTTTACGTTAGTTTGGTCTTGATCCCTGAGCATCTTTTCTAAAGAAAGCTATTTGGAAATCTGTTTTTTTCTATTGTGCTGACCTAAGCAGGGATGTGAGGGACACATTCCATGAGGCACCTTTTGCAGTGGCTTGTGCTGACTCTGGGTTTGGGGGGCTTGGAAAGTCTTTGTGCAAAGGAGGCAAACCCAGAAACTTCCAAGCAAAGTAAGAATGTGGAGCTCAGGGATACAGGAGGATTTTCTACTCCTGATTCCAGGGAACAATCACCAGTTCCTGCTGTTTGCACAGCCCAAACCTTGGAGTGAAACCAGCAGTGGTGGCTGCAGGGACTGGGATCCAGGAGCAGGGAATCCTTCCTGGCACACCTGACCAGGAACCCAGACCTCACTCAAGAATTCTGAACAAATCTAAGAATGAATTGGCTGAGTTGTTCAAATTTAAAAAAAAAATCCACCAGTAATCTCACATTACAGTCAGCACCACAGTGGAAAACAGACAATGTTTTCCAAATATTATCACGTACCCAGGAATGTAACCATGAGTAAAATTGGTAAAATCGAGAAAACTGGACTTACAAGGAATTAGCCTTTTCCAAGACACAAGGTATTGGGAAAAAAGGGAGAGAATGAGGTCACGATTCAAATGGGCTTTTAAAAATATTTAATAAAGCTGAAATAATAAGCAATTGTGTATAACAAGATAAAGTTGGTGTGTTATGGGTTGTTTGGAGAGTGAAGAAAGGCTCGGGAAACGACTGAAAAAATAATTAAAACAGTTGTTCTGCCACTGGCAAAACCTCAGCATTCACCTTATCCACCATCCCCATGACTTTGTTCATCTTGATCTTATGGATACACTCCAAAGGATAAAACCTGGAAGTACTGGGATTGAGAAGAGGCAGCGTGTGCCCAGGTGCTGCAGAACGGGGAGGAGTGTTTGGGCACACACTTGAAAAAGAAAGAGGAGATGGAGACAACAAAAGAACCCCACCTGTGAATGCTTCTCCACCAGACACTTGAGATGAATTCCAGTTGGTTAAAAACCCACTAAGCCCTAAAAAACCCAGGCAAACTTCTCCAACAACTACCCAGCTATAACTGATATGACAGGACGTGAGTAAAGTAAGCTGAACGATGGGCCACGTGAGCAAGCTCCAATTTTAATCATATCAGTCCTTGCCCTGTTGAAAGCCATCTTTTTAATTCCATATTTTGTCATAATTTATCATTTAGCTCTTGTCTGGTTCTCATTTCTTAATAGCATTGCTTCAATAATTTTCATTTTTAACCCTGTGGTGCTAGTTGTGAATGCAAATAATGGTGCTTGATCTCCCTTCAGACATTAATGAAGACATTAAAAAGGGAGCCTGTTGCTCATGGGTGCACATTTTTTTCTCCACAGTGACAGTTATACCAACTTCTCCTGGCTCCTAACTCTGGAACCAGATTTATAAATACAGCTGATGAGCAGGCATGGGACCTGTTGTTTTCAGGATTGCTTTTTCTGAGGTTTTATTGTTTTTAAAGGAGATAGGAACAGAGTAACTCAGTGCATAACTGCAGCTCTTGCTTTGAAACATCTCCAGTAGGGAGAGTGCCATAAATTCTGTTTAGTCCTATTTGAGTGAAATATCCCTGAGATGATTCTGCCATCTCTTTCTTCATGTTTGGCTCTGTTGATTGAAGACTCTTCCAAATGGCTCCCCTGAGGGATGATGCAATTCCTGTGACCATGTTCCTGGTCCACCATCATCCTGCTTTTTCTTTGGAGGAATCAGAAGGAGCAGTGCAAAAAGGGACACAGAGGAAACTGCTTTTAAAAGATTTGTTGGAAGGTACTATCAAGACAGACTGAATAATCCATGTTTTTTGTGTTAATATACGTAAAAAATATTTCCTCTTTGTGAAATGCATTTCTTCTTGATCCTTTGGCATTATGTTTTGCTTTTACTTGATCTTTTGGCATTGCATTTCTGGTTTTGCTAGATTTTCTCCCACAAAGCCAAATGTACAACACTCATTTTTATTAATATTAGCCGGTGAATCACAATCGCTGTGTCAGAAACGTTCAAGAACCAAATGTAATTTAATGTACACAGGCTCTACAAAACAAAAACAATAAAAATATTACTGCTCTGGAACAGAGAGATAATATCAGAGACAATAGTTCTTGGATTATAATGAAAAAAAATTAAGAGAGTTGGGAAGCATCTAACTCTTCTTGGTAAGAAGTGGAGGCTCTTTAAATTATTCATAGCTCGGGCCTAAGCTAAATAATTGATGTAATAGACTCAAAATGAGTTTAAAAAATGGGATGTCTACAACTGGTAAGGATCCTGCCTGCGTTCAGCAAGGACACAAACAGGTCTGCATTACAATTAGACCCAATTTAATGAGATCATTACACTTGGGAGGAACACACGGCCACATTTGATGGCTGACCTATCTGCCCCCATAAAAATACTCAGGGAACCACTGCAGGGGGTGTGAAAACAGCTCCTCTGAGTGCTCCCACAAACAGGTATCTGCAAGTGGGGCTTCAGCCTCCAAGTGAATGAAGTGAAAGGTGTCAGATCAAAGGTTCCATGGCATCCAGTTCTCAGAAGGTCTTAGGGACAAAGATGGAACCATTTTTGGTGTTAATGAAATGTGGAGTCGGCAGAGAAGAAGTAGAGCTGGAGAGACAGGACTCAGAAATGGGAACTCATGGAAGACACGAGATGCTTTAGGAGCAGAAGTAACTGCTTAGAGGAAATTCAGTACTTTTAATCAAGTATCTCTTGGAGTATCTTTCATCTCAGAAGATGTCATATTCCTTCCCTTCATCTTCTATTTCTTTGCCAGTGCTGAACAGTGTGACATCATCTGCAACAGTGCCAGAACAGATACTGTGAATCACAGATATTCCTGCATATGCAGCATGAAAATATGCCCAGGGAGTTACATCCAAGTGGGCTGATCTAGGGCCATGCTGGGTGAGGAATTAATTCAGCATCACAGAGCCTGATGCTGAAGGAGGGACTGAAATGCTCCCTACGGCACATTATCAGCACCTTATTTGCAAATTACATGCAAGAAGTTGCTCAGAAAATAAGTATCCATCTATAGGACACCTTCTGAAGAGTCTTGAAAAGGGCCCCATTACAAAACCATTATACTACAGCAAAACTGTTCTATAGAATAATTATTCCTAATTAAGGAAGTGGTCACTTACAGACTGACCTTAACTTTAAGGTCCCTGATTATCTGAGTTTTATGTGGACTTCACAGCAGATACAGGTGGCATGATTGTGCCAGGTAAAAATGGTAAACTTGATTTAAAATCACAGAAAGCTCAGAGTACAACTAACACCAACATCATTAAAGTCTACAAGCAGGATCTGCATGGCTCTGGCCAGATTTTATGCCACATTAGTGTCCTGTCCCTGCAGAGGGGACCCCTTCACAGCTTCCTTCCATCAGAACAACTGCAGCCCAAAAATAAAGTGTTAAACTCGTTTTTAGGTTTTTTTTTTTTTACTACAGCTTTGTCCTATAATCAAATATAATGTGTGTTCTGTGCAGTCAATACATAAAAATGTAAATTACTTCTCCACAAGAAAAGCAGCACTGAAAGAGAATTAGATGTCCCTGGAACCCACATAAACCTTTAACAGAATGAGTCAAAATATCTATTTAAATATAGAAAAGAAGTCAATAAAAAGCTAAATGTTTAAAATTATTTAGAGAGGAAAAAAAAAACCAAAACAACCAAAAAAAAAACCCATCATCATCTTCTCCCACTCCAGTTTACTCATGTGTGCTGCTCAAAGGGAGCTTTTTTTATGAGATATTTTCAGCGTTCCAAGGTTGCTTCCTTTGAGCATTGTTAGCCTGTCCACTGCTCTGCTCGGGCCGTGCTTGCTGAATGCTTGTTTCCTCTGCCAAGAAAATCCCACAGAACGTTACAAACGGCGGTGGCGGCCAAGCCCCACATCTGCACACACTCAGACTTTGTCTCCTGCTCTCAGCCATCGCTGGCAAACCTGGAGCTGCTCCCGGCTTTGTGCCCTGCACCTGGCTCAGGAGGGCCTCGAGTGCTGCTGATGCAACCCGGAGCACACCTGGCCCTGCCCGAGGGGCGCCAGCAGAGCTCAGCTCCAGGCTCTGCGCTCCCCAACACCCAACCACCACCCGATGGTTTGGCTTGGAGGGACCCTAAAGCTCATCCTGTGCCACGGCAAGGATGCTTTCCACCATCCCAGGCTGCTCCAAGCCCTGTCCAGCCTGGTCTTGGGCACTGCCAGGGCTCTGAGCACCCCTACTCTCCCAGGGAAGAATTCCTTCCTATCATGGTGAAACGCTCTGCAGAAAAAACGATCCTTAAAACTTCTCTCAGCTCAACCAGGTGCGTACAGCAAATTCTGAAAACACATCGCTGTCTTACAGGAGCAAAGCAGGAAAAAATGCACACAATCCCAACAATGTCCAGGAATCTCCAGCAGCCACCAATCCTGAGGAGTCCTGAAGCATTAAGGGAGCGCTCAGGAATTGACATTACAATAAACAACATCCCAGCCTGAAAGCTGAGATTTTTAAGCAAGAGGAAATAAAAGATCTCAATAAATCATGTGTCCCTAAATATCAAAAAGCTGTCTACAAACCCCAACAAATATTTAAATGCTCAGTGTGCCTGAAATGAAGACTCTTCCTTCCCCTGTGTCTCTGCCCCTCACTCTTCTCCTTCTCACCCCCACTGCAGCAGGACAGAGGGACTCTGGATCTTCTTTTACACATTGGCAGTTCTGTTTTTCTTGTCACTGAAGCATGAATCATTTCTTTCATAACAACACTCCACAGTGGCACAAAGCAACCCATACAGAAATCAACATTATTCCCAGAGCAGATCCAGGAGGAATGAGATCCCTCACCTGACAATGGACTGACCGGCAGAACATCTGCCCAGATGTTCCACGCCTAAGCTGAAATTCAGCTTCCCATTGGATTTTTGAGCAATCTTCACAGAATTGGCACCAAAAAAAGTAAATTCAGAGAACAAATTTTTCTCCCATCTTGTCCTAAGTTTCCAGATAACAAAATCTGGTAGAAAATATTTTCATAAACAAGTTCCAAGGCTCATGCTGCAATTAAGATGCTTTCCCCCCCCTCCCCCTTAGATAAAATAATCTTCATCAAGGTTCTGTAGACTAGGATCAAGATTTGACCTAAATTAGCTGAAACTACTACTTTAGAGCTTTAAATGGAGTTTGTCCTCTAAGCTACTTTGAGTTTTGGATTTTGTGGTCAATTTCCACAGTTCTACAACTGCAAGACGGAAATGAAACAGAATTGGGAATGGAGATTTCAAGGTAATTCCAGGTATTTTCACATGTCTGTGAAAGACTTTTCAACAAAGATACTTTTTTCTTTTCCCCTCCTATCTTTTACTCAACACATGCTCTTCAGATTAGGGTAAAAATAGGGAAGTAGGTTAAAGAAAAAAACACAATAGAAGCTAATATAGCTTAAAATTAGCAAATTTTTTGAAAAATAGAAAAAAAATTTAACAAATTAAAGAACACCAGTATTTCTGACAGAAATGACAATTCAAGACTATTAGAGATATTGCCCTATGTAGGATTATTTGTAACTTTAATTTGAGTATGTAAAGAAGTTAACTTTTCTTTTGCTATACTACACATGTAAAAAAAGATCAAAGAAAGAAAAGAATTGAGATTCAAATTCCATTTTTAAGCAAAAATGACAATGTCTTCCTGAGTTAAAATTAATCCTTTAATGATGAATTTCAAAGGTTTAAATACTTTCTGTGACCTTGGCTTTAAATAATTATGCCAAGCAGAGCTTTCCTTACATTCAGAAAAGATTCTGAATTGTTGATCACAGCCATTTTAATGGCTTCAGGCTGGCTGATTTCCAACATAATCCTCCGAATGCTCTTTAAAATTACAGACCAAGAACCTGACGCAGGTAAATGAAATGTCACTTGCACAAAGGCTGCTCAAACACTCCATGCAGATTGTTAATTTGTGCCACTGCACATCCCCTTGCAAGAAAATGTGTGATTTAGTGCCTTAATGCAATGTATAAAAGAGACTTCAACAACTATCTGCTTACACATACACAGTCTACCATAAATGTTAAGTAGGGCTTTTTTAGTTTGGCTTTTGAAATAAAACTTAAATGTTTTAGCTCCCTAATTGGGGGGGAATACTTGAATTCAAGACAGGGTTCTAAGGATGTTCAGCAAGCAGGAATGTGGGCAGTGACCCCACAGAACAGAGCGGGAGGGAAGCCTTGATCAACCTGAAACCATCCACCTGATCAACCATCCATTTCTATTTCCAAACCCTACCCAGAGTCCTTTCTCACTTGATGCACACCACAGCAAAATGAGACCAGCCACTGTGAGCAACTAGACACAATCTTCTTGCACCCTGAGCCTGAGTTTTTCTCTCCTTAAAGCTCACCCTCCTTTTAAGGGAGAAAAAGTTTGGCCAGGCAGAACCACTCTTTACACTGTCTCTAGTCCAGCAGAGAAAGATCAGCCTGCTTCTGGCTGGCTTTACCTGTGAAATCACCTGTGTTTTTAAAGTGCTCTTGTCTTCTGAGCACATCATGGCACCATCCACCCCTGCTGGAGGTGAAGCCTATCCCCAGCATGTCCAGAGCAAAAAGAGTTTTCATCCCAGAATGCCTCACACTCGTGCTGTGACTCTGGCATCCCACAGTCTGCATCTGCTTTTTCAACTCAAGTGACCCCCAAACCCTTTTCTTTAGGCAAACTTTGCTCAGCTGACCTTCGGGGTGATCACTCCCCTTTTCCCAGTGAAGCTGCTCTTTGCCAATCCCTTACCTTGTTCAAGGCCGCCTCTGTCTCCGCCATGTGCTTCTTTTTCAGGTCTGATATCACTTTTTCCATCTCCATCTTCATACTGTTGAGTGCTGCCTCCTTGTCTCGAGCTGCCTTCAGCTTCTCCTCGTCCCTCTGGAGGCTCAGGTCCAGCAGCTGATGGTTCCGCAGGGCGTTCGCCTGGATCAGCTCTTCCCTCAGCTTGCAGATTTGGGTCTCCAAACCAGAGATCACCTGAGAGAAAGAGCAAACAAAGTGACAAAATCCAAACCCACAACACAAAACCCACTCGGTTTCCTCTCAACAGGCCGTGAGCTGGGGTAGGAACAGACCCAGAGGATGCTCTGTCCCTTTTCCTGGCCTCTCTTCTTGCTCTTCCCTTTTTCTCCCTGCACACAAATAAATACAGCTCCCCCTGCCCAAAGCTTTGGCAAGATGGACCTTTTTGGAGGAGAAATCGAGCTTGTGGCATATAATCACTACAAACCCTTGTTTTTTTATCTTTAAGAAATGGCCTGCTGCTTTCCAAGGAGCTAACAGAGCATCATCAATCATTCATCCATTGCTGCCAGCCCCGGTGGGGGAACACAAAGGGGGAGGGATCAAAGTGACAGCAATGAAGTTGTGTCACTCCTAATTCCACAGAATTCACTCTGCTGCTTTACCACAGGACTAGGTACACATCTGTTACCTCAGATTACATTTGCATGCCACTCTCACTAGTTATACCACTTTTCTAACTCCATTTCTTCTGTGGATTCTTCACTGGAGTATAGGAGTGTCACATGTGGGACATAAAGCACTGTCCTTACAGCTAAGTGGGATGGGGGACACTGAAAGCACATTTGTGCTTTCATTCATAAATGTAATTCTGGAAATGAGTGCTTTCACTACAAAACTCACACAGAATTTCCCCCTTTGTCCTCCCTGTTTCATAAGAAACTTTGCAGTTGCCTGGGATTTTTTCACAGAGGATGTGACAATACTGAGAGCAGAAACTGATGGTCTACCAAGTAAGTGCAGGTGACTCAGCTCAAGCTCATTAAAGGTTTCACAAGAAAATCTGAGGAAAAGCAGCGTATATTTAAAGTTCCTGTTGTCCTGGAATGCCAGTTTCTCTCCAACTACTATTTTTCTTCTTCAGACATTTTTAATACACTGTCTGTACTCAGCTACACCATTTATTTGCAGCCTCTGAGAACCACATTACTACAAAACTTTGAAAAGGAAACATTTGTTTCTGACCAAAGTTGGGACATGAATGACTATCAGATCTATTGCCTTGTACATTAATCTCCCAAGACAGATTCCTATAAATACTGTGATCTGACAGAGAAAAAAAAAATCAAGGCTTGAAAGTTTGCCTATTTTTCAAGCTATTTGAACTATATGGTGTAATAAAAGGCATCGTCTCCCTTCAAATCTTCAGTTTGTCCTTCAGCTATCCCAGCTGTAACACGTATTAAATAATATCAACCATCTCAGAAACTTATTTTGCTCCCATGCTTTCTTAATTATTCATTGGCACTAGTCCCTACTATGTCAAAGGTAAGAGTGTGTGTATGGTGGAGAAGGAATGAGCACGTCATTTGTATACAGAACTCTACCACAGGCCACATATTTCAGCCCTATCAGCATTATCTCAAACATATGTTTCATATACTGTAATCTGTGCTAGATCCTTTCCTTCCTTTCCTGAGCTTTTCCTCTACACATGTTTAATTTCTTATTAAATCTGTATACAGACTAAAAACGTAAAGTACGTTTCAGTGTACAATTATAATCCGCAATGTACTTTTATAATTCTTCTGGAAAATGATTTCATCTCCAGATCACAAGAACATGACAGCCTGCCTGGCTTTTCCTTAACCAAAGCAGCACTAACTCAATGAAGATAAGAGCTGCAATTGCTGATGGGTGATATGGTCTGAGTTCCAAACTGACACATGGAGAATTTGGGGTTTTTAACAGCTGCCCCAGTGCAAGTCCTGCCTGAAATAGCCACAATTATCTTTTAATCTCTGAGAGTTCTTTTTGAAAGTGCACTCCCCTACTTTTCTTTTTTTTTTCCTTCTCTTTCCTTCCTATTTTAAAATAAAAAAACTTGCTTTAATTATATCCCCAACACATACACATAAGTGTAACCAAGAAATTACATTGTTCAGAAGTTCCCTAAAAAGTTTGTTAAAATATTTACGATAAGAAATCAGAGCTAACTTTTTATAATACAAAGAAAATTAATTTGCAAATGACACTACCAGGTAAAATAAAGATTGGGTAAATTCCTGTTACACCTTTTAAGATTTACTTCCTTCTTTATCCAATGGTTCTTACAGAAAGTCATCAAAAAATGAAACACAATCCAGTGTTTTCTGTAAGGAGAAAGAAACAGCTCCCAGCCTTCAGAGCCAAAAACTGAAGTGAGTGAGCTGAACGTTATAGGTAAAGCAACAGTAATTAATATGCAAAGGAGCATTAATGTTGGACCTAATAGATGGCAAAAGCAGATTTGGTTCTATTAGGGAAGAAGAAAGACTCTGAAGACGGGGTGATGGCAGCGAAACTAATATGATTAAAGGAGTCCCTTTGGAGCAACTTCACTGTGAGTAAGATGATGTTAAGAGACATCTAATCTCTGCAAAGTGACTGGAAAAAGCTTATATTGGGGATCACAGACACAGTTCTTGTCAATTACTTTCAAATAAGTCCAGTTCTCACAGCCAGATTAGTTTTTCCCATAAACAAAGTCAGTGGCAGAAGCAGCTTACGCCCAACTCAGCGCCTGAGACAACTTTGTGTGACACGGATATCTCCCCATGCTGCAGGAAATGAATCCCAAACTTTCCAGCACTAAGACTCTGCCATTCCACATGCCAGGTTTAATAAACTATTATTAGACTTAAATGTAGGCAAATTAGGGGGGAACAAAAAGCCCCGAGATTACTTAATTATCAGTTGCGAAAAATCCATGAAATAGAAAACTTATGAGCAACTGTCTTTTCTTAAGGATTCTGTGGGAAAATAAAAGCTGCAGTTACAAAATCTCACTTCTCAGGCTCAAGATCCAAAGGCAGATGGTTTCTTTGAGTCCTTTTTCTCAGTCCTGGTTTCTGAAATTCTCCTCAGGTTGCCCAAATCTCTGTTTGGGAACCCAACGGTTTGCATGGTGCAAACAACTGCTTGAGTACAAGAGGTGCTGTGAGAAAAACGCACCTTAAACTCCCCATCTGAGCAAATTATTGTTGTGCTAAACGAGGATTAAACATAAGAAATAAAGGCTGACAGTATGTAATAGAGACAAAAATGTTACTGCCACTTGCTGCCTTTTCTGGATCAAAGTGTTGTAGTCTCTATTTCGGTGGTGTGGGTACAAGCACATGAAATAAGAGAGATCTGTATCTATTTTAGAAAGGATGCACAAGTTTGAAGCAATTCCCAGGATGGCTGTGCCACAGGAACATGCCCCAAACAAGGAAGCATTTTGTAAAACGACCATTAATCCACGTACAGGACAACAAATAGACAACACCAGCTCACACAGTTTCCCAAATGGAAGAAAAATACATAAACTGTGTGACAGAGATTTCATAAAAGTTTGTATGACATATTTGTATGTCCCTTAGATGAAGAAACTGCTGGCCAAGGTGGTGATTTCTATTTCCGTTTCAAAGAAATAACTTAGAATTCTAACTAAGAATATCTGTGCTGAAATAGTGTCATAAAAAGGGTGGGTCATAAGCCCACAGCAATTTGCCTGCAGGGAAAAAATAGACTTGAAAGAAAAAGAAGGTTGGTCACTCACTTTGGCCTATTTAAAATGCCAATAAATGTACTGCGTGTTATTTGGAAGGAAAACATGTGCTCTTAATTTTTAAAAGTAAATTGCATAAGAAAATATAAAGTTGGCAAAAAGTTTAAATTAAAATCTGCTGCCGATGTCTGAAACTCTGCTCCACTTACAGGCAACAGGGATGAGAAATGGACCGAATGACTACGGCCTAATTAAAAACAATAATAACACAAATTCCCTTTATTTTCCAGGAGCTCCTGCTTCACCCCCACGAAGCGTTTCCTTGGCTCAGTTTCTGAGGAAGAGGCTGGAGCATGACGGCATCTTGGCCCTGGCGGGGATGAACACACGGAGCTCCCTGTCTGCCTCCCCTCTGCATTACACACCAAACCACATCCACCCAGCACCACGCTCAGCTCCAGCGGCCAGGGCGTTTGAAAGGCACAAAAACAAGGCAGGGGAGAGTTGGGATGAAATGAATTGATTCCCCGAGGCGCGGCTCTAGAGCCGCCGAGGTGTTGAGGTGTTGCTTCGGCAGATTTACAGTAAGTGACTGAGACCTGCCAGCAGATGAAGCTGCAGTAACCTCGGTGCTCTGCCTTGCTGGAACAGAGCATCACTGTCAAACACCCCTGCGCTCCTCAAGGGGCTCCTGACAGCTCCTCAAACTGAGCTGCAGAAGTTTTCTGTGCTGGGTTAACTCGGCTCCAGTCAGAGATGACTGCACAGGGCTCACTTTGCTGTGCTTAATTTTGCTGGCATGTAACATTTTTAAAAAACCCTACAACAAATTCCCTGAACCTCTGAGCAGTAGCATGGACTACGTTGGATGATCCCAAAGATCCTCTCCAGGACAATAACCTCAAATATCAGCCTGTAAGTCCCAGCCCTATTTGACCACAGATAAGCAGCTTCTCCCTCTGCCTGCCAAGACCTTCCCAGCGTTTCCTCCTTAGAAGAACGCTGAAATGAGCAGTGTGTGCTGGGAAACATCAGCTGGGCCCTTCTGAAAGGGACATTTGTCTCTCTCAGTGGTGTGACAGCAAGGGATGAGGCACCCATAACATTTGTTATTGGGCACTGG
Organism: Regulus satrapa; assembly: GCA_013396955.1. Lineage (NCBI taxonomy): Eukaryota > Metazoa > Chordata > Aves > Passeriformes > Regulidae > Regulus > Regulus satrapa. The sequence continues at coordinate 311,768 of VWZN01002268.1, forward strand.
ATTAAGTTTGAAAGGAGATCAGGCCACTCAAGGGAAAGGCAGTCTGTAATAAAAACAAATTTCACTTTGATGATGAAGAAGTGAAAGGAAAATAAGGAATGAAGTAGGAACACCCAGTGATTCAGTGGGGACAATGACTCCTTTTTTACCCACGAGCAGGGCAGTGTCCCAGAAGAGGAGGATGAAGTGTTGGGCCCAAGCCACGCAGTGACTGGTGGCACATTTACTGTAAAACACCTTAGAGGGGGTTATCTGCTGAAAGTGGGAATCTGAATGGTTTCAGCTTTGAGTAAACAAAGCTTTATCAGAGGCTGGGAAACAGATCATACAAGTTTCTCTACCATCACAAAAACAACCAATGCATTTAACATAAAAGAAGTCAGAAAAAATAAACAAATATTTGCAGCTCTAAGCTCAGAAAAAAATGTAGCTGTAAGAACTTCAAATGTGTGCAACGTTATGTTTAGAACTAAATTAATGAGTTTTTCTATGGCATCTTCTGCAAGGGACAACGATCCTTCTCCTAACTGATCTTATTCTGGTTTTCAGGAACTATTCTCATGATTTTTACCCTCTGGACCCTGCCAACCAAGGGAAGGCACAGTCCTAACGGATCTCTGATCTTTCTGTCCACAAATCACCCTACTGAGTCTGACTCACTGCTCCCACTATACCTGCTTTTCTCTATGCCAAAGGAATTCCAACTGGCCAGTCCAGCCAGCTGGCAGCTATTTGTGGCTCCTTTGTATTGAACTCAATCATGTCCATTTAAACAACTGTATTAAAAATATTTTCTATACTGCAGGAATTTCGATTAAAATATGTAAAGAATTTATTATCCTTTTTCTCTCATGACTCCTAAACCCAGCAATTTGTCAATATTATGAATACTTTAAAAGATGAGATCTCATTTGCAAAGAAAACCAGTGGCACATTATCACATGGGTAATGATGTGGCAGAGCACAAATTAGCAGGGATAAGTAATAAACAGCTATTTAGCTTTCACAGCACAATCTATTACACTGTCAAGTTTAAATCCCTTTTGGGTAAGAACACCCAGGCCCATAAATGTGATATTTAAGGGAACAGATAAATGAAATGGTGTGAAATGAAGTGAGAAGGAACAACAGTTCAGTGACCAGCAGGTTGGGCTCAGTTCCTAAGAGCACTGATCATTCCAAGAGCATGGGGCTGTGCAAGCCCTTCCAGGGGAAAACATGGAAATCGGAACCCCCACCATTATAAATAGTCCTGGACTGTGGTCTAAGACTTCCTGGAAACACTAAAATATCAGCTTCAATATTCAGAGATTAATTTTATTGTTTGCTTCTATAGTATTTTGTGCACACTGAAGTGTTCTCGTTCTTGAGGGGAAAAAAATTCTCTCCAGAATGCTGGTTCTATGGCAGAGCTTCTTAAAAAGGAGCCTTCCTCATCCTATTTATATCTATTTCTCTATATATATCTGATATGAGGCTACATTGCAGTGATGGGGTGAAGTTATTAATACATTCATAAGTGAAATTATATTGGCTGGATATTATCTAGTTCAGGTCTTGAAGGAAAACTGACACAAAGCAAATTGCACTCACAAATCTGCACCTGCGCAGCACGAGAGAAGGGGAAGCTCTTCAGGCTCAGCAGATGAATGTCCAGTGAAAAATCCTCAGTAGCAGCAGTGCAAGTGACAACTAAGGGTGAAATGTTAGCAGCTCACAGGGTCAGATCTCAATGCCCACATTCCAGGATTTATGCAAAGGGCTATCGACTCCATCCCCACACAACCTCAACTCCTCTCACCTTTGCAAGTGTCCCTATGACATCCCCCTGAAAATACCCCTGGGATTTGTAAAGGGAGGTGCTGAACTGCTAACTTACATATTCATTTCATTCATTTTAACAGCATTAAGCTCCTTTTAAAGGTCAAGCCTCCTTGGTAAGGTTCTTTACTTGGGCTATTCCCAAATATATGCACAGAGCACTGTGCATGCTCTGAAAAATGACTCTAACATTTATGAATCTGATAAAAGCTTATTCCTTCTAACCCTGCTTGTATCTACCAGGGTCTCACTTTGTGGGGACTGATTTAACACCACCCTACCTGTACAGAGCTGCTGGAAGGAAACACCATCACCTCTGGTATCCAAACCATGGCCAACACCCCCCGGACCACAACTCCTGCACTCAACATCATCCCAAGGAAGGTCCAGCACCCTTCAAGAAGAGATTTTGCTTTTTACCAACCAATATTTGCTCTGTCTAGTCTAATCCTGTTTAGCATTTCCTGACATACAGTGGAAGTGTTGACTCATTAAGAACAATAGTTACCTTCTGTTCAGCTCCACTTCCAATAAAATTAAGGAAAAATGAGTCTGCCTGTGCCATTCCTATAAATAAACACGCTTAGCAACAATTAACAGGTAATTTAACTGCCAAACTGTTCACTGACTCTGCCAGGTATTTCTGAAGGCTGAAAAGAAAAAAGCAACACACAAGTATCAAAAAGCAAGTAGGGAAAAAGTTACACTGAAAATATTGGCCTGGCTCAGATTTTTACATCTTAGAAAGGGGCAGCACATTTTTGAGATCTGCTGTGACATGGCATTAAGCAAAACACAAACTCTGATGATTTTTTTTTCCCAAAAGAAGAGCACTGAAGTAGAACTGGACTTTTACAGAAGCCAGTCAGCTGCCTAAATCCCACTTAATGTAAATGGCACTTAAGCTACAAACTGGGCTTAAAAAAAAAGGGGGGGGAAGAGAATCAGACATCCATTTGAACAGCTCCACAAAGAGCTTAAAATTAACGGAGCTTATTTCCGTTTCTTAATTTACATAAGTACATTTGATTCCAATTTAGTTAACAGCAGCTAGAAAGCAGAACTTCATCTAGGTTGGTTATTGTCACTGCCTTCCCAACAAAATGAGTTTTAGTCGAAGGGAAGAACCCCGAGCTTACACGTGAGCAAAACAATGCAGAGAACTGGTGAGCCAAAGGATTACTCACAGAGTTGAAACTGAGATAAATGTAAATACATTTTCCATTTCACTGTTCTAAGACCTGTAGCAGACTTGGCCCTCTTGCCTTGGAGACTGATCCAAGTTTTCAGTTTCTCCTTCCCTGATTTATTGTATTTGCTTTGAAACAGATTAGTGAGAGCAAAATTAAAAACTCCACCTTCTTTCTCCTCTCCTTTTATCTGATGAAAGGAATGTTTACCTTTGTATTCTTCCTTGTACAAACAAAATGACTGGAATAAAACTGCTAAGGGACCTGCCAGGAAAGGACTCATTTCCTTCTGTCCTTCTACCCAGAATTCAAATGGGCCCATAACATTATCAGAAAGTCAACATGATGGAGATAAGAAAATAAATCAGCCATAAATACCTGTTTAATGCAGTTATTATATCTGTATAATAACTTGTGTGAGCAAAATAGAAATAAAATGCAGAGTGGCTAAAAAAAAAAAAAAGGAAAATCTACATGATGTTAACACCAGGTTTTCTTCACTGTACCATTCACAACAATCCATCCCTAAATGAGGATTGATGCAAATGACACCAGATATCTTCCCTGTATTCCCTTATGACGAACTTTAATTTCTGTATTTCAGGATTTGAAAGGAAAATATTCCCCTCAGAAGAATGCTAAAAATAACATTAGAATAAAGCTTGTCTTGAAAGTGAGGAAAAACCTACTGATATTTAAGGAAGGATAGGAACTTCCTGCAAGGGAATCCAGAAATGGAGCCTAAAGATCTGTGCAGTAGACTGGGAAGTACTACCTGTCAACCTCAGAGCATGTTGTGGCCAGCATCCCCTAAGTCAAAGCTTTTAAAAAACATTTGCATTTAAATTTTCCACACACATTAAATTTAAAAGCATTAGCATTTCCTGAACAATGTGTAATTCCGATTTAAATGCAGACACGATGTACTGCAGATTTAAGGATTACTACAGACATTCATCTCTATGAGGCAGCAAAACTAAACTTATTATAATTCCCAATTTGTTCCCAGAAGAGGAACACGCTGCATTGTCTATGAGAATGTCTGCCTGTCAACTATAGAAAAGATTTCACTGTAATAAAAGAGCCAAAACAACCCCATGCCTCAACAAAACACCTAGAAAAGCATCACACACTTTTATTTTGGATGCACTTGTTGCTTAAAACACAACTTTTGAATATTCCCAAGTTTGATCTCACACGTCCCATAAAGGTTTTATGACAACTGTAACAGAAATGGCTTCGGACATAAAACCTGACAGGACAAACCAAAGGCAAGATGCAGATAAGCCTCAATAATCAGCTGTCCATGCATAAAATAGTTGCCATCTTTAATTTCTGAAGTTCATACTTGTAGAAAAGCCCACCTTGGACAGCAGCTCCCATTCAGGGCTCTGCCAGGACCCTCTCAAGAGGTACCTGAGAGCGCTCCCAGCTCTGCCCAAGCTCTGCCCTCACTGCCACCAAAAAATAAAACCAGAAAGTTTTCAAAACTCCAGCATCATCGCAGGGAGCCAACTTAGGAACCCAGTGCTGTCATTGTCTGGGCCAACAACAGAGGATTTCAATGCACCACCTGCCCTGTTCTGCTCTGCTTAAGGATGCCAAGCAGCAGGCACCTCTCTCATTTTGGATGTCACAGTGCTACAGGGAGGGTGACAGCCTTTAACCAAATGTGAAGTCCTTGTTCTCAGGTTCATGACTGGCAATATGTGTGGGTGGGAATCCTGAAATCCAGCAGCTCCAGAAATAAAAGTTGTATCACTCACAGGTTCAGATCAGAAAGAAATAATCAGCTTCAGACTGTACAGATCCCTCATTTCTGCATGGCAGTAACAACAGCTGCAGCATTCCTGTTAGTCAGTTGTGGTGAATTCTCATCCTCACATTAACTGCTTACACAAATAAGATGAAGAATTAGACACACAGGTCCAGCTTTTGGCTTTCTCCTTTTCCATCAATTTCGTATTGGAAGAAGCACATTCTAGCAGTCTATGTCTAGAGACAATACCCTTGTGTATAAAACACACAAACATGTCATCTCCACCTGAGGAGGAAAATCCTAGAGGAGGGTGGTCCTTAATCTACCCAGGTGCTGGGCTGGAACTGAGGGCATCAGCCGGTGGTACCTCCTGCCACACAGCCCCAGCTGATGCTGGTTCCTCTCCACACCTTCACCCTCGAGTGCTGCTCGCACAATTCCCATCATTCTTGACTTCAGAGATCTTTTGGAAGCCTCCTGCTCCACAGCCACCAGTTCAGAAAGATGCCATCATTCACAGGATGATCTGTTCAAAATAAATGAAAACTGTGCCTAACATTTCTTCTCTTGAAACAGAGGGTTTTTAGCTCAGTATGTTCCTCTGGCACCTTTCTGTTGATCTCTGTCCTTTCCATCCTTCTCGCTTTGTCCTTGAATTCAGCTGATGCCACTTCGTTTTCTGAATGACAAATAGGCCACTGCATCCTGGGGCAGGAATTTCTTCAGATTTATTTATGCAACTGTTTTGGATCTACTGTACTCTGAATAAATATTAATACACAGTTTAAATATAAAAATTTAAATACATACTAAACATGCAGTGAAATAGCAGTCACATAAAATAACCATTTATATGGGTTATTTTAACATCCATGTTTATAAACATCAATATTTATATTTACTACTCTCAAAAAAATCCCCCAAAAACCAAAAAAAACCCAACCCTATAACACAGCCTCAAAACTGCACTAAGAAATCTGGAAAAATGTACTACTCCTAAACTGAACACTCTGGCAGGGAACAGCAGCTGTGGGAAGGGTTTGAAAGAGAAACTGTTGACTGGAGGCAGAGCAGCAAATGGAGAAAGCTCCTTTCTGTCCATCAGCCTTCCAAGGGGACAGAATTTGCAGACTTTTGAAACCTGCTGCTTTCCTTTTCTGGAAAGTATCACTGCTTTGAAGGTCACAATCCTACTCTGTGCAAATAAAGAAGAAATCGTGACTTTGTATTTTTACTAACACAAAGATCAGGGAACTAGTAGAGAGATTGTTTCTTGGATACCTTGAGGTAGTAGTTTTGACAAATGGCTTCTTGTGAGCCAGAGATGTTGGCTTTCCCCCCACAGGCCTAATTACCACATTAATGAAGGCTATGGCTATAAAGGAAGAGCAGGGCTGTCTCCGCTAAACCTCCTTGAAACTCAGGCACAGAAAAACAAACATTGCCTTCCATATAAATGGCTGCTTTAGGAGCCATTGCTGATTAATTCCCTCGCAGGCTCTGATGCCAGAGATGCCAAAGAAACCTTATCAGAAGGGTTTGTTTGCACAGCTTCAGCAATGAGAGTAACCCACTAAGTATCCCACACAATACTCAGGTAGAGCAGGTAAGAATTAATTGGTACCTTTCCCACCCACCCACCCCCCCCTCAGAATTTCTGATGCTGAAACTGTTTTTCCCTTCATTGAACCAGCTCGGCCTAGACTGGCTTGTCCCGCAGTGACATGTATATTGAATACAAATCAGACGGCAGAGCTTTAAATCTGTGTTGCAGCTCTCATTTCCAATTCGAGAACTGTACTATAATCATAAGCTTCTGGTGGATGAAAGGAAATCAGCTCTCTGAATATTAGCTAATGCCACATTTGCAAGTCCTGAAGAGATCTGTGCTGTTTAAAAAAAAAAAAATATAAAAAAAAAAAAATAGATCATTTCTCGTGAACCTATATATATGAATCGCTTTGTACTGCTCGACTGATAGAAGCGATGCCTGTGCTGGGATTAAACCCTTTTCATCATAAAACCTCATCTGGTTCGGAGTCCAAGTCCATCAAACCTTTTCCCTTTAAAGTCCCGCCTTTGATTCTACATCAATTTATTCAAACCGCAGCTGGGTGGCTGAAAACGAAAGGACAGCATCATTTAAACCAACCATGTTCCTAACTTGAAAGAAGGACTATAATTAAAAAAATGGGCATAAAAGAATGGAAATGGGATAATATTTTTTAATGGTAGTTCAAAGGCCGACAGATGTCAGAGCCTTTGAAGATGTCAGTACACTGAGCAAGGAGTTGCCATTAAATAGTTTGCCTGAGAGGTGAAGCAGCTTTTTAATGACTGAAAAAGCCCTTGCAGACACATCCTTGTGTTTTTAATTTGTCAGAGTTTCTGCAGTATTTTCTGATTAATGACACATGATTATAACTGCATAGCACACATATTTTTATACTTTGTTAAATGAATACTTTATTCCACATTCCTTCAGTGCCAGATAAAAACAGGAAAGCTTTACTACAGAGTCCAAAACTATTCAGATTGCTCAAATATTTATGGTAATTTGAGGGGATTGGCCAGATCCAGAGCTTCTATGTGTTGCTACCTTTTGTTCTTTAATGGAGCTATTACTACTGCCACCACAATGCGCATGCATTAAGTGAGCACGTGACCCAGTAATGCATTGTGCCCTTCTTGTGCCCTAAACAATCAGAGCTTTCATAATTCACTGATGAACAAAGTCATCAAATCAAAATAACATTTAGAAAAATCCCAGGCTTGATTCCGAACAATACAAACAATGGCTGCCAACGTATTGTAAGTGGAAAATAACTTTTCCAAGGGAAAAAGCATATTGCTAGGAAACATCATGTTCAGAAGAAAAACACCAATATTTAGAAATGCAGATAAAATCCCCATCTCGGGCTGAGAAGATACAACAAACATCCTTCATCTCTCTCTTAACATATGCAAATTTTTTCTATTTCCTTCACAAATGGAAAATGTAGCAGCCTGAAACACAGGGACGATTTCTTTTGCTGCCAGGAAAAAGCTCTGCCATCACAACGACAGCCTTTTGTGGACGCCTGCCAAGCTGGGCAGGTACAGCCCAGGGACAGCCCAGACCTGGGCAGGGACAGGAAAAGCCAGCGCTGTGTGCCCTACCCAGCCTCCCATCACACCTCAGAGCATCACCCACATGAGAGCACAGTCATTACAAGGGAATTTGATTAATGTGCTGCTCCTGCTGCTCTTCCAGCCTACATTCACCTTGTAATTGGATCATAAATAGAAATGTGATGGACTCAGCTGAAAGCGTGCAGAGATTGGAGGTGCCCTAGCAGAGCTCTGTGAAATGAGTTGCTGAATATTGACAGGATTTCATAAGTAGGAATATTTGGCTTGCTGCCACCCGTATCCATCAGGACTGTCTCTGTGATACCCCCCTCAGGAAGGTCCTGGAGGGGAGGGAGGTGGCTCTGGACAGTCCTGCAGCATGAGCCAGAGGTGTTTTGCTGCCTCTCCCAAACTTTGCATGCTTACCCTGCTGCAAAAGCAGGCACTGCACAGCTGGACAAGGAAAAGAACACGGCTGCAGAGAGAAGAAATGTCATTCTGAAATGGAGTTCCCCCATATGTATTGACTGAGTGGAAACAGAGCCCTGCTAGGAAGAAACACGGTGGAGTTAAGATTCCACTTTAAAGAACAAGGAGAATTGGACAACTCTGAGACAACTGTAATCCCATTTCCAACTAACCTGCAGCCTTCCTCCTCGAGTCATCCCACAGCTACCTTCAAAGCCAGTTTTTATTTACAGAGCTAAACAAACCCTAGCCTACCACACATCATTAGACCGCTTGACTTTATAATGAATCTCATGCAGATTTGAAATCTCAGTGTGAATTAATGTCACAGTACACACTTCTGCCACTTTCCCTAGAAAACAAACGACAGGTGGGAGCAGGCAGGAAACTGCTCAGCAGAATGGGGTGGAGCAGTCCCTGGAACATCCATCAAGCAGAGAAGAGCTCCTTCCCTCCTCCATCCCCATCTCAGGAGCTGGGCAGGTCCTGGACACCCGGGTGCTCAGCAGGGCTGTTGGGACAGGGACATGCCCTGAATGGAAGAAAGCAAAGGGGCAAGAGCTACACATCCAAAATGTCATCGTTGTGCAAAAATCTATTCAGAATTCAGTTATTATTTCGGCGCCGTGGTAAAAAGAGCAGAATAAAATGTTGCATTTCAAGCAGTTACGGCTGAGCTGAAATAAACCTTCAGAGAACAAAGAAAAGGCACTTCTCTAAGGTGTGGGACTTTCTACAGAATTCCAAATTGATTACACAAACTAAAGGAATGTTACTCACAAAAGGTGCATCAGAATTCTGAATAAGCATTATAAAGTTCTTCTAAAATGAGAAATATCAGACATCCTGAAAATAATGTTTTGCTACAAGCTCCATATAAGCAGACAAAGCTGAGCCATTCAGACTCTATCCATTAGAGGGCAATAATACATATACACACACTCAGACATATACACACACACACACACACACACATATATATATATACAAACATTCCCTCACCTATTCCAAGCTGATTTTAGCAAGAAAAAAAAATATTTTCAGTCTAATATTACCAATGGTATATTGACAGTGTGGGTCCTGTTCCCTCCACTCCCCCTGCACTCCCCAACAACAGCATCCAGCAGATAAAAGGAACAGTAAGAACTTTTTCTTTAAATTTGCTTTCCCACGAGGAAATCCATGCAATACACAACTTCAGAAGGCTTCCAGTTAATTATTATTAAATAGTAGGCTGAACAACCAGCATGTAGCCTTGAGTAGGCTGAACAACCAGCATGTGTGTAAGCCTGGGAATCACATTACAGGGGTTCCCGAACTTTGAACAGACAAAAATCTTCTTCATGTGCTCATCCCCCACCTCAATCCAACACTTTTCCTTTTCCTTGCAGTGACACAAGAACCTTTGATAACAGCAGCCACTGCAGACATGGCAAGGGGCCAGCACACTTCAGCTGTCTCTCAGAGCTACAGACAAATCATGGAAGGGCATTTTTGGATGTTGTTAGAGGCACTCACAGGAGGCAACTCCGAGTCTTCTGCTTCCCTGCTCCAACCACACCAACCCAGAGGAACCAACTGATCAACCTTATTTATTATCTCAGGTCCCCTTATTTATTATCTGCTGCCCCCACTTGCAGCATCCCACAAGCACAATTATGGTGTCAGCTCTCAGGGACAGGAACTGTCTGTTGTGCCATGTTTTCACTAACACAACATAGACTCAGACCCCCGAGAGCATTCCAGCAATACAAATAATTACCAGCAGCCCCTAAACTACTGCTTGTCAACATCTCATTAGTTACAGGACTGCTGGAGTTCACAGGGACACACAGGCAGCTGGATCAGTCACTTAATGACCAGTAATTCCTGTGAGCATCCACACTCCATTGATTTGTGTTTGGGGTAGTATTTTTCCTTTTGTTTGTTTGTGGGCTTTTTGCTGGTTTCTGTTTCGTTTAGGTTTTTAAAAAACATATTACTCTGCAATTACCAATCCCTACTCCCTTAAAAACAGCAATTCAGGTAACATACCATCTACCAGCTTATTGTCTTCATCCACTGCTGAGTATTTATTTTATATTAAAGTAGAGATCTGCTTGAAGATCTGAATTTCATAAGGTCCAAAATGAAGATGTAGAGTAACAGACTGGTCCTGTTGCTACCCCGGACAGGACACACGTGTCCTCCAACCCAGAAATCCCTAAGGATACCAAATAGAGCAGAAGAATATGCAGCTTCCTTCAAATCTTCCAGTGTACTCTGTGTTTGCAGCAGCTGCCTTTCCAAAAATCACTTTTTCTGCTGTTTCTCTTTTCTAAATTCATTTTACAGATGCCAATACAGCAGAGAAAGCACAGTCTACAAAAGAACTCAAGCTGTCAGAGACAACTTTAGAAGAATTGTATCATCTGTGTGGAAGACGGAGTTCACTCTTCGTGGGATTTTCAGATCCGTTTCAAGTGAAAACACTGTCAGAGGGTTTTGTCCCTTCTTTTGCCTTTTTTTTTCCCCTTGAACTACCCTAGTGACGATGCTATAAACTCTGAAGAACAACTCTAAAACCTGAAAGAGGAATATTCATGATCAGGCCAATATTTTAGGGGTCAAAAGCAAAGTTTTCTTATTTGCGTTATTTTAGGAGGACTTTCAGACACATGAATACAAACGACTCTGAGATATGTAATTGCAGTTTGAAATATATTGTTTTCTCCATTAAACAGAAATCTACAGCACCCCTGACATCGATTCCTGTCATTTTGTCATGATAAACACTCAGGTATTAAGTACCTTCCACATCATGCACCCAGGCATGATTCCAATTAGTGCTGGATAGAAGACAAAATGTCAGCTTAATAAGCTTCAATTTGCAGAGTCTTTGAACACTCAATGATATCATCACTTTGCCAATCATTTCTTGTACTTTGGCTGCTTTTTTTCCATCTCACCCTCCCTGTCAAAAGGAAGTCTTTCAAATCCACAGAAAGGGAAGACATGAACAACGTCAGTCACTGGTCTGACTGAGCTAAAAGATCCAAAAAATGACTCCCCAATACATCAACAGAGAACTATGATGTGCACAATATTCCCTCAAAGCTAATTTGCTGCCAACATGTAGAGTAATTGGGGGAAAAAAGTCTACTTTAAAGTCATACTGTGAAAAATATTTTCATGCATGAAATCAACACTAAAGACCTTAAATCACTGTCACTCGTTCAAGTGAAGAAACAGTTTTTGTTCAGGTAAGGTGACAATCATTCCTTCAAAGGTGACTGGGCCGAGAAACAGCTCTGCTGTCTGACTCCATACTGAAAATAATCACTGTACTTTAAAATAACAGATTTTTTTTCTAATTTGTTTCTTATATAAAAAAGAAAAAACAGCTTTCAAAAAGAAAAATACAAATTGCAGAGAAGGTATGCACAGTTGTGTGAGCAAAAATGTCTGAGGCCAACACAAGCCCACAGCCCTCAGCTGAGGACTCAACATGTTTTCTTTATCTGGAATATCCCCAAACGCAGAACCTAAAATCCCTGCTCTTATCTGGGTGTGAGGGAAAACAGAAACACCAAATGGCAGCAGAAAAGAGATAATGAACCAGGATGGGAAGCATGGAGCGATACCAAGGACCACGTGGGCTCTGCAGGGCTGTGCCAGGGCAGCTGCTCCTGCCCCAGAGCACACAGCCCAGAGGCGGCCATGGGAAAGGGGCTCTCCTGAGCTGGATCCCTGCCCAGGGCCTCCCAGAGCACCCAGCCAGTGCCCCACGGGCTGGGCCACCCAGGGCCAGCACATGGCTGTCCCATCTCCCCCATCCCACAGGAGCCCTTTGCCAGCACCTCTTGGTCCCTCAGGGCTCAGAAGGGGCAGGGAACAAACGCCAGCCCAGCCCGTGTGGGGTGCGGCGTGCCCAGAGTCGGAGCTCAGACGGGAAAGGGGCAGGAGCAGCTGGGAAGGGATGGATCTGGGAGCACACACCGGGCACGGCAGCGGGCCGGGAGCAGGGCTCAAGAGTGCGCACAGCATTTGGCTGCCCCTCCATGGGATGGGGCAGCGAATTCCACACTTCTGAGGCAGCAAAGACTTTGAGGAGTTGCTGCAGACGCCGGGGTTGGGCCAGTGCGGAAACAGCTGCGGAGATTTTGCTGGTGAAATCCTCAAGCCCGTGTCGGTGCCAGAGCAGCATCCCAGCCCTGCAGAGATCCCACCATGGGGGCCTGGGGCTTCTTCCCTCGCAGATCCTGCCTGGGAAACAGAGGAACAGCAGAGCAGGCTCCCATCGCTCTTCCTGGCTGAAGCGGCGCGCAGAGGAACGGGCAGAGCCGTGGCGGGGCACGCAGGGCAGAGCAGTTTGCCACAAGCATCTCAGCTGCAATTTGTTACTGGTTTTCCACTTGAAGGTTCCTTTATAATACTTTAATGTGGGAGCGTGCAGAGCTGTATGGATGGGCTCATATTTCTCAGCTGACATATCTTCAGCCAAAGTATGTCAGCTACAGGAGAGGGCAAGGCTTTGCACTGGCTCTGGGATTTCTTCTTTCCCCATCAGAAACCACATAAAAGAAAAACACAAATAAATCAGCTCTCCAAAATCGCTATTTATTACCTCATCATGAAACCATCTACTGGACCCTGCAGTGGTATTGAGTAATATCATTACTTAAACCATAAAGAGGTTGTATTTATTACTCAAAATTGGGAAAATTAGCATCCATATGGATCTTATTGTTTTACGAGCAGTATCGCTGCCAAAACAAGTGGTGTTAACATTCCAAACTACAGATTGTCACCATTTCTCGCCCAGTGTCTCATTCTTTCACTTGATATTTAAAATACCTTTGAATTGAGGAACTGAGCAGATCACAGAATCTCTCCCATCAAGATATATATCATTTAACAGCCAGACTACTGTTCAAAATTTGATTTATGGTGGCAGTGAGTGAATGGGATTAACATCTGATGACCTAAGGAAGAGAGACTAAAATTGATTTTGGATAATCTTTCTTTAGAAAAGGGATGAGAGAAAAGCACACTTTAAGAAATTTAACTACTTAATTTGCATAGCACCTTAGTAGGTAATCACAGGACAGACAGGATACCCTAACCTCCATCCCTAGAAAAATGATGAGATAAAACGCCATGAAATTAATTTCTAGGCACAGGAAGCATAAAAGGGTCACTGGGAACAGCAAGCTGGATAAACCAGGGCAAGGCAGCCTTGAATAAAGTGATTGTCTTCTGCAGTGAAAGGGGAGAAGTGTCAGTGTAACTTGTCTTGATTTTAGCAAGGTTTTGGTACAGACTTTACAGGGTCTGTACAGCCATACCGAAGGGACATGGACGGGAGGGCTGACAGCGTGTGAGCAGAGATCTCACAGGACTCACAGGGCTGCCACAGGAGGAGCCAAGAGTCAGCCAACAAGAGGCATTTCTCAAAGTTTAGATGGGGCTGATAGAGCTGCACACCTGCCCCAAAGCCCCGGAGGACGGACACAATGGCTCCGTGGCATTTCCTGGGTAAGCAGTCATCCACAGGCACCTCAAACTCTGCCAGCTGAGCAATGGGCCACCAGCACCTGCAGGGAGCCCGCCAAGCCAGCTTTATTCAGCCTGGAGAACGAAACACCAAAGAGAAATCCATCTGCTGTCTTCAACTGTGGAGAAGACAGAGGCAGACTCTTCTTGAAGGAAGGGCAAGAAGCTACAGATCCAAATTTTAACAACAGATATTTTAATAACAGCTGCACATCCAGGAAAAGGGATTTCACACTGGATTGGTAAAGCACTGGAGCATATGGATCAAGAAAGCTGTGAAATCTCCACCAGTGCAGGTTTTTCAAAACTCAGCTGGACTTGGCCCTGAGCAACATGATGTGGTTTTGAAGTCAGACCTGCTTTGAGCAGGAGGTTGGGCACGGTGACCTCCAGAGGTCCTTCCAACCCAAATTATTCTATGATGCTGTGAAAAAACTCCAGAATGAATGCTGGTCTCCCATTAGAAGATGTCCCTTCAGCACTCGAGGGAATGTTTGAAGTGGATGGCACTGCTGTTTTCCAAATTGCTGCACTTGTTCTATGGACTAGAAGGCAACTTCCTTCTATTCAACAACTGTCTCAAACACATCACATGAAAAAGCAATTTTCAAAAGAACTAAAAACTGTTAATAAAGTTGTGAGCAAGCAGTCCCTCCTCTGTGCAGCAGACAATTACTGAATAAGTTTATTTTTAATATTTGGAAGAATCCAGTATCACAGAAACTACACTGAAGATTTGGACACAATTGGAATATTGGTGACATTCAGCAATTTTAGAGTCTGGCTTTGCCATACACTGATCTTCACACAGAAGGCACAAGCTCTTTTAGTGAAATCAAGACATCAGGAAATCAATCAAATCAAAATCAAGAGATGTTATTGTAAATCGATCATTTCTGCAGACTAACGCAGCATTTTTGCCTCTCTGCTTAGAAATTAGATTATACCACCTCAAATGCTGCAGATACTACCTGTTTGTGCATGCATCTGTTTGTACTTGATCATTTCGGACTTCAGGATTCCTTAATGTAACTGCAATGTGAGAAATTATTTCACACCATGTACAGCTTATTGTGTGTTAGTGTTAGTCACTCCTTGCAGCCATCACACACAAACACTGCCTGCAAAGCCACACCTAGTGGATGTGTTAAAACCTGGCATAAAGATCCTTTACATCTCACTGATGAGAAAAACTGATCTCATTTCTATTCTGAGAAATTCATCTTTTATTAAAAATTAATGTTTATTAACATCTAGGCATGAAATAATCACTTCTTCCTAATCAAGGAGTGCTGGTATAAAATAAAATTACTGCCACACAATCTACACCCAGCCCCCAGATGAGTGGAATTACACACTCCACCACCTTCAGCTGCCAATATTTAAAATGAAATAAAAAAAAAAACCAAAAAAACCCAACAAAACCACTGACTGCAATGTTATAATAACTACCAGACATATTCAATTTGATATTATAGAAACAGAAAGTCCATTTTGCTGAAAAGAACTCCATCTCAGATTCAGAGTTCATATCGTGTGTGATGAGCTAGTTTCTATGGCAACTGCTTTCTCTTTTACATACACTGTAGACAGCACAAAATGTCTGTTGTCTCCTAAGTTAACTAACAGTTTTAATCAGCAGATGACAATTTGTGCACTATTATGTATGCCTTCCAAAGACGTCTTTAAATATTTCAAGTGCTGGACTGGCTGAAGTATAAAAGGAGAGAGTGAAGTCGCACCTCCCGCCCCAAATTCCTCACAATCCAAATTCAGTCCTAATGAAAAGAGCGAGCGTCGAGGAAAAACGCTGGAGACATACGAGATGATCACCCACTGTGGCACAAGGACATTTGGAAGGGTGCCTGAAGTGAGGAGGTGGCAGATGTTCACAGCTGGATCAACAGGTGTTTGAAAGGTGTCCCAGCCCACAAACCGGGCAAGGTGGGTTCACCTGAGCAGGGATGGGCACGTGCTCAGGAGACCCTGATGGAGACAACACTGAGCCTGCACTGTCTGCTCCAGCTCAGAGCAAAGGCTCCTTTTTAATCTCAAAGATTATGCCAGTGCTGCAGCCCAAACTCTTCCCACAGCTCCCCTGCATTTACTCAAGTGCAAACCAGCTCTGTGGGTTTGCAGTATTTGGGTATTCCCACAAGAAACTGTTGCATTTGACCATTCCACAGCAATGCTCTGAGTGAAAGCCCAGTGTGAACATCTCCATGGGACCCACCACCAGATCCCTGATTTCAGCAGATTTCTTCAGCAGTGGGATCCATGGCAGCCCTGAGTCAGCAGACCGTGAATAACAACCAAGGAAAAACCACACAAGTGCTGCAACAAATATTTGGTACTTTAAATACTTTACATCAACAGTCATGTTCATTTTCCTGGGGCTGACTGGTGGTAAATTAAACATGCTGCAATATAGCCAAAAGCTTTTGTTTGGAAAGGCTAAAAGGGAACGGCTGTCTGTCTGCAGGAGTCTGACTGGCAGCCCAAGAGCCACTATCCAAGTAAAATACAACAAACAAATATTTAGACTGCAGCTCCAGGATTCAGACTGGCTGCAGAGAAAGCCTGCATTGCGAGCAGTGCATTTCTTCTCATGCCAATGATATCTTCTGCTAAGAAAAGGAAAGGAAGTAAAAGAAAAAAAATGAGTCATATAATTTATTTACTCCAAATTGTAAACAGAAATGACTTCAGTAGCACTGTCAGCATCTGAATGTTTCCCAGGCTACCTCTATCTGTACCCTCCAGATCCCCTCAAGCAAATTGCTTCCACTGATACTGGGAGAATAACCATGTGGGAACTGGTGTCTGGAGATATTAAAACAATTACATGAAGCAGAAGAGTTGATCAGTGATTCATCTGTAGGTAACAATAGGTTATTTCAGATCAAACTTGAACAGAGTTGCCTATTCTGAAAAAAAGTGCTCCCCAACTCCCTCTTATTAATACAGTAGTGCAGAGTTACTGTTGCAGCAGTATTTGCACACAGACAGAAATGGGCACGAGTTGGGTATTTAGCTATCATTAAACAAGTAGGTAATGTCTCTCTTGGGTTTTTTCTGTATTTGCTCTTGTCAGTAGCTGACAGAGCTCTGCAGCATTCACACAGCAGCACAGCCACCCTTCACACATTTATGGAGCCAAGGAAAATGTCCTCTGTTTCTCCCACTTGGCTGATACACTAATTATCTACACAGAACCACAAACATATACCAAGAACCCGCTGGAATGGAAATAACTATCATGGCTGGAATGAAAATTTTGACTGCTACTGTTTTTTTATTTTAACTCCACGGGCTCAAATTAATTCAGACCAAACCAGGTGTAAAGCAATAGCTGCAGAGAGACTGTTGATCCCAAGTGCAAAGAAATAAATTTCCAAAGAGGAGAAGCCAGTAAAGAAGTGATGGGATGTGATGGGACACTGGGGAGGAGCCACTGATTTCTGAGAAGGGAAGGCAAACCAGGATGGTAAAGGCCAAGGGGATTATGGAACATTCACAAAGCAAGAGAGGAAAAAGGAAATGGATCCTTCAGCCACGGGATAACACCTTATTAATTCTTCTTACCACCTCCAGCCTGTTTGTTGGGGTTTTTAGTAACAAGCTCCCCTCTCAATGTTTGTGTTCACACAGCTTCAGAACTACTCAAGGTTTTTCTTTCCCAACCAATAAAGGTTTCTTGAGAGCCCCAAGACACCCCAAAAGAGCAGTGATCTCTTAGAGCAGCCTCATTTTTGAGAGCACAAACGTTGCCTGTTAAAATTAAACGCCGTGACATCAGTGACACACGCGGGCAGAACGTGCCCCAGCACTCCAGCTGCTCTTGACCCAATTACGACTGGATGAACACAGTGGCCTGGCCAATTATCTCAGAACAGAACCTGGAAAGAGGATTCAGCTTCCTCATGGAAACTTTCTTTCCTCTCCTTTAGCGCCAAGCACTGCATTTGATGTTACAGGGGTACATTTTATTTCTTCTTCTTGCCCAAAGGTCAACGGTGGAAGAACGAGCAGGAAAATGATCCAACTCTGTACAGCAGCTGGGACATGGAAATCTTTGAGCTGGTTGAGGGCACGTGGCAGATGCTGAGGAGAGAAGGACATTCAAAGGATAAAGGGGAAATATGGGGGCACAACTGGCACCACAGACACCTCAGCCCCTCCGCTTCAGTTATTAAAATTTCCTAACCTTGCTATTTCATTTCGCCAAGCAAACTGGATATATTCTCTGTGACCTGGAGTCTTGCTCCAGAAAATCACTTATTCTGTTGCAAGGCTGCTTTTATTAAAACAAAGGAAAGGCTCCATCATGCAAGGAGCTCCCTGTTCTGTCAACTGATGGATAGACTAAAATTACTTAGAGAGGTGCAGAATGAATGAGCAAACTTAAGAACGGTCCCAAAGAAAACCCAGATATCTAAATTAAATAGAAGTAGTGATTCAAAACTAGCCTTTTAAAAAAAACACAATCCGGTGTGATTAGCTACTGTTTAAAGAAAAACAACATTATAGCAGTTCATGGAAAATGTACATGATTTAAAAGCCTACAAGAACACATATATAGCATATAGCATATATAGAACACGTATAGCATAAAAGCCTTTGTACTGCTTTGACTTTTACTGACCTACAAGTCAATTTACTCTTCCCCAAGCATTACAACTCCAGGTGAAAAAACCAGACAAGAATTCCAGAAATTAAGAAATCCAAGCGGAATGGAACCACTGTCCAGAAATTTATCATCAACACAAAAGGTGATACGCTTCAATCAAATTCCTTTCTTCAAAACACATTCAACTTATACTTCACGAAGAAATAAAATTGGTTTATATTCAATTAAAATCTGGAAAGGCATTAAAATCTTAATTTTTGTACTTTAGTTGAGATTAAAGCATCAATAAATGTATTTATGTTTGAATAAAATCTAACTATTTTATATAGTGTATTTCACAGTATCTGAAGACCTATGTGAAAGTAGAGACCTTGGATATGCAATAAAACCAAAATTAATCTTTACAGAATTAGTTAAAGAAACTGATCTGCAGTACTCAGTCACAGCTGTCTTCAGGAATATAGTGAGAAATATATATTTCAATCACGTATATTAAGAAATACATATTCGCTACTGTTTCATATGGAAGAGGATTTAAGAAAGACTTCCACTGAATACCTTTAATAACAGTGCTTTCACATAATTCACCCAACACTGAGCAGATAGGTCCTTCAAACCAAGCTACTCATATGTGATTAACACTAATTATTATTTAAATTTTTCGAATAACCCAGCAAATCCACTTTTCATTTCGCCAAGCAAAATGGCCTCCGCTCCTATTTCATCTCACCTTCACTGGGACACAAAGCACTTCTAAAAATTACTGCTATCAAAGATGCTTCCAGTTTAAGAGGGTTTTAAAATGCAGTGTTGTTAAATACACATTAAATGACTGGGTTACCTTTGTTAAGAGCCTGGGAAATGTTCCATAAAGGACATTGGCTGTTAGTCACATCAGATGGCCAAAACACGCTTTTTTAGTAAACATATGCAAAGATTTAAAAAAAAAAAAATTATTAAAAATCTGTGCTGTAATTCCAGAAGGAATATTGTCTGTTGAGTGTCTGTAAGTATTGTCTGTTGAGCTCAGTGCAAAGACAGAGTCTGAATACAAAGACCAGAGGAAGGAACGAAGAGCAATTTATTTTCCCAAATGGAAAAATCTGCGTCCTTGAAAGCTGGGAGAGTCTCACTAGAATTTAAACAAACAACAGCCCTTCTAGTCAAAGCAACTGCCTTTTCTTCCCTGATTTACATGTCATTCTCATGGCAGCAATGTTCAAATGACTGTAGAGGGATATTCAAACTACAAAGAAAAGCTCTGTAAAAAGGCCAAACTCTGCTTTTCAGACTGTTCAGATTCTCCCAATAGCTCTGAAAATTCCCAGCTTCCCACAGAGCACCTGTAGTAGTATTGTTGATCCCCCTGCAAACAGAAAGCACAACCAAACTTTGGGCGCCAACCTTGCCAAAAATGATCCCCAAGAGCACGAACCAGAGATGGACTTAAAGACATCTCCCAGTTCTCAGGATCTGCCGAAGAGAGTCCCTCTCCTTTTGTGTTCAGTGTTACAGAGCAACACAGGAACTGGGATGAGCACTACACCAGTAGACAGAATAATCCTACATAATTCCAAAACTGCCTTTTCTTAATGTGGGAGTTATAGCTCTGCCTTTGTCCGCCAAAAAAAAAACAAAAAACAAACAACCAAAAAAAAAAACCCAGCAGAAACGCTACAACTCTGAAAAGACACTCGCAAACAGATCCAGAGATGAGATGAATCTATCTTGGGCCAAAAGAAAAAACGAAAAGATAGAAACCAATTCCTTGAACCTTATTTAAGGCTTTGTTCGCTCTTACAATGCAGCGGAAAATAAAAGGCAAGGTTTAATTTTTTTTTTTCAGAGGCCACCTGAGTATCCCCTTCCCAAGCGTTCTCACAAAGTATATCCCGTTTTCATTGGAAAACCACAATGGTGGAAGTGGAGAAATAACTCCTGGCTTTGCAATACACCTCTCAATCTCCCGCAAGAAGCCGTTTGCTTCCTAATGGACTTTCTTAAGCCAGATTTCAATAGTCTGAGCCGTCCAAAGTAAAAAAACCAATTGATTTCTGAAGTAAATTTTCAATTCAGTTTCAAGTGGCTCCATTAGAGGTGTTAGTAAAAGCCACAGCCTACCAGTCTACAGGAAAGTAGAGTGAAAATGCCTCTTAGTCTGAGCCTAACATCTCATAGGGAAGGTGGTGGTGCGCGGAAAACGTGTCATTAAAGATGCTTTACCAAAATGTCCAGTTTGGGTATAAAATAATCCATGCGTGATAAGCAATTCTAACGCTGATCAGGAAAGATTATTTTCTATAAACTCTTTAAACTAGAAAATCACCTTAGTTTTCAGAATATTGCCATTGCAGGCCCTTTTAATAAAGGTTCTTAGGAAAATATACCACGCCATCCTTACAAAATACATTGAAAAAAAGGCAGTAAGATGGTTTTTGAAGTGAAAACTCATAAAGATCATTTTCCATGCTGACAGTGTGCATTTCATCCAGAAGTTTGAAGAGTCAAATGCTACCCCAGCTGGGGGTTATTCTGCCAAATGGCTTCCAACAGTGACCACAGAGATGGAGGATGGGAGGGGTGCGTGTGTGTAGGAAAATAAACGTGATGGTAAGCGACCCCAAACCCACATCATCTTATCAAACATCCGACACACGGAACCAAACGCACAATGCAAATCTAGAATACAAAAACTGAAACAAAAAAGACATGAACAAAAGGAAATAAAGCCATTTGTGAGTTACCTGCGGAGATTTAAAACAAAAAAAGGCACACGAACGAAGCAGATATAATTCACATGGATTTGCCCAGGAAGGAGAAAAGGAGGGGTGAGTGTGAGGGCTGGGGGGGAAAAAGAACAGATACCTTTTTTTCTTAAACAAATCCATCATGAAAGAAAATGAGACAAGATTATAAATAGGCCGAGTTATAGCGCACCATGGGATTTTTAATCTGGCTACCTGTGGTTTTTTGCAGTTAAAGCCCTATTCAGCAGTGGGAAGGGAGGGGGGAAAGCGGAAAAAGAAAAAAAGAAGAAAAAGAAAAACGAAATCACGTTTATGTGCCAGTTTCGCAAACGCTCCCCCAGCGAGCACCACCAACAATGCTGGCAAACAGGAAACACTCATTATCAGCAATTTCTAATAAGTGGACGCCTTTCAAGCGTTATTGATCGTTACCTGGCCGTCTCGTTTCCTGCTCTCGTGAGTTTGGCTCTCGTGCTCTGCCATGGCACCGCGAAGCTGCTTCTCCAGTTTCTCCATCTCCCGTTGATGGTCTCGGACCAGGCAGTCCTGCACTGCGTTGTGCTGCTGGAATAGGTGCGTCTTCTCCTGTTCATGCTCCAGCTTCAGCTTCTCTATCTGATTGGACAGGGAGGAGTACAGTTCATCAATAGAACATCCTTGTCGTCATGACAACTCGTCTACAGCTTAATTTCCCCCTTAATTTCATCAAGTTGGCAATTTTATTTTTACGTCACTATTACCTCACCTCTTAAAAAGCCACCGTTAGCGTGACAGAATTCCTCCAGACAATCCCAACAATGGAGACAACCGAGCAAATCCAGCGCATCCTTACCCAATTTGTTGGTACAAATGTCGGAAGCGTACGAAAAAATAATAATAAAAAAAAAAAAGAAAAAAAAAGGGAGGCATTGTCGCATTGTGTGGCGGGTGTCCCGTATCCCGCTGCTGCTCCTCAGCAGGACTGAGGATCCTAAATGGTTAATAGGCAGCCTGCTCGCCTCTTCGCTTAAGTATACACACACACAACCCCCCACCCCAGCAATTAAAGCTTTGCAAGATTTCTTTATGATTTCCAAAGCAAACGCTCTTCCTGCGATATTCCCCAACGCGGGCGCGTAGAGTTGTCCTTTTTTTTTTTCCCCTTAAATAAAAAAAAAAAAAAGAGCAAGAAAATTATAAAAAAAACAAAGCTCTATTATCCCGTTGTCAGCTACGCTATCCCAACATAAACAGATGTATGTGTTCCAGAAGGGCACCTGCTGTGCCGCAAGCTTGCACCATGATTTCATAAGAAGCCCTCTATTCTCAGGAGCCGTTCCCAGTCCGCACCACACTGGATGCTGTGACCTTGGCCACTCTTAGCCTCTCCCCGCTTGCCTGAATGGCAGCCCGAGACCAAGGGCCTGGTTGCTGCAGCTTTGATATTAATCCTCCCGCCTGCGCACAAAGGCACCCTACCTGGCCTGCACACTGGAGCGGCCAGGCCGCCTTTGAAGCAGGTGATGAATAGGGACGGCAGGAAGCCGCTTCCCCACTGAACTCCGGGCCACACAGCTGCTAAGAACAGTCACTTGGATTTTTCTTCAGTTTTGGTGGATTTCGGAGAAGGAAGAAGGGGGGGAAGGAAGAAAAATAACAAAAAAAAAAAAAAAGAGAAATCTCTTATCGTGAACATGGTGGGGTATTTTCAGCATGAGAAAGGAAAAAAAGAGCGGACGGGAGGAGCCGCTGTGTGAGTGCCGAGAGCGCCCGGCACCTTATCTTAAAGCTGTAGCATTCAATTCTGGAGTGATATCAGCTGGTTGCCCAGCTTCCGCGGGGAAAATTTGAAGCTAAGTTAATATAAATTTTTTTAAAAAGGGCATTTTCTCAAACTGCAGATCAGCATGTTGCAAGTTTAAAAGGGAAATGTGCCATCCGTGCTGCGGTTGGGAGCATCCTTCTGCAAACGGAGTGAGGAGAACAGATGCAACATTGCACGGTTTAACGTATCTACATTATTTAATAACACTAAGGAGCTCATTAAGGGATGCCTGAAGTCCCTGCAGGGGTTAACCCCTCACATTTTCCATGCTGGGCCTGGGATCCTCACACAAAGTTCCTTACGCCAGGTTTTTGCCCAAGGTTTCTGTACAAAACTGGTTTCTCTTGGATGCTCACGGTGTCCATCCTGTGCCTAAGAGAAAGAGCTGTTGCTCCCTAAAATAACTGCAGAGCCCTTGCCTGATTTAGGAGAAAAAATGTTTAGTGTTCCTTCATAAATCAGACCTGATTAAAAAGAAATCGTGTCAACAGGAGAGGCCTTGCCCTTCAAACATTTTGCTGTCTTAATCACTGGGTTTTCAGCTGGTTGTTCCATGGACGTCTGGGTTAAGGCAGTTTGCTGTGGGGAGCTTCAACTATTGGAGATGTCACTTTTTTACCAGAAGACAAAGCAGCAGGCAGGGAATGTGACCCAGAGGGAGCAGGGGACAGATCCTGCTTCTCCTACTCTTTACACCTTTACCACACCGACCAAAGTAAATTGTTTTGTTTAGTAATCTCTTCACTTCTAGCATTTATAGACAAAAAGTTTTATAAATTTAATCGGTGGAACGAACAAAAGGTCCTTTAGCAGGATGGGTGTACCCTCAGCTGGTATGTGGGAAGAGAAAGGGTGGCAGCATGAGGGGAGGTGCTTCACAAAAGGCAAATTTGTTAGAGAAAAATTTAAAACCCCTCCTCATTTAAAGCTACATACTCCCCATGATAGTTTTGGTTGGGTACTTTGTTTCTGGAAGGGTGCAGAGGTGGAAAAACAGGAGAGGAGAGAAAGGATGAGGACCAGAGCATTTTCATCCCTCAGAGGCCTGCAAACCCATCTTCCCTAATGAATATGAGCAGGTATTCCACATTCCCAACAAACAACACAAATAACACAAAGTGACTGAGCAGCCATTCCCTGCCCTGGTGAGCACTCCCTGAACCTCCTGCTCTCCTCAGAACTGCTGCAAAGCACTACGGCTTCTCTTCCACTCCTCCCTCTCTCATTCTTGTATTGTTATTGGGTTGTTTATTATGGGAAAAAAAAATTAACATATACTGAAAAACAAAAAGAGAAAATCCATGCTGCTTTTCAGCAACAGGATTTCCTCATCACAGGGAACTGCTGAAAACTGTATTAATTCTTTACAACCCAGTCAGATTATGTCTTCTCTTTGAGGCAGAGAGTGCCTTTGTGAATGATGTAACAAAACCACCTCCTTCAAAAATTCTGTCGTGTTGAGATCTTGCTGCATCTACCCCTCGATGCTGAGCACTTCATCAGATCACATTCAAGTGTCTGCTCCAATCCAGCCCCTCAAGTGTCCACAGGACAGGCACTGGTAGGTGCTATGCATTTCAGCCAGACAAGCAACACGACATTCACAATGGGCATTAGCGGCGATGCTGAAAAGAAACATTCATTAAATAATCGTGTGTGCCCTATTACCATAATCACAGGGCATTCATTGTGCCTTGGATGTTTCCTCATCTTGTCCTCCCAAAGATGAAAACCTCTTATTCCCTTCCCTGCGCATCTGTTCCTGTCTCCAGCCATGGCCTGGACACAAAACCAGGCAGAAATGTCTGTCTGACCTGAGAGAGCCTTTCTTACCACTGCTGTTATCAAGTACCACAAATATTTGAAAATTATTATGTTTTCTTAGTTGAATTCTTAATTTTTTAATTATTTCCACACAGAGTGATTGAACAATGTTCAAGGCAACAGCCAACAGGCAATTTACTAAACCGTCATCAGAATTAGACTATTTATTTTAAACTTAGCTTTTAATTACACTATTTCTTCTAAATCTAGCTATTAACTGACATTTAAATTTCCTTATTCTTGCAGAGAAACGGATGTTAAGAAGGAATCAAAATTCTTAACAAAGAACTAAGAAAGATTAATGCAAGATTAATGCAGTCTCTTGTTGTTCACTCACACACACAAACAAAAAGGTGCCAAACAAATCTGGCAGCGTGGTTCCTGCCCAGGCCAGTGCCAGTGCAGCTGATGAACAGGCAAATTCAACTGCACTCACATGGGGAGGTGCTTTAGGACAACTCGCTAAAAACAAGAGACAGTCTAACACAGAGCCAAGGTGAAATCTGCTGCCGTTAGCACGCCTGAAGAGCAAAGATCACCAACAAACAGCCCGCTGATTGCAGGAGATGTTTTCAGAAGCCAAAGATTTGTAATATAATCAACGCCAGCAAATACCTTTTGAAAGTCTCTAATTTAGACAAGGCCTTCTACCTCCCGGTTTTTGCTTTTACATCACACGCTCAGTTTAGGCTTTTCAATTTTAGAACAATTTCAACTTGTTCTCAAGAACAAGCATGCCTTTGAAATTCTTTTTAGAGTCCCCAAAGGAGGGAAAGGAAATTAGTTAGCTCACTACCTCTTTGAAAAATGTAACTGCTACAATAAATATTTGACACCAAAGTATGAAAATTCATGTAAATTTATGTCTGCAATTCTAGAACCATTTTAAGTAATACCTATATATATAAAATATGGTTAATTATATATATAAAATTAATATATTTATGATTAAATAATTAGTTAATAACTGTATATATATAATACGGTTTAGCAAGGCAGGATGGTTTTATAAGCACTGTTTTGGCATGACTGAGGGCTGGAGAAGCCACCGTTGCATTGCACATGTCACAGCAAAGAACTGAGCTGAACTCATTCTGCAGCACACCTACAGCACGCCTGTTTTCACTATTTCTACCCTAAAATAATTTAAGAGTTTGTAAATCAGGTGTTTGTATTATTACCCTGCTGAAAACCAGCCCCAGGCTCTGCCCAGGCAGGACACAGCACATGATCTGTCCCCAAATAACAACTCCAGCAAAATCGAGCGTTTTCTGTCTGCTAAGCCTATAAATAAAGGTGAGTGTTCCGTGAGGATATGGGGATTACCCATCTCTGCAAATACTGCTGCTAAAAGTAATCTGATGCAGCAGGAGGAGTGAGTGTTAATCACGTTGGAGTCTGGTTTAGCATAACTTTGGGCAGAAAAGGAGCATCTTCACCACAAGGCAGAAAACCAGAACCTCTTCTACCAGAGCTCCTTTACAGCAGGTCAATGAAATAGGTTTTAATCCTCATTTTTGGGGGGTGGGAGATTTTTCTCTAAGTTGAGGCATGAAGTCTCCCAAGATATAAGGGCTGTAAGAAGCCAAAGGCAAATGGGACGGTGAAAAATACATCTGTGCAGAACCCCACATCCCCACTAAAGTAGCAAGTACACTGGGAGAAATGTACATGCCTTTCTAGTTCATTGCAGGCTGCAATAATTTAATTGGTATGACTGTGTTTTCTGTAATACTTATACCTTTTCACCATCTACTAATAATTCTTTTTCAACTACAAACTACGGATTGCAAGAAATTCTCTAAAAGAAGCAAGCTGGCCTTTAGCCAAACTGCAAATTGATTTAAACTCCCTTAAAATAATGCACCTGAATGGTCTCAGTCTCATATGTAATATATAACATCTATATAAAATTATTATTCTTGATCTGTACATTTTAACTTATAAAGTCTTTTTAGTATTTTTAAAGTACGGGCAGCACAAACCCCACTTCAATCACTCCATCTTCCCAATCTTCTGGCATGAGCAAATTTGTTTTTAAACGACAAAATTGTTTGGGTTGGACGGGACCTTTACAGCTCATCCACCTTCCACTCTCCCAGCTTGCTCCAACCCTGTCCAACCCAGCCTTGGTCACTTCCAGGGATGGGGTGTCCACAGCCTCTCTGGACAACCTGTGCCAGGATTTCTTCCTCATATCTGCCACGCCCTTGTGAAAAATCCCTCTACGGCCTTCTTGTAACGATATACTGGAAATGGAGTTGTACCCCCATGATAAAATCCAACTTGGTGCCACGATGAACACCAGGAGGTCCCTCCCCATCACCACCAAACCCACGGCAGGCTGCAAACAGAAATATTTCTTTCCAACTAACAGACCTCGAGTGACTGCAATGGCTGTCTGCAGCAAGCTCTGCGCAGAATTTGCTGTGCACAGCCTTTGTTTAGGGATTCAGTTGATGCAAGGACCTTCTCTGAACACAGAACTGCCTTCCCAGCTGCTCGCCTGGCTCGCTGTTTACCGCAGGCTCCCGTTTGTGCTTCTGGAATCGCCTCCCTCTCCCTCCTCCCCTCAAAGTGGATTCTTTGACTACACAGGGAGCTCAGGCTTTCAACTCTGAATCACACACGAGTCAGATGCCTGAAGGAGACCGTGCAAATACCCATCTGTCTGGTTAACAATTCTGTAAACAGCAATGGCACCATGAGAAGATTTCCACCCTCTCTTCACTTGGAGGTTAAATTTGTTTCCTTTTCCCATTTGTTGAGTTTTAGCTGTAAAGTAAAAAGTTGATGTTGATTGAAGAAACTCTTCCTCAGATATTCTGCACAAATGGTATTCATCTGTGTCTTAGGATGGTTCAAAGGAAACGTTTATGCATCCTAGATTAATTTATTAAATGAAATTTATGCAGCTTGTTGCCGATGACATGAAAAATTTAGAGCTTCTACTAACGTGCTCATTTGGCCTCCCTGCAAGAACAGACTGTATTTCAATTATCTTAGAGTACAGACAAAGAGGAGAGGAACAAAGCTTTTCACAAAGGCACTCTCCTCATAACTAAACCAGCATACTAAAAATGGATTGTGGATCTCTGAAAATAAATGGCCAGGTTAATGTACAGCTCGGATGTGGGTCAGTCTGAGGCATTGCAGATTTCAAACGGGGCTTTGCAAGGGTTTCCTTCACTTGGGTGGGTAAAAGATTGGGCAAAGAGAAGCTAGAAAAACAGAAAATGAAGTACAAGGCCAGAAGGAAAGCTGGGATGGAAAGGCAGTGGCAGGAACTCTTAAGAGAGCCAAGGGTATGGGGAAAAAGCGAGCTGGAGGTTGAGCTTGTCACCCTTATTAGTGTTAATTGCTAAATTAACGTTTTGCCTGAGAGACCTTCACTCTTTTCTTTAAATTAATCTCACAAAAAAGTTACAAAAGACAAAAAGACCTCCAGAATATTCTTCCTGTCCTCTCAATAACACTTTCCTCTGCTCCAGCACACTGCTCAAACAGGAACCTTAGATACTGTCCTTGCTGCTGGCAGGTAACATTAGAAACATGTTTTTTTCACTTTTAACCAGCTATTTTGCACTTCTTTACCTCACTTTCTTTATTATGAAAGGCATATTTAAACTCAATCACACCCCTGTCTTGCCCTCAACTTAAAGGCATTGTCTATTGACTTGTCTTTAGCATGATTTCAAAGTAGTTTCATTAAATACCCAGGAAAATATTTCTAAAGGTGTTGCTTTCTTCCCTATTTGGATACAAGATGACAACTCTAATTTCTTCATAACTTTTACAGAAGTCAGAACCCAACAATAAATGTCACAAGAAAGGATTTCCTGAGATACAGGGAGATTCTTCAGCTATCATGTAACAACTTTCCACTTTCCTATGGACGCATGAATAATTATTTTTAAAGGGAATAAACACAGATAAAGATGAACCAAACCAAAAGGATTATTTATATATTTAGGTTGGCATCTAATCTCAGAGAGTGTGGCCATAACTCATCAGGTAACCTCATCCTGCTATCACAATAACTCATCAACTGTTTCATTGTGTGTTCTCTCCCAGCTGGAAAATAAAATTGCTTAGGTTTTGGCTCTCTTACTCATCTTGCATCTCATTTATTTCACATTCACTCAGTCACTTCAGCAACTGTTTACAGCAAAAAAGTGGGTGTAACAGTGATCACAGTGATTGTTAATGGTTTGGGTTTTTTTAAAGGACAGCCTAATGTCATTTAAGCATTAGGATCACATTAAGTTCACCCAAAGTGTTCCCTTCTCAACGATTTATGAAAACCTCCTTGAAACGAAGGTGTGCATGTACTTGAGTGGGGAATGTTCCTGCATGAAGCCCTGTCCCATCTCTGCCATGGAACCACCACTTCCCCCGAGAGATGTGCTCTCAGAAAGTGCTCAACTGACCAGGATATGAGTAAAAAACCACAGAAAATTCCTCAACTTTTCTGTCAAATTTGACTAAAATCCATTATGGAAAAGCCTGGGCACATGCTCTTTCAAACATCTGGGCTCGTAGTTTTTCCTCTCACCAGAAACACTTCCCAGGTATTTTGAGTTAAATAGAGGATGCAATTAGAAAGTAGGGGGGAAAAAATGAAAAAAAAAAAAATAGGAAAAAAGGGAGGGGGTGCAAAAAACCAAACAACCTTTCTTCCTGTGCTGACAGTGTCATAAAGCCCAACTACAGATACTGCAACCATTTCAAAGGCAGGAAAGGCTGAGGCCTTCACTGTGCTGTCCACTGGCTTTGAAGTGCCGAAAGCAGCTGCTCCCAGCAGATAGGAACTCTGGTGCTGCTGGAGTTTTGTTGGTTTTTTTTTTTTTTTCCTTCAAAATATACTTTCAAATCTAACAGCTGCAAGTAGAACAAAGTTGAGCTAAAGTATATTTAAAGAAGGGAAAAAAAAAAAAGCCACCAGTTTCTCTCTGAGAGTGTTCTCAGTGGATACTTCAAAAGCAAGTGGCACCGAATCAGATGAAGCTGGAACCAGGAGGGACACGTGGCAGCTGAAACCAAATGCTGTAAGATCCAAAAGTTCCTTTTTGCTTTATTAATGGATTGGAGTGCATTTGAAAAGCCAACAAAATATTAACTGCAGTGGGTTTTTTCCAAATTATTTCTGAAGCAAAAGACAAAGATAAATAAATATCAATGTATCAGGTTATTTGTTGTAATAAGTATCAGATAAGTAACAATATGACAGTATGTCCAATCTGCAGGCAGAGCAATCTTTCAGCCCCACAATGAACAGTCCATGTTCACACCAATAATTATTTTGAAATCAGTATTCAAGCAGAGTCCTGTGACATCAACTATTTGGATAAAGCAGAGAAGTGAAACCATTGCTCCAAGTGTCCACACTTCCAAAATGTCTCTCAGACTGGAGAACTGGATAACACAACAGTTAATTTGGTTCTTTATTACCAATCTGATTAAAATTATGGCAAACTGAATTGTCCAGGTTGCCATCAGCGCTACTCCTGCTACTCATCATGACTGGCAACAAAAAATAAATCTGTAAAAAAGAAATCCCTTTCCTTTTGATGTCTGAATTTCGTTTGACAATTACATTCAGGCACTTGAGGCAGAACATCTCGAAGCAATCACTGCACTTCTCAGGTGGCTAAAATATCCTGGTTTTTGGTTGGGTGTCTATTTCCAACTGGAAGTTTGCTGGAGCCCTGTCAAAAGTGTATCCCCACTTCAAATTCAGTGCTCAATTTAAACACTTTAAATCAGTCTGTTCCTCGCCAAAGAAATATGCAGTAAAACAAGGCAAGGAAAGATCTGCTTTAAAAATGCTTTAGAAGTTCTGAAGCATAAACAGAGAGCAGTACAGAGAAACAGAAGTTGGAAGTACTGAAAGGAAATTTTAAGAGTGGAAGAACTGAGCTCATCCTGCTCCACGATGGGGCTGGAGGGGCTTTGTGCCTCCCAAAAGAACCTTGTTCCCAGTGATAACCCCCTGCAATTTGCAGGAAGGGGCACGTATTCTTCCTAGAACATTCATACTCTTCAAAGAACATTCCAGATGAAGTACAAAGAGAAATAAATTTTTGAAAAGGGCATAAACAGGATTCCACTGAAACTTCTTCTGAGGCTCTCATTGTGTAGCTGTTTAGGGCTGAAACCCTTGGGTTCCAGTGATGACTCATAAAGTTTAGCTGTTCTTTCTTAGGAAAAGCAGATATCCTAAATAAAATAAATGGGAAGCAGTCAACATCTCAGTGAAAGATGCTTTCAGTGATGTTTACCACAATATCAACACTGTTACAGAATAGATTCACCAAAAAAAATTGTAACTCTCACATTAATTTCTTGCTTTGTGGGATTTTTTGACACAGTCTCCAGAAGATCTGAATATAAGGAGACATTATGACAAAGCATGACAATATGAGACATTATCATCTGCCTTTAGTGTATGAAGTCAGCTGAGCATTGGCAGAAAATTTTACCTATAGCTTGGTGGATGCTACCACAGATAGTAAAAAAATATGATCATTTGTAGGTAGGAACAGGAGTGTTGTAACTCCTGGTACACTGCAGGTTAGCACTTATCTCTACAGATTAAAATCTGGGATGGGAGAATGGGAACAAAATCTTTGAAAAAATGCTTACTTTGGACTTTATATAAAAATGCACTACAAACGATGAGAACTGTAAAGAAAAAAGTGAGCTGACTGTATCACTAAAATTATATTAAAATATGATGAAATAACAAATTCCAGTTTAAGGCAGATGTCCAACTGACCCTGACACTTCCACCGCCCTCCTTTCAGCGTGGCCCTGACGCATCAAACTTCCTCACCTTTCCTGCCCAGTATCTCTGACTATTTCTGAATCACCAAATGCAGGAATCATCATAAAAAGCATCCCCCAGTTAAGCTGAACACCTGTGAGTTGTCCCTCACCCTTCCAGAGGCCAGTATGGCACCTCTGTCAGGCGGCAGCACAAGTGGTGACGTTGACAGTTCTGAGCGAGGACAGGGAAAATGCTTTGATCCGACCCAACAAACTCCCTTCTATTCCAAGAGCCACACACAAAACACACCATTGTTCCGCCCTGGCAGGGAGCAGGGGTCTCTCAGCACCTACCAAAGTGATCTTGTTCCTTAATTCCCTGAAAAAGCCCCTTCCAGGTGGACCAGAGCAGGCCTGGCACCACAGCCAACCGCAGCATTTCATCCTCTCACAGCACAGAAGATAAACAGAAATGAAACCACATTTCCCTGCTGGAAATGCAAGCTTAGATCCACACAAGAACAGTGATAAGAGAGAACTTTCATGGATTAACCACCTCATTCCTACAAAGCACTAAAAACCCCCTTTCAACCCTTCAGCAGGTGTTGCCAACAAAGGCCATTTCAGTTTTGTGACCATGTACCAGCTCACAGCAGTGCCTGGTGGTGCAGCTCCTTAGCTCCCAAATCTGAATCATGCAGTGATTTCCCTACTTCTCCTTTTTCCCCCTTCACATTTCACAGCACTACTGAACAAAACTTTCTTGTCTCCACCCAAACGTTTCCGGAGTGTTTCCCAACCCTGAAATTACATTACAAAGAAGAAAATCACGACCAGCGGGCCAAAACAAGCACGGGTACGAACACTCCCCACGTCAAAAATGATAAAAAGAATAAACCACCGTCTCTTGACAAGAGGAGAAACAGATAATGCGTGAAATAATTGAACCTGATGATTATGAAAATAGGTGTTGCCACCTGTAAACCAGGGAAACAATTTGCAGGAGTCGGAGGTACAAAGGATTGCCAAGAGGAAACAAAAAGTATTTTCTGTGTGGGTCCTCCCCCCTCCATCCCCATCAGAAATCTCTGCATGTCTATAAATTGCGGTTTTCTCGGAAGGACAGCAACACACGGTGACCTACAGCTGCAGGAAGGGCTCTTTTCTCCCCTCCACCTGGAGGAGCAAAGCAACTGACCTGTTGTTCATATCTTTTCTTGATCTCATCCAACTGCCAGGAGAATTCCTGGGCTTGCTTTTCCCGGAGCAATTTTGATCTGCTTAGATCTGCTTCAACCTCTGCCATCTACATGGAAAAAGAAAGGGAATATTTAATTTATTTTTTTTTTAAAGAAAGGCATAGCTTGAAATGTTCTGACATTGCTACAGTTGTTTGTAAACCATCAAAGAGGAGAATATCACTTGTTGGGAATGATAACAACACCGTTTGTATGTGGTGAAAATGAATATTCAGTCTGTACAGGATTATTAGTTACTCAAGGACATAGTGATCACTGTTATGCCACTCCCTAATTACAAAGGACCGGCTCAGTTTTTCACTCAACAATGCTGAATATCCTGTTGAAATTAAGTGAATATTTTCTCTAGACACATTTAAGACTTAAATGTATTTCACTTAAAAATACACTGCCTGTGGAAATTCAAGGGAAATCATGTGCGAGTCAGAGCATAAACTACACATTTAAAGCGAGTTTACATTAAATCAGAAAATAACTTTAAATAACTTAAAAGAGAATTATTTGGCTGCAAGTTAAGTCCTCTGAAGATAGTCATCGCCTATGAATAATGAGTCCCACAGATTCCAGCACGCAGCATCAAGGAAGCAATTTCACAACTCAATTAACAAAGGCTTTTGTATCAAAAGCACAACTGTTAGCTGTACATCAGGCATGTTTCCAAGGGAATATACATCTATACATATAAATATATATATATATATATATATATATATATATGGAAGCACAACATAAGCAGTGAATAAAGTGTGTCCCCAGAAAGAGAAGAGAGGTGGAGGGGTTTGAAGGACCACAAGCCCATCTGCTGCACAAAAAAGAAGAAAGGCATGAATTTCTGAACCACAAGCCAAAATCCTGCTTGGCCTAAGGGAGCGCTCAGTGTTCAACAGATGTCTGTGCCAACTGGCCTGGACATCACTCCCCAGCCAGGAAGGAGGAGAAGAAAAGGCAGCACTCTTTGGAGTGGGAAAAGCATTTTATTGCAGAGTAGTCCAGCAGGAAAGGAAGGGACTGGAGCAGGAGCAGTTGGCCAAATCGAAAGTGGAAAAAAGAGAACACTGAGGAAGCAGCTCCTGAACCTCACTGCTACTACCTGCCATTAAGAAAGGGACTGCAATCCGTGTTTTATGAATGATTTTCTTCCAGCTCCAAAAGTACTCAAATTGCATGTCCATGGCCATATTTTACTCAGGTCAATAAAACGCAGAAAAATAACAGATCTTGTTACTGCACTAAAGGAGGGGTTTTTTTTGTTTTTTTAAAGAGAATGAAAACGTTCTGAGAAGTGAAATAGCAAAAACATATGCAAAGATGCTTTAAATCCTTTAAATAAAAGCTCTACTGGCTTCTGCAGTTTATTCAGTAGGTCACACTCATCTATTTCCAACAACTGCAACAAAGGCCCTTGATCATTATTTGCCAAACCCAGGAAGCCACAGATTTACAGTACCATGACATAGTCTATGCATTATTTCTCTTATTTTTTTTTTTAGTTACTGCTGGAAAAAAATGCAGATCTTGCAGTTAAACACGTGCCACCCACCCACCAGTGGACATCAGGTGACTCTTAATAATCACAAGCTTGACAAAATAGGAAGCAGATGGCAAAATAAATGATATTATCATAGAGCCAAACTAAATAATCAAATATTGATTGCAAGTACTGAGAATGACCCCAACCTACTCATCTCCATAATTAACTTTATCTCACACCAAAAATGGGTTTAAAGCCCAGTATTCCTAATGTAGATAAAAGGACAAGGTTGCTATGGCTACTGCAGTTGTTTTGTAAGTAATACATCCCACCTCACCACAAAACACAGAATTTTCCAGTATGTTCCAATGTACTGGGGGATTCATCTAAGAGGATGTGGATGCAGAGGAATGAGAAAGGCCAAAGCCATGAAGAGAGAGCTTCAGCAGTATTCCTTTGATGTATTTCCTTGCACCTTGGCTCCCGTAGAATAGAACCACCCAACTGTACAACATCATTTAATATTTCTAGATTTTAGCATCCAAGTAGGGAAAGAGTAAACCTCTGGCTGATTCATGGAAGTACAGCCAAATTGATTTTCAAAATTTCCCAGAATATTCTGAAAGAAATTACTCTCATTTTAAAATTACCGTTGACTATGTTTTCCAAACTCTTCTGCACTTTCTTATGTTTTGGATTGGTTTTCTTTGCTGAAAGTTTTTAAAGTGAAGTAAACTATTATTAGCCTTTCTAGAATTAGACAACAACCCTTTTGGAGCAGAACTAGGCCATTATTTTAAGTCATCACAAAGAAACTGCGGGAGGGTCACAGAGTACAGAAAATGTCAGATTAAAATTGTAGGATTTGTTGTATTGCCCTTGTGACTCTGGTTTGCTGAACACATCTTGCTTTTATAAGGTTGTCCTTGCTGGTTTTTTTTTTTTTTTTAATTTCCAAATTCTATTATTCGCTGTCAGTGTGGGTCTTAAAAATATCGGCAAAAAAACTTTGAGAACAACAAAAAGGGATTTTCCTCAGCCCTAAGGCAGCAAAAACATTCCAGTCCCAGCCTGCAGCACTCTCCTGTCAGCAGCGGGGTTTGGTCAAGGCAGGTGAGGTTGGAACTTGTAATCCAGAATTACAAGCTGGAGTTCTGTCTGGAGATCTCAACCACGTGAAGAGTTTAGGAAACATCATTCATCTCCCCTTCTTTTAGATCACCTATTGCTCGTGCCTCATTTCACTCCTTGGGCTGCTTTTATAAACTCCCAGGAGAACATTCCAACTGGTGTCTGCTCCATAAGAAATTTAAGCCACTAAAATCCCTGATTTTCAGGGACAGAAAAGTGGATTTTTCCATCTCTGCACATGACTGCCAGCAGCCACCATGGCTCTGCCTCTGTTTGGGCTCAAACTGATTACAGGAGCTCATTAATGGAAGACACGGTCGCTGGGAAAAGAGTAGGAAGAGACACATTTAAGTGGGAAATGACAAGCGTTGTTCCACAGGGTGTATAAACTAACACTTTATACTCTCACTCCTGAAAAATCCCTAATCAGTATCACAACTGCAGATATCTTTATAACAATGACAATTCTGGCTTTGTCAGAAAGATGAAACACCCGCCACCATCCCTTTCTGACTCGCTGCAAAGACACTACATTGTGAAAGATTTTGATGTAGCACTCTCAAGTGGAGCATGTTTCTGGCATTATAAGATCAGAATCCGCTATCCCACTGCGCCAGAGTTTCAGAAAGGCTGGCATTGTGACCTCCTCACCCGCTGTTTCATTTCAGCAGAGTCTTTCTCTGAGTTCAGCTCCACCTGCCGCTTAAACTCCTCCAGGGCAGCGCCTGCCTGCTGGGCCTGCAGCCTCTGTACCTCCGTCACCCGCCTCAGCTGCTCCTCCTTCTCCCTAGAAAGTCACAGAAAATTTTCAGAGTTCAAGTATCAAATAAAAGAACAAGTGTGCTGGTGTAAAAGAGAGGCCTTTAACCCGATCAGTTTAAAATAGTATTCAGATTTCAATTTCCTGTCCCAGCTTCTGCCCAACTTCCCTTTGCAGGGCTTTGAAGAAGGCGATGGAAGGCCGGAGTTATTTTCGCTTTCTCCGATTGAATTTCACACGCCCAAACACAGAGCCCACAGCTCACAACAAAACCTCCACCTTCAAAGTCTCTCTTCACTTCAGTGGCTCTCTACCCAGTGTAGAACCCCCTTTATTAATCTCATCTCATTAATAAAATTTAATAATGGTAACAGTAAAATAAATAATAACAAAGTAGATTTCATTAAATTAGATTTAACACCCTCTGATACTTAAATAAACTAATTTTAGCATGATTGCCTTTCCAGATTAAAAAAAAAAAAAAAAAAAAAAACAAACAAGAAAACTATCCCAGTGCCATCTTTGCTCAGACAAGGTGCAGGATTATTCCCTGCTTGTCATAAATCAAAATGCAAAGCAGGGCAATGCGTGACACGTGGTTCCTTCTTAATCTATTAGAAAGCCATAATGCTGTGATGTCTATTCAGCCTTTATAGTAATGACAGATGTTAAATCTCTGTGCAAAGATATTTCATATCAACAGCCTACACTATCTGACATATTAAACCTGATACATCTAGAGAAAACAGGCTGGGTTTCTTCAGCCTGGAGGGTACATCAACAGTCATGTTTCTGTAATATTTTATGCACATCCACATATATGAAAAGATACACATAAAAAGATAGAGACACTCACCATATTGACATGACACAGACAAAAATTCGAGTAACTTATAAATGTTTCAGAAATTTTGATGCGAGTCCTCAAATACTACTAACTTTTATTAACCTGTTACCAGTTTTGTTGTGAACTTTTTGTGACACGTTCTTATTCCCACAGGTCAGCAGAGCTGCCTGACCTGGCGTTCAGACAGCCGAGAACACGATGGGACATCGAGGGACAAGGCTGGCTCCACCCATGGCTTCTAACAGAAGACACATTCAAACAGACCTGGGGCCGACGTTTTCATTTTCCAGGCAGAGGAAGTACCTCACGATAAATTTCCCATTTTGACAGGAATTATTTCCATATAAAACAAAGAATCTGACACGTAAGAGGCGGAAAAGCCCAGCTAATTCATCTTGTCTGTCACCTTGCCAGCACTGGAGGAGCTGCTGCAGCCACTGAGCCTTTCAGAAAGGTCAGGAAGCTGCCAAGCCTAAAGTTACAGTATTCACATCCTCTTCTGTGGTTTGCAGACCAGTCTTTGACAATAGGACAAAGAACATAATCCTACATCTTCACAAAGCGGCAGTTTGCAGTGCAGGAGAGCGGGGTAATTCCATTAGCAAAGAGATCAAAGAAATGCCACAAGCCCTGAGTCAGTACATTGCTGTTTACTTCTAGAGGGTTTTTTCATATTAAAAAAAAAAAGAAAAAAAAAATTTATTTTGGCACCTCGCTCACAGTTGATGGAATAATTGAGAATAGGGAGATTGCTCCTCTCCTTAGATAAAAAGGAAAATACCTTTCTTCCCCAGCAGAAAGTGGAGGAAACAGAACAAAATCCTCTGTGACAGTTTTGGTGATGATTGTTTTGGAGTTTTGGTTTTGTGGTCTTAGGAGACCTGTGCAAATTATCTTCAAATTTGCTACAGAGCATCCATCACCCCTCCAGATATGCTTTATTTCTACAGCCTCATCATTTCCAGCTCCCATACTCCTTTGAGGGGGAAGCACATCTGCGTAAATCTAAGCCACCACATTCCCCACTCATTTATGAGACAACAAAAATTACATGGCAAAAAACCCCATCACTACCAAAATTAACATTTCTTTCCCTATCCAAACGCAAATGGCAAAATATAATTTCGGATTTCAACTCCTCCTGCGGAG
Organism: Regulus satrapa; assembly: GCA_013396955.1. Classification (NCBI taxonomy): domain Eukaryota; kingdom Metazoa; phylum Chordata; class Aves; order Passeriformes; family Regulidae; genus Regulus; species Regulus satrapa. The sequence continues at coordinate 350,042 of VWZN01002268.1, forward strand.
ATCCAAAAGATCCAAATTCCACATACTAAACTCCTCCACCATTCCTCAGAACGGGCACACCAATGAACGACACCTCCAGAGCACCAAACTGTCTGACGGGTCAAGTTATCCCCCAAATCCCACATTCCAGGGAGCTGCCGAGTACAGACAGCTTTAAATCTACACCTGTTTGACACTGCATTACATCAAGCACATCACTCCCCTCTCCCACAACAAAATCTACCTCAAAAAGAAGAACATCTGAGAGTTCTGCCCATATTTGTTACCTTGGAGAGACCGGGGAGAGGGGAGAACATCCACCTCTCCCAAAAATCTGTAATGCAGCAATGGGCCCTGCATAACAAATCTCTCTTCCTGCAAAACACATCTAACAATTCCATTCCACATTGGAAACAAAACCCAAAAATCGAAGCTTATTCAAACACATCCACACCGCAAAGTGTCACGAGACACTGGAAAAACAGCTTTGGTCCAGTCAGATGGAAACACAACAAATCTAAAGATAAAAGGACAAGGTGCCAGTCCTCGGGCTCTTAGTGAGGTTCCAAATTTATGCATCTTCTTCCTTAGGAAGATATTTTGATTTTGAAATATTACGATGTAAACTTCTAGGAATGTGGTTTTATGTACCTTCCTTTCTTTTAAGGACTTCATCCCATGAATAAATGCAACATCTCATTATAATCAGGAAAAAACTTCATTTTTAAGGATGTGGGAGCCAGCACTCTCTATTTTTTGTGCAGTTCAGATTTGTACAGAAGCTTAGAAAACCTGTACAACAATGGCCTTCAGTTCACAAATATATAAGAAAAGCTTCACTTTTTTTCCCAAGACACCGAGCAATGTGCCTTGCATGAAGCACTAAAATATTCACTTTGAAGATTATTTTTTTCAGTTGGACTAGTTGTGGGGCCCAATACAATACAATTACATCACTTAAATCCCCTAAAGCTGAGCTGGCCTGAATATAAAAACAGGGTGAATTTACTCTTTGCCCCCAATTTAAAAAGCAGCAAATTCCCTTTGTTTCAGTGTATAAAGGACATAGCAACAGAATTGGGAGTCTTACACAGCACAAATCATCTCAGGGAAAGTTGACTGTGAAGTCCAGAATTTCAATTTCAGAAATCAGCACCCTGAAGGGCACTGATAAATGGGAAATACAAACATCTTATGTGCCTCCTCTTCATGCTTAATCATAAACATTTGTCTTGCTCTGTAAAATCTCTTCCAAGAGGCAACAACCAAACTGCACTAACGAAACACAGGGCAATTCAGGGGCTAACAGGAAAGGTTAATTAAATTTGGGATTTCGCAGAAAATGTCAGATGAATCAACACTTTCCTGGAGGGCTCCCACCATTCCCTGAACAACAGCAAGGGCTCACCAACAGCACAAGGAGCAGGAGATGCTCCTGGCTGGGTCTCAGCCTTGTCAGCAAATTAAAACCCTTTAGACATGAAGAGCCACACACTGAGCACAGGTACCCCATGGCTGCCCATGAACAGAGCAAAAAAACAGAGCCCAGCTCCAAATCCACACCCAAGCTCTCTTTGTGTCCTTCAGAGAGATTTTCAGTGACATCAAAAATAGTAATAGACTATGGAACTCCTTGTTTTTTCTTATAAAATTCTACCAGGCTTTGATTCACAAACAGGCTAATTTTTCTCCAGGTTTCCAAAACCTGCTGGCAGCACAGCCCATTGTACTGGGGGACAGAAGCAGAGCAAGGAATTCCTAGAAGGATACATTTTGCCACTGAAAAAGCTTCTGAAATTTAAATTCTGATGGACTCCACAAGAGGGAGAGGCTCCATCCCTTGTCTAAGTCTCTCCCAGGTTGTTAGGACTCCAGGTTTATGCCTGGAGATAAACATGAATCCCAGAATCCCAGAGTATCTCGAGCTGGAAAGGACCCACAGTGAGTCCAACTCCTGCCTCTCACAGGGCTACTTAAAATTAAATCTTATGACTGAGAGCAGGCTGAGGTATGGGAAAAGCAGAGCCTGCAGCCCCACTGATGATGCTGAGATCCTGCTGGGAAAGGCCAGGCTGTCCTGCCACTCCCACATCACACAGGCTCCAATCCTGTGTATTTAGATTTGCTGTACTCACACAAGTCTTTGCCCATTCTTTCTTCTCTTTCCTAAATATTACTACTTCTGAGGGAAAATTGTTCTGCTCCCCACCAAAGTGCCAAGTATTTACTTGCTGGAAGGCAGCTGAAGAAGGATATTGTTGTTTCTACATAGCCTTCCTTTTTATTTAATGGCACAAGCAATAAAAAAACTGACTTTCATTAATATGTGCTGAAAACAAAATCAGTTACCACCATTTATATAATTCATTTTGATTAAAAAAACCCCTATATAAATACAATTCCAAAGAAGAGTACAATTTCTTACATAATACACAGCAAATTGTGTAGCTGAATACACAACCTGCATCAAAACATACCCAAATTTCCAAGGAATTTCACCTTAATATCTTCAGGGTCTACAGGACCCATCCTCATGTACAGACACATACATTTGACTTTACATAGGGAAATTTAGGCACAGCCACGATCCTGCTCCTGATCCCAGAGAGTCCCTCACAATGGAAATGCTCCAGTACTGCCAGAACTCTACAAAATTGCAGCACTTTAATGAATTAATTAAATTTATAGCCAAATTCAAGAGCCACGCTACCACTTTTTAGTGCCACAACCAGTAAAAACCACTCCGTGCAAGAGCCCCTCTGACCTCACGTGCAGCACGTGGATATTCCAGTCCATAAATAATGTACTCAGGCCTAAAATACCACATATCTGTAAAAGAAGGGGTTAACAGTTACTGAACAATGCTTCAGCAGGAACGGCAAATCTGTGAAATACACAAAAATCCATCTTGGCTTTTCCTGCTCCGTTTTTGAACGCACAGTGAGAGCTCTGGGCCCAACTGCAGCCACCCCAGCTGTGGCTGGAGCATCGGGCTGGCATTCCCACCAAGGAGGAACAAGCAGGGCTCCCCTACCACGCCAGCCCCAAACATATGGAATATGTGCAGAACACTTCTTCCTTTTGGTGTGGAGAGGAAGAGAGACAGTGTGAAGTCATTCAAGCGGAATGATAACTAAACCAAAGCCAGATCAAAGAAGAGAAGAAGAAAGACTGAAATGTGAAGCTGAAATATTTATTGCCTTCAAAACATCATCCCTATCCTGTCCCTGGGAATTTTCATATTTCGGAATTGTTAGAAAGCATCCTAACTTGTTTCATCATTTCAAAGAAATAAAGCCAAAAATATAAAGCCAAGAAATAAATACAAAGTGTTCCCTGATTTTAAGAATAAGATGAGCTTGTCTTTAGGAGAAAAAGCATAAATTCACTTGTAAATTGTTTACAGTTTGCATAAAATTTGAGACATTAACATCAAAAAGCTGGTCTGCATTCCTTCAAGTAAGCTCCAACAATGAAAGGTATTTACAATACAATTATTGTTTTAAACGATATAATTATGTTTTAAATAAATCATAAGATAACATTAACAAACTAAACCACTCCTTAAAGCCATTAATGATTTTGGAGCAAATAATACTCCAAGTGGACAGTATCACACTGAAACAAGAATCATGCATTACATTCAAAATTAATGCCTCACAAATTAAGTAGACATCGGTTAAACACACTAATAATTATCCAAACTATTTCTCATTACAATAATGACAGGGCACTGTTGTGCTAGGTGCTGTGCAAACAGAATAAAACAGCAACTGCCAAATGATGAATGTGATGTGGGTTAAAAGGCTGGGCAAGTGTTGTACATGTGGCTGGAAAGGAAAATTTGGTAATTTTGCTCCAGACTGCAGAAACTGTCTCCAAGATTTAGATCCACCACGTATATGAAAGAGCACAGAGACTCGGTTATCAAGGGAGGAGGATTAGAACAGAGATTAAATAGGCACAGCTTTCCCATGCTGAGACCACAGCTAAACCTCAGCAAGGACAACACAGAGGAGAGAATTACAGAGAGGCAGGTGTAGATAATGGCTTAGGAAAGGGGAGACAAGTCAGTAATTAAAAGGTGTCCCAGAAAGCCAGCACAGACAGCAAAGAGATTCATGAGGTAGCCAAAGAAGAGGAGCAGAAAAGGCAAAGATGGAGATCAGAGAACAGCTCTGTGGCACTGAGAGCTGGGAGGGGGGGTGAATAAAATAAACCATCCAAGGACAAAGTATGTGAGAAATCAGCAGGCACAGGACAGAGCCAGGCAAGGAGAATCACTTAACACTAACAAAGCCCAGCCCGGGGTGTGTGAAGAGTGAGAGAGCCAAGAGTGGTTGGCAAACCAAAGATGAACTGCCAGGATTAGGACTGTTAAGGAGGTACAAGGGCTCAGAATTCATCCTAACCTGACTTAAGGTAACTATCTTATAGTGAAAATAATTGGTTAGCTGAGGATTCAGAGTAATAATATTCATGTTGTAGTCAATGGCAAAAATATTTAATCCTGGGGAACCATGAGTATCTACTTGGATCGCTGGTTTCTTCTTTCCAAGAGGACATTGACTGTCACAATTTTCTTTTCCTTAAAAATACTGTTTGAGTTATCAACTTCCAACTCTTCCATGAAGGTTGGTTGTATTGCTGCTGAATCTGAAGGAAAGTTGTACAAAGTACTTAAAAAGTAAAAGTAAAATTATCAAACGTAATTGAAGTAGAGCAATCACAATCAAAGAGCAACAATAAGGAACAAAGTTTGTCCTTGCGCTATTTTGTAGATGGTTTCTAAGTGACCCAAAGGAGGTGACAGCCTGAAACATATCATGCTTTTTAAAAACCAGTAATTGAACTCAATCATCTGTAGGACTTTCTTTAGCCGACTGAAAGCTTTTCTCGTTTCATCAATGTTTTGGGCATTGTATAATCTTGAAATGAGAAAATAAATAAGGACTCTGAAAAATACACTAATGTGAGTTTGGAGTAACAAGGGAACAATTCTGCCATTAGTACTGATTATTTGTATATTCATTGAGTCAATGCGACCGTGATAATCCTTAACTACATTAATTATTAGAACAGCAATTTACAGCAATTAAAGAAGTGCTACAGCATGATACAGCAATGTTCTTCACCTCACAAAGCAATACTTTTCATTTCCTAAGCTGTGTGCCATATCAAACCAGTTTCACTGTTGTTATCACTAAAGAGATGTCATGTGATATCTCTATAACCATCTTGAGGGACATAACAGTCCCAGAGCCAAGGGTTAGAAAGCAACTCCTACATTATTTTTGTACAACTGGAGCTTTCCTTTCAATACATATTTCATTATTGCCAGTAGGTCTCCAGAGAAACGGGGGGGAAAAAAAATTAAAGGCTGTAAATAGTTAATAGAACACTTTATTTTTGCTTTTAAGTGAGACTGTTAAACAAAGCTACCATATTTTTGAGCCCTCTGTTCATGCTCCACGTTGTGGCCCCTAGAGTGAGGGTTAGGGAATGTTTACAATATGCTGGAAACTTTGACTGGGTTTGCTCTAAAAGGTTTCAGATGCTCAAGCACAGCACCAAGTGCAGAACAGCTGCTTGGTTTTCCACTGATTTTTAAAGGAGAAAAAAACCCCAAAAAACCAAAAGACAAAACCAAACCAAAACCCACCCTACCAAAAAAATACACAGAGTTTTAAAGAGTAAAACTATATCCCGACTTCTAAGGCACATCACAGTACCACTGTTTTTAAATCACAGACTTTTTTCATCATATTGCAACTGCTGTAACAAGACAACCCTCAACATTTTAATAAAAGATAATGATGAACACAATGAACATGAGCATAAACTCTTAACAACGCCCTTTTATTGCAACACTTGGAATTAAAGACAATGCCTGCTCATATTCCTTTAATTATTTCCGGCTTTAAATAGTAATAGCTTTTCCATTCTGACAACAATTCTCTCCACACACAAATACTTCATTTTCAAGGAAAAATGGAATTAACTGCAAGAAAACAGCTCCATTTAGGCAATTACCCTGAAAATATTAACAACAACAACAAGCAATTACTCAGAATTTGGATTCAACTCAGAGGAGCAAGAAAGGAAAAAAGAAAAAAAAATTCACTTGTGGTTAAAGCTATCACTCCCTTTCTTTATTTATCGTTGCACTGATGATTCTCAGGCTGTTGTGTTTTGCTGTGTGCAGTGGCATTTGTGACACACACCACTCCAAGAAGCCCGTACAAGAGGATTTGAAGGAGCAGCTGTTTAAATAGAAAGTTCTCACAGGGCTTGGTAGACTCAAATTCTCAAGATCCACTGTAAATCACAGCTTTTTATTTTCTTTTTTTTTTTCAAAATTTAACTGCTGTATATTTTGAAAAGCCTAAATTTTATTTCTTTTCAAAATGTTGGGATCAAACAATTATGCAAATCTAAATTGCAAACAAATTGAAATATTTCCACTGCTATTTATTCTACCTCCTTCTGCCAGCTCTCTTCATGTGTTTATTTTTCCTTGCCTTCATCTGTTTCCCTCTTTATTGGGTCAGCAGCAGATTGTTCACCATTTATTTTATCAAATCCATGTCCCCTCACTTCTTTTACACTGCTCCTTTTGCAGTATTACAGAGAGAAGAAAAATTAAATAAACACCATGGGAATTCTGCAAGATACAAGCAACCTTCAGGACTAGAAGATCCTTCCATAAAACTTCCTGTGCTAAAGTTTGATGCATTTTTAGGTACTTCTGAACAAAGCAAGAAGAGCTTTTCAGATCAAACAAGCCCAAGTCCTCTCTTTGTGCATCAAAAAGAACCAGACAATGAAAAATGAGTCATTGCTCAGCCACAGCTGTAGGAAAAGATTCTGCAAAGGACAACCTCCCCCTCTGCCATGTTTGCCTTGTCCCCATTTCACCAGTGCAGGTGAACTGGGAAACCCCAGGCAGCTGCTGGAGGAGGCCAGGCAGGCTCAGAACAGCAAAACCTCAACAAAATACTCAGGGCAGCGTGAAAATAATGTCATAAATTGAGATCATCCCAGCACACCAGAGCCCAGAGCAGAGGGCCCTTGTGGAAATCCAAACGAGAGAAGATGGGAATTTACTGACCCTCAGCATCACAGCCTGAGGCTCCAGGTCAGTGCTCATTTCATTTTAACTTCTGCTTTTAGCAAGGCTGATATCAAAGCCACCCTTGGTAGCAATACCAAGTTTAAAAGCACAGGAGAAGCCTGAGAATAGCCCCAGCTCCATGGGTCTGGCTCAGTGTCAGGTAAGGAATGACCCAGAAAAACCAAATACTGGCAAAGCACACCAGGTGCAAGTGAAACCTTTTGAATAAAGAAATGACTGAGGTTTCAAGGAGAGTAACTGGTACCAACAAGAAAGTATTTCCTTCCCTAAAGAGCGTTTTCTCCACCTTGATTTAGGAAATACGAGTGCAAACACATTTTTATCAGGTATTTTCTGTGAGGCAACGCCTTGTAGCAGAAATAACTGAGCTACATGCAAAAACTGAAATTTAAAATATAAGTGAGTGCCACTGAAGACCTGACAAAATCCCTAGAAACAGCAGCCCAGCATGGGGAAGCACAGAGCATTGCTCTCACTCTGGAATAACAAAAAGCAGTGGGAAAAGCTTTTTTCAAGTCTGCAGTGAGGAAACTCTAAGGCAGAACCACCACCAAGAAATCAACTTCTACTTCTTGACTCCCATGTCAGAAACCACGTGCATGTGCACAAGTAAAGAGGAGAAAATAAAGGCAAATAGTTTTTATTTCTGCATTTTCGGAACACCTGCAGGCACCACCTTCACATCACGTCATGACTGGAAAGATTTGGTCTGCCACTTAAGCCAAACCTCCAAATACTGTGAGAACTGTTCTGACGGCTTTAAAATCTACTGTGAAAAATCAGCTAACAGACAGAAGTGGCTTTACTGGTTTCTAGAAAGTTTAGCCCCTCTTTCTTCCCCAGAATTTTAAACAAGTTCAGACAAGGGGTAGAGAAGCCATGGAAAAAAAGAGGTGTTGGTAGTTCCTTATGTAAACAAATAATTTCATTAAGTGAGTCAGAATGAAGCAGCTGCTCAGCATTTGCTCTGTATCATCCCCACTTGCAAAGTGCTGAGATTTGGCTCCACAGACTTGGGGAAAAAAAAAAAGGCAAAGAGTGAGAGGGAGAAGGTTGCAGTGGAGTGGAGATATGCAGGCATTCCTTGATGTGTTTAACTACAGCATCTGAACCTGTACATGGGGAGCTTCATTTCATTTCATTCCATTCCAATTCATTCCATTTCTCCTAATATGCCTTCTTAAAATTTGTTTCGTTCACAAACTACAGAACTGAAAAACAAGAACTCGGGAAATCTGTACTTCAGGAGCATATGAAAATGTTCTTTGTGTATGAGGCAAGCAAAGCAAAAAGCATTCAATGAGATCCCATAATTATCTCCAGTACATGAGAACTGTCACAACCTTCATCCTGAACAAATCAACGTGGTCTGCACTTCCCATGAGGGTGTGACAGATAATCACTGCCTCAAACTGTTCAGGATGTTTAGAATTTAATCCAAAATCTCTCCGTTTAAGGACTGACCAACTTTATGTGTCTGTGCAGCCACAAAGGTGTTATCCCTGTCCCTGCCCATGGCAGGGATGGGACAAGATGGGTTTTAAGGTCCCTTCCAACCCAAACCATTCTGGGATTCTCTCATGACTCCGGAATGCAAGTGCCAAAAGCAAACCACCCCAAAACTGAGCTGGTGTTGTGGTTGTAACCTTCAATAAAATAGGGGATATTTCCCTACAGAAAGCATGTATTTCTCACAGTAAACTAAAATTATGGCATAATCTGCTACCAAAATACAAGCGGAGGCTAAATAAATCTATGGAATGAATAAACATCCAAATTCCACAGAACAAGACACAAGAAGAGGTGATGCTGAGAGCTGTTTAACAATATTGTATAAAGTCAGCAAAACCCTTTTTTTCTCTTCCATGCAATTTCTTCAGCAGCAAATGGGTACGCTTTTTTTTCTCCCCTCATTTATTTCTGTTTCATTCTATTCAGTTTGTACTATGACAAATTATATACCTCTATTTCCTACTCCTCACTGCAAGAGATAAGAACAGCAGAGATTCAGCCTATTTGCAACCCACTCTCATGACACATTTCTGCAACCAAACCACAGGGATTAGAGAAACAACCTTTCCCCCCAAGTAATTACAGAGAGGCTTTTCAAGAAAACTTTGTTCTTATAGAAATGCCATTTAAAGGACATTCTAGAAAAGCCCTTGCAGCACTTCTCAGAGTGACTTTTGCTATTAGGCAATGCCTGTGACATGCACTGCAGAAGTAAATATAAATTTTATATCTATAAGTCACCACCACGAGTCAGGAGTGTTGGAGCAATTCTTTTGCAAAAGGTTTGCTTTTGACAGATATTTCTACCACGAACTTCACAAGAAAAAAAAAATCCTTCTGTAAACCACATAAACCCCTATTCTATTGTAACTGTGGCAATGCCAGGTTTTTTAAAATATTTTTGAAGTGAAAGATATTTTCAGAAATGTGGATTTTACTATTCCACACAATGTCTCAAATCACTTTCATTCTGCATCGGTGTGGATACGTTTCAAACAGCAGCAGCACTGTTTGCTGTCACAGCACTGGAAAAATAATTATAATAATAACAAAAATCCCTTAAAATGCCTGCCACTTTCCTTTCTATGTGCTTGCAGCTCAGCAGCTACTCAAGATATAATCCTGTGGCCATTTCAGAATCAAAGTGCATTCAGATCAAAGTAGTTTCTGAGAAACCACTGAGGCACCTATTGGGTTCTGAGTTGAGATTCCACAAGGCATCGTTTCTGTTGAAGATGATGAACTGTATTTTCACCCACCTCATGCAATATGAGGTTTTTTTCTAAAGATTTACTGGATCTGCCTTAGCTTGGGGTTACTTAATTTCATTCTGCAATTAGTTAAAGAAATTCAGCATTTTTACATAAGATATTGGATCTTATGGATTCATATTAATAGGAAGGGATTGCTAGAAAGAATTATTTTTGCAGCAATTGGACAAAAAAAAAGCCATGAGGAAGCTGTCCATTTCTGCCACAATAAATATCACTGCTCCTTTCCATTTACCTACTGGTATATCATATAAAAGCACATCTATGGAAAAATCTTAATATTGTCATGACCCACTGGTGTTAAATGAATGGCTTGAGCTGCAGAAAGCCCTGCAGGACTGGAGGTCCTCTGTCCTGGGCATGTGAGTCTGTTCCATTCCTGGTCAGAAACACACAGTCAGACCCAGAACCGAAATTCCAAGCAGCAGAATATGAGCTGGGCTGGGCTAGGGCATTGCTTTTCTGCAAATATCATCTTTTCAGGATCCTAAATCCATCCCCGTGGATCTGCCAACTGCTGTCTCCAGCCAGACGAAACCACACTTGAAAGCTAACTTTCATTTCTATTCAATTACTTATTAGCATTACTAATTCCACTATTAATCTTAAAATTAACCCCAAATCCCTCCTATAAAACAATCAAAAGAGCAGTAGCATAAAGTTTTATTTGAGTCAACTATCTCCACAATTAAACATTTTCCATTTCAATTGGGAGAGGTTTATATGATTTAATATTAGAAATAGCTACATTATTTTCAACACCCTGATTCAAAAAATTAAATGAAATGAAAAAGCATAAGAGAAACAAAGTGGCATAGGACATGCAAGTGACCCTGGGAAAAATATTCCACAATATCAAAGAATATTCTCATTTAGAGAGGAATGACAGGAGCAGAGGAGACACTTTGGAAACCATCTAGGAATAGGTATTAATCCCTTGCTGTGGGGGAAAGAGCAGATGATTTTTAGCCTGTTGAACAGTCCCCAGGGCCCTTCAATCCCAGGAGCTGACCCATCCTCAAATTTTGGCCAAAGGACTCACCCACAGGAAATACAAGGCTGGGCCTGAGCTCTGCCAACATTGTTTTAATTCACGGCCCTTGAAGCATCACCAAAACTTTGGGCTCTTAAAACTTGACTCTTCCAAATTCTTATTCCAACTCCAAGCTACACCTAAGCTTCAATACAGCCAAGGAATATCTGAAATAACTCAGGACGTGCTCAGCTCCTGCAAGAGCTCCTCAGCTTCCAAATCCCCAGCACCTCGCAGATCCTGCCTGGAGATTTTCCTCTGCACCTCCGTGGGGATCAACCCTGAGCAGCCACTGGGCTGCAAAGCCAGACTGCTTTTATTAACATAAGTAAGTGCAAACTGACACATTATTTGAAAGATGTGGAAGAAAATTAATGCAACTTCATTATCAGCAAATCAGATGGTAAAATACGAAAAGATTAAGTGCAGTCGATAACAGTTCAACCTCCCCAAAATTATAAATAATAGTCAGTGTAAAGAATTTAAGATTAAAAGCTGGAGTTTTTATTAATGTCTGCGGTGATTTAAGATAGTCTCTATATATGCCAAATACCTCAGAGATTACAGAAATAAAGAAATACAGACTTCAGTCCTGTCACTTTTATGGAATAAAAGTATCTTTACTTGCCTCTCCTAGCCTAGATAAGGTACATATGATATTAAACTGAATACTTTTAGCAAATGACTTCTGGTTTGTTTCAGAATAATCTGTTTCCCCTAGAAATTACTTCCACAGCTTTGACTTTAAACTGGATTAACACATGGAAAGAATACTTTACATAATTAGACATGGAAGGAGCATAACAAGAGTTGATCTGGTCCTATGTGCAGCTGTACATAAACCACTCCCTTGCTCAGAAAACATCAAACTTGGTGCATCCTGATTAGCTGTCCATGGACAAAGTCAGCAGAAAAACCTGGTCCAAGTTAGTCAATGAAAACTGCTACGGAGCACTTCTCCCAGCCTTAGATTCACATGAAGAACAAGTGCTCCCACAAAGAAGTGTTGTATCAAAGAGGAAAAATCTGCATTAGACTTGCAATTTGTGGCTATTAAACAAAAAATACAAAATCAGAAGCATCATCTACTAAATCTAAAAGTATTTTAAATAAATACACCTTTCAAATTTATTCCATTTTCTGGAAGAGTACAAAGCAACAAGTCCTTAGTTTTGATTATTTGTTTCCTATGAATACACTCTGAATTGAACCTGAGCCTATTTATTTGAGAGGGCAAGACCAGCTGATATCATTAACCTTAACTCTATTTTATTCCCACCACTTAAAAGTCAACAAATTTGGGTGAGCTGGTTTTTACTTCAGCTTTTTCATTTTTTTGCCTGATTAGAACCCTGAAAGTGGAGCTTTAAAACAGGAATAAAACTATAGGAGGGCAGCTGGATAAGATAAAGCATAAGTTTATTTAATAAATAAATATTAATAAATAAAAAATTAAGACTACGAGGGATGGTTCATCATTTATTCTATATTCACTTACTTCAGAGCCTGTTCCAGGTGGCGAATTTTCTTTTGAGCATCCCCTCTTTCTTTGTCCAGATCATTCTGAATGCCATGAATCTGCAATTTCAGGAAAAAACCACCATATATTTCAGCCAAAACAGTGTCTGAGTTAAAACAAATCAATGCTATTTTAAATTCTAAAAACTATTTGCTTGCTCCTTTTTCACTGATGCAGATGACCATCCATGGATTTCTCTAAGTATGTGAAATGGAAAAGCAGAGATAACAGAGAGAAGTATGAGAATGCAGCCAATGAGCTATTTTCCTTCTCCAAGTAAATAGTACTGTCTAGAAAAAAAATTAATCAGTAATTACAAAAAAAAAAAGGAACTAGATTTTCTTTAGGTAAATACAGAAAAGCAAATAAAATAGTGACCTGTATTCTCTAGGGTGAAGAGCTCATACTCACCAATTTGTGACTACCCAAAGTGAATCACTTCTGATCAATTCTTACAATAAAAAAAAAATCAATCGTAAACACCTTACATAAACATCCTAAAGAATAATAATAGTAATAATAATAATAGAATAATTAGCAATAATAATCCTAAAAACAGTTACAAAAACCTCTGAATTTGGCAACTTCCCAGCAGTGGCCCAAACCATGAGTTTTTGTAAAGTTTTTTGCCAAGGGCAGGTGAAGTCCAAAGGCTTGTACATAATCCAAGAGTTGTACTGCATTAGAGTTACTCAAGGAACAAGGTGGGGATGGGACACTCAGCAAGTCCTTTATCCACCTACAGTCACTTGTCATGTTCCAGGCTGTTAAGACACTACAACAAAGAAAAATGTATTTTCCTAAGTGTGGAGGCCAGTGAAAAAACAAATTCTGAGATCATGGAGGTGCTCGAGCTGGGTTCCAAGAGCCCCCAGATCCATGAGCTGTCCATTGGAGAATAAAGAAGCTATTGCCAAAGCTGGTAAAATTCTATATATTCAACAGGTGGCTCGGGAATGGCTCTCAGGAATAATCTGTCACTCTTCTGATGCTGAGCTGAATGTTTGGAAAACAAGCAGTAGATTATTTATAAAAAGCAGGTGTTTCCTTGGCTTGTAAAGCCATTTAGCCTAACTGGTTCCTGATCCAGCAGATAAGCACATTTCATCAAACAGTGACATTTAAGGTTCCTACCTATGATTTGTTTGATGTTTAAGTATCCTTAGAGGCAACAGCCACTGCAGACTCATAAAGATTATTAGATAATGGGGAGGTTTTTAAGTGAACAGATTGCAGCGGAGACTTCACGATTCCTTTACTTGTTTTAGTATTTTATGGGCCAATCCATCCTGGTTTATGGATTTATATCCAGAGATTATTCCCAGTTATTTTTCTTCTCATCCTTTCTCAGAGATTTGAATTTGAAAACAGTTACACCAGAATTTATGAACAAACTGCTGTCAAGTTATCTATAAAAAGAAAGGTTCTGCTTTCTTGTTTGCTCATGCAGAATTCCACTCTCCCTCCCTGGGCTCACTGGTTGGAGGCACTGCTGACACGCTCTCAGCCCATGCTTAGGAGCTTTCTCCCAAAAGCCAGTCAAATTGGGCCAATATATTTTTTTATTTTGGCCTGCAAATCACTCCAATCCTGGATTTCTGTTGAGTTTAACATTTATAAAACCCACGACTTGACTAAAAAGACAAATGTAGGCTAGGTTTAAACCAAGGCAGATCCTGGAACAAAGAATGTTTTGACTTCAAGTCAGCAGAAGGAACTAACTCAAACCAAAACCTCTCTACAATTCATGTCACAAGTGCTATTACCAAGTGACAAGTAGCTGGGATCATGATCCATTATTTTATGTTATAAATTTGCCACATTTGGCAATGACATGTTTGAGTAACACATCCTTTCAATTAAACAGGCATCTAAGGCACCCTCTGGCTGCACATGAGTTGTACACATAATGTCACTAAAATTGAAGTTTAATTTGAAGCCTATTGATGTTCTGAGTCTAAAAGAGCAGGCAGGATTTGCAAAGTGCTTTAAGATGAAGTGTTTCTGATGAAAATTACATTTTTTACTTTAGGTTTCTGATGTAAAAACAATGCCTGTTGACAATATCTAGAGAACACGTGGAGAAGGATGGAATAGAGATATTCTGGGGGAAAAGGAGTATGGGAGAACACATGAGCACTGGCAGAGGTCAGGCCAGGTTTCATTCAGCTCATTATCCTTTCAACAACAGCAGCTGCCACCACGAGCAGCACAGGTTTCCAGGGGCACTTTTTTGGGAATGCCATCCCAGCCTCCATCCCTTGGCAACAGGTTCCTAAAGTCAGGAGACTCCCTGTCCTTAAACAGTTGTGCTTAAAATCTTCTTTGATGATGTCCAATTATTTCTCCAAACCTTGTGAAGCGCTTGGATTCCCAAGTTGACTATTTGGGGGTTTCAAAATTTAAACCTTTAAGTCCTGTAGAGAACAAAATTGAAGGTGTGTAGAAGATGGGAAGTTTTCCTGGAAATATTACCTGTTTCTCATACACACGCTGCAAGTGAAGCTTGTTCTGCTGAACCTTGTATTCTTGATCCTGCAGAGGAAAAGATGTGTATTCTAAATAAACTAATCCCATTTTTCTACCGTTTCAGAGCATTCATCAAACATAGATATTAGCTATCATATAGCACAGTCCATAAAAAATAAAAAAATAAAAATATCATCATGAATAAATACTCGGACACAGAAAAAGATTTAACCAACACCAAATAACACAACTATCTCAAAAGTCATGATTCATGTTTGCTAAAGAGAAACAGCAACTTGTTCTCCTGAGCTATTAAAATGCCAATCTGTACTATATCAACTGTGAAATGAAAGACATTGCAAGAAAAGTGGATGCCAAAACTCAACCAGGACTGATACATGATACAGATGTGGAACTCATTACCCTGAGATAGAAGGATTAATTTAAATGCCTACAGGAAGACAGAATATTGAACTGAACTATTAAACAGTGCAAATTAAAAACAATTTTGAAACTTCAAAAATGTTTACAGTTTACGAGCAAAAAAAAAAGATATTCATCATTCTTTGACAGGATTCTTTGTAATCCACCAATACGGATTTAAACTCTTTTATTTAACATGTGAATTACAAGAAACAGAAAACTGTGAATATATACTGCTCTTACCTCTCTTTTAGCCACATTTTTTAAATCAACCTTTAACCATATGTGACATTTCATATATTTCCATGAATAAAACAGAAACAAGCGAGCATGGTATAAAGAAGTACATTTAAGGATGGATATCTAAACATTTAAATCATCAAATAAACTAAAAAGAGTTGGTCATTTCTGAGAAAGAAAGTCAGGGCTCACCCTCAGCTGTTGCTGCCTTTGATGTTCAGAGTCTTGCAATTGTTGTTTCAACAGAGCCATTCCACGCTGTAACTCTGCAATTGTATCCGATGTCTGCTGGGATTCAACAGAAAGAGCAATTTTTGTCTTGCACTCCCCTCATTAGATCTTTTGCATTTTTAAATTTATTTCTCTAAGGTTCCCAAAAACTGGAAAAATCATCATCTTGGAGAAAAAACCTGTTTGAGTTTATGGCCCTGGAGATGTCACTTTGGACCCTCTGGAGAGCTTAGAAATGGAAACAAAGCACAAAAACCCACTCCAAAAAAAAAAAAAACCCTATTAAAATTACTAAAAATTGGTAGAAAGGAAAATACCTTGTAAATGAAATGAAGTAAAGTATCATCAAAGCTCAGAGAATTTCAGCAAATAGACACCAAACACCCCACTTGTCCAATGGCTCCATGGATTAATAAACACCATTTAAAACTTGAGTCTTTTCTACAATTATTTAACTTTAAAATCACTTTAAATATGTACCATCTCAGCATCTATGCAGATACCAACCTGACACGCTCTTTCAGAAACAAACCAGAGTTATTACATTTTGGGTGAAACCTACACTTGCAAAATATAAAAATACTCCCTTTAAACACATAAATATTTAACACAATGTTCAATGCTATGAGGCCTGCAGGACTATTTTTTTTCTGAAAAAAATACTTTGTGTCTTGGAAGAGGCTTTATGAAAGAAAACATTAAGTCTTTAAGGGTGCAACCAAAATTTTTACAGGAGCACAAACAGAATCAGGATGTTAATTGTACCTTATCTGAATCAGCTGTGAATACAAACAACACCAGAATGACCAACCAACTTCAGGTGATTATTTTCAGTCAAATTTGGGAATGAAAAATTAAATCCCAATTTAATTTAAAGTCACACTCATGACTAACTTAGGGAACTGAGCAATTCCTTGGATTTATTCCTAAGCATCATACTGAGAGTGAGAAGAGCACATAAGAAATAAACCACATTTTCCTGTCTGCTACACCTGGCATCATACCTGAGCTTGCTCCTGCTTCAGGAAATCTCTATCAAGATCAAACTGACTTTGCAGCTGCTGAAGCTTCTCCTTGTATTCCTGTGTAACCTGCTCCCTTTCTTTCTGAAGCAAGTGGTACCTACAAGGAGCAAGCAAAGAGAATGTGGAAATTCCTTTCAGATTTTGGCATTTTACCTGCTCAGTATCAATTCCATGGAGCCTTGTCACAGAATGAGCTGCTCAAAAATAATGGAAAGGTAAGACACTCCTCAAGGTGATCATTTGGGGCACTTGAAATTAGTTTGACACCAATTAATACATTTTCATGAGAGTTTTCTAATGTCAAATACCACTCAAGTGTGCTCCTGGAACAAAATTAGTAATGTTTGTATTTGGAAATTCCATATTCTTAAAAGTTAAGCCAGAAATTGTTACTGTATTGTTGAATTACCTTGCTTTCAGCTCCTGAAGCTGGGAGCAGACCTCCTGGTAACGCTGTTCTACCTCAGTCTTCTCCTGAGATAACTTCTGACGTTGTAAATTACTATGTTCAGCCTCAACAGTCAACTGCTGCACACGGGCCCCCAGCTTTTGGACTGTCTCATTCTAAAAGAATAGAGAATTATTGAGAAAGGCCCAGAAGAAATGAGGGAATACCCAGTTGTTACTCAGTAGCCTGGAGCAATGAGGTTCTCTGGTGATGCACAGACACAAGAGTTACAATGGCAAAGCTGTCATCAATCAGGACAGTAAATTCTATATTGTCTATAAAAATAAATAAATCTTCAAAATATGGGTGTTTATCCCGCTCAAAGTGACATCTCTCTTATGCAAAACAGCATATGCAACTGATTTCTAAATTAAAAATCCTTTAGAATGGGAGAGAAGACAATGTTTCAATGGAAAACTGCAACGAGTGATAATACATATAAAGCATTTTTAGACTTTCCTAAAATCTCATCAGCAATTTCCTTTCAGTAAATCTCAAACATCTCTCAAAAGTTGCATCTTTTTCCTGGAACTCCATCTTGCAATACAAACAAATCTAAAAATGAGCAGAGCAAGGACAGGCAGGTAGCATGAGACTACCCTAGGCCTTCCCATTCTGCCCTGGATTTATGGTAATATGCAGGGAAATGAGGGAAAAGCTCCTCTGGAGGCCAGGGCCAGAAAATCAGACCCGGAGTACCCATCAGAGTTATTTTTATATTAACAAAGGCCTGAAGGTGAGGGAAGTAGAAGAGAAAATTCTCCCACTCTTAGAAGTAAAATAAAACCTCAAATGTCAGCTGTGTGCAGCCACTGTCATCACTGGAGGTGACATGAACCTGAGCCAGGGGCAAGAAGCTGACACAGAGAGGTCACCTGGCACCACCTAATAGAGTTTTTGTTTGTTTTGTGTTTTTTCTGTGGGTTTGTGTTTGTTTGTTTGTGGTTATTAATAATTAAAAAAGGAGTAATTTTTAATGTACCACTGAATATTATTCCTGGCTGGCCCCGTGCCCCTCAAGGAAGTTCATCCTTGCTCAGGGTACAAACCCCTCCTTATCAGCCCTATGGTATTAATGAAACTGTTCAGCCAATTCCACTTGCTAACAGCACTGGCATTCCTGACAACATGAAACTCTGAACAGGGAAATTCTGAAATACCAACAGAAAAAAAATATTTAAAAATCAGGAGAGAGAAAGGAGAGAGAGAAAAAAAGAAAACTAATTTCCAGTGACAGTCTAGTCTTTCATCTTAAGCCCTGCCTTGAACTCTACCTTGTTTAATTATTAAATCAGAAGCTGCTCGGCAAGATCTGTCTAGTTTTGATGGTTCTTAAATTCAATCTTGCTGACAGACTGTGTCCATTTTTCTCTGTATTTACTGTTACCTATGACATGATCTGAATGTTAATTTTTAAATTCAACATTCATTAATAAAGGAATAAATTTTGTTTGACATTGTCTTTTCACTCATTCAATTTTCCTCATACCTCATCCTGATGAAAAAGTACAGGATGCTTTTTTGAGGTTACTTGTTAATTTTTTTGCTTTTTGCATCATTTATATAGCAAGCACAAAATCCAGATTAATCCTAATTACATGCTTATAATTACACTAGAAAAGAAACGCATTAAATTAGAATAATCAATACTTATTTTAAAATCCTTTTAATGTCATCTTTCATCTAACAGAAGCATTTGCTCAGTCAAAGAGGAGGTGGGTGAGTCAAAAATCACTTTCCTATGAAAATAGATGTAATATATAAATGGCCTATAAACCCACAAAGGCAAAAGTTTTGCTAAGTGGAATCAATTATTTGTAATTAGGGCCTGATCCTAAGATAGCAGTGTAACACTGATTGAAAGGCTGTACCTTGCTTAATTTAATCTGGGGAATAAAATCCTTGGTTGGCCTGGCTGCCAGGACAGCGCCCTCTCCCAGGAGAGAACAACTGCTCTGCACTACCAAAATCAAGGACGCATGTGCATGAATAACAGAATCATGGAATGGTTTGGGTTGGGAGGGACCCTAAAAATCACCTGAGCCCAGGGACACCTCCCACCATGCCAGGCTGCTGCAAACCCCAACGCCCAGCGTGGCCTTGGACACTGCCAGCCCACCTGAACACAAGCACACAGAATGTGAATATTTGAGGAGACACTTGCTGTCCTGAGAGGTTTCCACCCAAACCTACAGTTGACTGTGTCTGCTGCAGATACTCCTCCTCCATCTTGGCCAGGCGGGCGTTGGTCTCCTCCAGCAGCTCCTGCATGTCCTCCGTGTGCTTCTTCCGGATGTTCAACTTCTCCTTCTCCATCTCGGCCACGGCATCGTGGAGCTGCAGCAAGAAAAAAGGGAAAAAGGCACAAATGGCATTTGCAAGCAGCGTTGAGAATGTTGTATTGTTACAGCCTAGCAGCAGAATCACTGAAAAGCCCAGCTGCTCACACTTCAGTCCTCTCTGAAAATGTTGTTTCTCTAAAACAAAAAGGAGATTGTGGCTGCCCCTGGAAGTGTCCAAGGCCAGGTTGGAAGGGCTTGAAGCACCCTGGGATGGTGGAAGGTGTCCCTGCCCCCATGGCAGGAGGGGCACTGGATCCAACCAGTCCCTTCCAACCCAAACCAGTCTGGGATCCTATGAAAAAAAACCTCAAAACAAAAAAATGCCCAACATTAGAGCCTCAGGGTCTTCATCACAAAGGACAATTTATGATTTTTGATTATGAATTGCCTTTAAGAAGGCAGGAATTAAACCCAACTTCATTTCTACACACAAGGCTGCAAAAACATTACATTGTACAGCAAACTTCATGAAGGGAGGTGGGTCTGTCCTTTCTGTGACCCTCCCTCTCCTGAGAGGGGGAAACAAGACAAATACTGACAATAATCTGGACAAATGTGACACAATAAACATGCTCTTCCCTTTGCTTTGCTGCTGTCTAGAGTTGAACAATAAATAAAAATACATTGAAAAATTCACGACCCATTGCATGACTAAAAGTTCAAAGGAATCTCTGTGACAGCAGGTAGCAGCAGGTTTACCCAGATTAAAATTCCATGTCAGGTCAACCAGAAATAAACACTTCCCTAATACATCCAGAGACTTGCCAGGAGGCCAGATGAACCCCAGGAACAGGGTGACCAGCTGGGTGTAAAAGCATCAGCAAAAAGAGTCTTGATTACTTCAGGAAAAAATAAAATCCGCACAAAAAAGTCCCTAAAACGTATTCTGTGGTTTGTTTTTTTTTTTGAGTGATAAAGTATATTATCCCAGATAACCACTACAGGAGTCTGTTAAAGGAGGGAAGTGTTGTTCATTACCCTTTTCTCCCACTCATTGTTCAAGGAATCATTGCTTTGCTCACACATCTTCTTCAGCTCCACGATCTGCTGCTCTTTGGCTTCTCTCACAACTTGGGACTCACGAACAAGGGTCTGAACTGTTCAAATGGGAAAAAATAAACAACCATTCAAGACCTGTGGGATTTTTTTCAGTGTTGGCAAGAGATACAATCAGTTTATGTCAGTTTTCCAGCTGACCTGGCTTTCTGATGGGTTTTGGCTCTTAAATACTTAATGCGTGTGCTGCTTTAAGATGTAGCATTTAGATTCTGTGTTATTACAAGGTGTTCTCTCTTTTTTACTTTGTTTACAGAATATTTCAGAGAGAGTTTTCCTTCCTGAAGGAGTAAATATATATCAGCAGAATTTTTCATAATCTTAAAATAGATATTTTAACCTGATTTCATGAGCATCCTTAGAGAAAAAGGTTCTTGTGAACATAGAACGCCCAGGGTATACATGAAAATAAAGTTCCCCAACTTAAATTGCAAGTGATGGCATAACCATTAGTGGATAAAGCAGGTCCATATTCACACTTGCACTTTTTTTTGGAGGATTTTCATTACCTGGAACAGTGTGGGCAACTCCAACTCAACCTGTCCCAGCCAAGAGCAACCACCAGCCCACAGAGAAAAACCCCAGATCCCTTGTTGGATAAATTACTTTCCCAATGAGCAGGAAACAAAATACATGGAACATTCTCCCTTTTTGTACATGGATTACCAAACTTCTGTATTATTTTCCAGTGTGGTTTAGTCCATAGTGCAAATGGACTCCAAGGAATTCTGAAAGAATCTAACATTGAAAAACTGCTGACAAGCCACTCTCAGGGTGAGTTTTGTACTCGTGACACACTCAAGGCTACTCATGTTCGAAACCTCCTTCTGCAATCGTCTTAAAAATAGCCTGTTGTGGTTTGATTAAAATGTACTGAATGTATAAAGAAATGAACTTTGAGCCAGGGATTCAAACAAAAACAACATTGGAGCAAGTGGCCAAAATATTTCAGTGGCATCAAAGCAACTTTTTTCTGGTGACACTCATAAAGTCTGTGTAATAGATCACAGGCCTCTTGGAACACTTAGGTTGGAACAGCAGAGACAACTGGACAAGGATCTCATAATCTAAGGGAAAAAATTAAACCAAGAGCTGCAAATGATGAAGAAAGGGATGTCTGCAGAAGGAACACACAAGCCCACAGCCACAAGAGAATGCAGTACAGTACCAGCACACAAAAAACAGCCATGAGGCTAAAAATCACCTTTTTTCTCCAGTTTTCTTATCATCTCATCAGATTCTTTTTGTTTCTTTATGTAGGTGGACTTCAGCACATCTATTTCATCATTCTTTCTATCCAAAATCTGCAGAAAAAATCCAGACCATTTTAACATAAGCCCAAAACATTCCAAACTACAACCAGTGCACAAGACACACCTTGGTCTGCAAGAAGAACTCAGATCATGAAGGACTAAGTGATTGAACCTAAATAATTTTTCCAGCTACAACTGCCAAGCCATAAACAAAGGACTGGTCTAGACAAATGTGGGAAAAAGCAGATTTAAAAAAAGGAGCTTCTTGCATTAAGGTGAGTATTTTTGTTTTCTTTTAAACCTGGGCAAACCCAGTGTTGCTTTTGTTGAGTTTGGAAGTTTCATGGTGCTACTTCTGCAAACAGAAAAGCTCTTCATACTTACATTGTCTAATAGCATTTAAAAGCATTTAAAATTCTCAGCAGATTGAAGAAATATTTAAATAAGTTGGTGAACTTCATTACAGTCTTTTGTGCTTCACCAATTCAAACTCCATCATGGATCCCAAGGAACAATGGACTGAAACTGAGCAAGCATAGGAGGGTAACAACACCCACATTTCTGTACAGGCTGAGTTTGGAAATAAAAAAGCTTGAATATTTGCACACTTTGAGATAGTATTTTAATTTAAACTTTGTGTTTAAGATAAAGATTAAAGACACAGAAATTTTATAACAGTGCCCCAAATCTCTTATCAAACAGAAGCTTTCATCTTAAAACAATATTGCTCCATCTGCAATAAACGTTTTGTGTCTTTAAAGATTAATACGACACTATTTAACCTTTTCTAAAATATCCAACGTTATTAAACAACTTCAAAAGACGGAATTCTAACATCAGTTAGGAAGGGATGACAACTCAAGGGATGAGAAAGCATTTAAACTATTTCTTATTCTCACAAAGCTGTTTCCTTTAGACTCTCAGCTTTGCTCACTGCTTCTGCTCCAAGGCCTTGAAAACAGATGAGCCAAATATGCACCTGACCAAATATTAACATCCTCTCAGGAGGCTTTGATGTGTCACAGAGTTGTGTCAACTGACTTCCTCCAAGGCCGTGAGTCAGGCTTGAGGAAACGCAGCGGAGCACGGAGCGACCGCGGCTCCCGCTCCATCCCCACCACCAGAGCCCTGCCAGGGACACCTGGCCTCTGTCAGGATCTCCTCCCACCTGTAAACCGTGGGCTACAAGGAGTAGGATGCTCTGGGCTGGGGATAATCCTCCCGGGACTGGGGGGGTTCTGTGACACAGGAACGACAAAGCCAGCGGAACCCAGAGCGCCGGCGCCGCGTTCGTGCCGCGAGAACTGCGAGGGCATCATTTCCAAACAAACAAAGCAAGGGGTGTTTGGTGACCTGCCTCTGCTCCAAGGCAGCGTCAAAACAGAGACAGGACAGCAAGCACTGCTGCTGCATGAGCCTGAACGCTTATGACAGATCCGTGGGGTTTTCCTACATTTTGCTTTTCGTCCACGAAAAATTAATTTTGTTCACATTCTTCCCTAACACAAATGTTTTCTCTCTAACAGAGAAATCACGAGTTTATGAGTTCCCACAGAAGTTGTTATGCTGGTAAAATAGGTTGTCTTGTTCTAACAGACAAATTGCCTTGTATTTTCATCTCCTTTCTGCGAGTGTTTTCCCCTTCCTAAGTGTATGTTACCATAAAATATTCTGCGTTCCTCTCAGTTCATGCCAACTGTTACCTACAATTTGACTTCCACTGAACATTAATTGCAATTGTGAAGACGTTAAAGAACAACATAAATATTTATGATAATCATAGTCTCTGTTATTGTTTAATACACTGCTTTTGGAAAAAAACACAAACACTTCTTACCTTTTGAACATCAGCATCGTGCTTCTGTTGTAATTTCACTTTTTCTTCATGAAATTTACCTTCTGCTATTTTCATTTTCATTTCCAGCTTTAAAAGCAAAACAGAATAGATACATAATTTAAATAAAGACTAAATTATACCAATGACCTTTTCATAACTTTTAAATTATTCATTTATGTCTTTCAGAAGGCAATGGGAAGTCACCAACAGCGAAAGCTTATGAAAATACCTATATTCAGTTCCTCAATATTTTCAGTATTTATTCGATACAATTGTTACAAAAGATGTCATCCTACAACATTTCTTCAGAAAAATGGACTTGTAGGATGTTATAGTTGGCAATAAACACAACTGCTGCTGCCCAGAACAAGCGATCATCCTTAATTTAAATAAACACTTAGGAATAAAACTTTAATATTTCTGTTAATATACCAAGTTTGGTAAACTCGTTTTCATTTCTGCAGGCAGGTGTTACATTTACACAGAGAATGTCCTTTAGCCCAGATGCAAGTTTGTTTTTGTTTGTTTTACATTATTATTCACGGAGTTCACATTATAAACACATTTCCTTTTAAAGGTGACTTATGATGGGATTAAGGATTGGATCACTGAAATACGTTTCCTGTTCTGCCTGTGTTTGTTCAAAGCTGTACTTGAACCCCTGCAACACAAAAATACATTGCCAATTCTTACTTAGAGTCTAAGTTTCCATCTTTCAAGTGTTTTTGAATCCCTCATTGTTTTCAGTATGCCGTTTACAGGCTGCCTTCAGGACAGCTATGAGAGGAATTTCATCTTTCTCAGGCTTTTCTGGAAACCAAAAGTGACACCTTGAGTTCAGACTCAGGCTGTTCCACTCCTACATTTATTAACAATCACTGCTCAGAAAGCAGTGACTGCTTTTTTCTGAGAAAAGCTTGTTCAGAAGACAGACCCTGATCCCCCTCGCTTTAGAAAGGGAGGACCAAACCCCCTCCAGGAGATGACTCTAAGTGGTCTTTGGCCAACAGAAAACTTGGTGGTTGACTTTTGGATGCTCTGAAAGGTGCTGAGGTCCCCCCACCTCGAGGCTGGACACTGCACTCCCACCACCACCCAGCCACTTCCAGCTCTCATGTTTTTATTTAGCTCAACTCAGAACCTGACTTGTAATATCCCAACTCACAAACTCCAAAGGAATTGACAGCATTATTCATCCTGCCTTTATTTTCCATGCCCTCGACCCATCAAAAGTTGCCATTCAAGCATGAGTCTTTATCTCACACAGACCAACACTAAACACAATACAAATTTTTCCTTTTTTTTTTTTCAGGACTCATTTATCTTACAGGTTTGTTGAGACTTGAAAACATCACCACATTACTGTGACTCAAAAATGTGAGCTACAAAAATCCAACTCAACTCAAAAATGCTGAGCAGGAAACACAGAAGGCTCCTCAAGAAGCGAAAAGAGAAGGAAAAGCAGAAAATGGTTTCATTTTCTGAACTCATCGACTGATGCCCAGCAAGCACAAATAAAGCAATCCATCTCCCAACCGTTTGCACACAGTCTTATGCAAATCAACAGAGGAGGGGAAAAAAAGTTAGGTTGACAATTAATCCAAAGAAAATAAATCATATTCTCAGCTGTCAGCCAACTCTTTCATCATCCCAAAATAAGCATCAGGATAAAAATGCATCTTCTATTCATGAAATCTACACATATGTATATATGAAAAGAAATATATGCATATATCGCTGCAACAAAGTGTCATTATAGAAGAAAATCTTAGTACCAGGTGATGAATTAGTGTTGATTTAATAAAAAGAGCACAGTAATCCACTTCCAGATAGACAGCTTGTGAACATGCCATAAATAAATATGAAGGTCTCGTAAAAACACAAATACCAGAAACTAAACATGAAAGAGACTGCAATCTACTTGAATTACATTAAAAGCTTATGAATGACTGAGGTACAGCTACTGCCCTCCCACAGCTACTAAATCCACACAAATTACATTTAAAACTCATTAATAATGTCTTGGCTGATGGAAATGAATCCTTGGTGGTTTGTATGAGCTGAGAGCTGGTCTAGTTTTCATTATTCTGTACACTGAAATAATACAAAAATAAATCAAAATCTAGAATTTCACTCAGATTAAAGATATATATATATATTTTCTCGAGTGCTGGTGATTGTTTTCAGCTACAGGATGTTTTCCCCAAGGCTGACAACAGAACGCCCTGTACTTGAAGCTGGTTCCCATTTCTCATTAATCTTCCCCTTAGCACCACCCTTGCACTTGCACCAGTTCCATCAATTTTAGCTCGTTAATTCATTACACCACTTCCACCAGAACAGCCATCTCTTAAAATGTCACAGTTTTGGGACTGCTTTCCAAAAAGAAGAGCTAATTGCAACCAAACAACTGGGAAAAAATGTGTCCAAGATAGAGAAATCAGCCCTTAATGAATGCAACCGCTGCAATAACAAAGTGGATTGCTTTTCCTCTGAATATTAGAAATAAAATAATAAAAATAACTAGGTGAAAAAATCACTAAACTCTTCATCAGGTAAGGGCTGAAAAGGGGACACTTTGAAAAGTACTTAAGGTTCTCAACTTCTATAAACCTAATGAAGTTCCAGCACCCCAGGCACTTTTCTGCCCCATCTGCTTCATCCACAAATTTCCTCATCTTATCTGTATGTATAAAGGAATGTGAGAAGTCCCAAATTAAAGTGTCTGAAATTCAATAGCTGATGTGCACATGGACTTTTCAGCTAGTGCTGAGAGGCAAACTGCATTTGTACTGAGTAACTGGTAAAAAAAAAATAAAATAAAAAATTAAAAATCTCCAACAGCATTTTGTAACTGTCCATAGTTCCAACCCAACACGTATCTTCAGCACAACTTCCAGAAGTGTTAATTTGAGCATTTGCTGTAAAGATAAAGATGGATTGGTTTAAAAATCCTACACTCAATTTCTCGAACGGAAAACCTGCTGGAGAAGCCAGGAAACATGAGGACAACACCACAGCATCCATAGCAAAGCCTGGAGGACTGGTTCCATTTCCAAATCCTCTTTTTGACCCACCCTCTCTCTGAGGCAGAGTCCCAATCTCACCGCATACGTCGATAAAAAATTGAGTCATGTAAACACGTTTTATGCAGTGATCTCATCAAGGCTGGGGTGGAAGCAAAAGGGCTCAGCTCTCCCCAGCTGGGAGTGAAAAGCCTCCCCTTCCATTTGAAAGCCGAAACACATCATTAAATACTAATTTCAATCAAGGAATATCTTTCCAATTAAAACCACCCCAAACAGAGGTGGAGCCTGTCTGCAGATCCCAAATGTCAGATCTCAGCTTGTCCCAATTTCCTGTGGAGCAGCTCTGGGTAACTGCATGTGTTGCTCTTCCATGCACTGCCCTCTGCACTTCTGCTCGACTTTATTTATTAAACACATATTAAGAAACAAAATAACCTACAGCAGTACCGAAGACCTTCACCAGTTTTAGAGAAACCAGTAGAAGCAACTTTTCTAAGCCCCGTTCACTTTGTTAAACGCAATTTACGGCACTCGTGCTGGTTGGTTTTAATATCTTTTATCACCAGTTAAGAGGCAGCAGAGAATATGAAATTTATGGCATGTTACCATTCAGACAAGGGGGAAAAAAAAAAAAAGTGTAGATATTTAGCTATAGTTGGGAAGTTTGCAACTATGTATGAAACGCAGCCATTGCTGTTGGCTGAACATCATTCCTTTGGATTTCTGTCATTGTTTATCCTCCTCACAAAGAGAATGAGGCAATTAAACCCTAAGGCCATGTAAACAATACTGATGTCAAACATCTGTGCTGTCCCTGTTATTTAAAGCCATGAAGGGTGGTAGCAACAGAGCTGCTTTTATGTGCCTAGTCACACTTTCTTCCTCATTTAAAAAAACAAACCATCACCAAAACTAGCAAATAGTTACCTGAAAATGGATTTTTGGGGTATCACTGTCCTGATTCCATAGCACAGCTCAGGTGCTAGGAACATTTAACAACTGGCAGGCTCAAACCGATAGAGTCTAATCTACACCCCTCATAAATCTCCAGGGGGAGGGGAAAAAAAGTGATCTCTCCTTTTTTTCATGACAGAGGACAAATATTCATCTTGTCCCCATTTACAGAAATTAGTCGAAATATTGAAATACCCGATTTAAAAGCAAATCAATAAGCGGGTTTGCCATATGAATCACTGAACTCCTGCCCTCTTGTCTTCATTCCAGGGCTCACCCTCAGGCCAGGGGGGACATCTCAGAGCTTTAACATCCATCTGATCGGGGTTTTTGGCTACTTGACAAAACAGAACTTGTTGCTTGCCAGGCTTTTTCTTTTTTTTTTTTTTTCCAAGCCTATGAATATATGGGGGAGGGAGGGAGAGAGGAAGCGAGGAAGGGGGAGAAGGATGTAAACAATAAATGAGAACTTCAAAGTAAGAACTAACAATGCAGAACAATGACTTGTATATCTTACAGTACACGACAAAAGTTATTTGTCTTGGTGTTCTGCAGCTGCTAAAAGGAATCAGTGCACAGCACACAAAGCTTTGATATTTCCACAGAAGAAAAAGGTTTCTTAAAAAAATATCAACAAACAACTCAAACTTTCTACTGAATTGTGCTTACTCAATTTTCACATGCAGGGTTAAAATAATAAATATTGATAATTTATACAGTGTTTTAAACCATACAGGAAGGCCAAAACAGAAGAGACTGGACTTGCAAAACAGTCAGGATTTATTATAAATACACACTGACTTCAGACTAAGGTAATTTGGAACAGTGTATTTCACTTAATCATTAACAAGCTGTCTGATCTCATTGTGTTCTGTCTGTATCACACTGTACCCTCAAAATTTTTAGGATTACCTTTGAGGTATATTAATGCTTTCCACATTTTTCAAAAAAGACTGAGAGTATTTAAAAGAAAACCACTCGTGTGAAAAACAGGAAAAAGTTGTATATTGTTGCATAACAACATATTTGAAGTTTCTAAAGCAAATGTAAATTTTAATTGAAACGAATCTTTTATTTTTAAACGGAATAGCTGAAAACTTTGCACTCAGTTTACAGGATGTGGAAAAGATACTGTCCACTTCCCAATTCAGAAAATGAACAAATTTATAAGTACATTTTGAAACAGCACATCATTAACCACTCCAATTACAGCACTGAATATCATCAATGTTTTTACCCAATGCAATGATTAAGGTGAAATAAATGTCTTGGAAAGTCTCTATTGCAAAAGAGTTCAGGAAACCAGAGATGGACTGAAATAAAAACAGCATCAAACAAGTGGAACAGCCAGAAATTAGAATGTAAAAAGCCCCTTTATAAACATGGCACTTTGCCCAGATTCAAAGGTCCCTCCACAAAAGTCCATGTTTATGATCTGGAGTGGATTATTTGACCTAACAAACATTTATAATTCCCACCACACATCTACCCTTCTTTGTATCCTTTACTCTTTAAAAACAACGCAATTGCTACTTCCAGTCGCAATATTTTTACACATTACTCTTTAATGGGAAACTAGATATTCACTGAATTCAAAAACTAATATGACATTGCCCCATTCTGATCGCCACTAAAAATTAAAGCTTTTGAGCTAAATCAAATCTTACCAGCTTCCCCCATCAAGAAAAATCTGACTTTTTAAATGACACTGAAATTAATACACATTTGCTTGATACAGAAAAATAACTGAATGGACAATTGTTCTTATTCATATGTAAATGTCATTAGGCTCTTTCAAGAGAGAACAATGTATTTTTCACGGATTTCCACGTTGGGGGTGGTGGGAAGAAGGAGAAATGCTCCCAGCTCTGTCTCCCACCAATTTTAATAACTGGAAATGGTGCTCTCGAGGATGCTTTCTCTGGCCAATAAACATAACATGGATATTAGCACTACAACACATCGTGTTATTTAACAGCTTTATTTGCAGGGTCCCACTTCCACATGGAACAAATGCCTGCCACCAGTGGGAGACAATGATATCAGCAAGGACCAAAAAAAGGTCAGGACCTGTTCAGAGACGAGGAAAGCCTAGCCACAGCAGCATTCAATGCAACTTCAGAAAAGACAGCTCCAAAAATGCAACAAGCTGTATCTTCAGCTGCCAGCACTGAGAACTGGACCCAGCTGAATCTGTGAGCATGCAGGAATGCCACGGATTTCCAAGGATTCGGTGAAATATGAATTTAACAGAAGTGACTGCTCGAGGAGTTCATGCAATTCTGCACAGTGCCCAGTCCAGTGAATGAGTTTGAATACATTGAGTCACCAACACTTTTTCCTCCCCAGTGTAATTCCTCTTTTTTTTTCTTTTAGACTGCATTTTAGCAGCTACTGAACTTTTTATATTCATTTCAATATTTCTCCTGAACCAGCCACCAAAACGTTTCTCCCACCTTCTTTTCACCAGTGCAACATGTAGCACTAACAGTGTACAGCACCTACTTTTTCAAGTCAATGTCTTTTCTCTCTTAAAAATCAGAATCTATAAATGAAAAAAAAAACCCCACCAAACTTTCTTCTTTTTTTTTTTTTTAAGAGAGAGACACTTTGAGGTAGAGATTAATCATGCAGCAAAAGATTAATTCCCAGCTGCTTGGCAACCATCTGGACATTCTACTGGTTAAAACACTAGTTTGAATTGCTAACCTACCCCTTTGATCTTTCTCAATGTCTCCAGCCCATATGTGCAATAATTAAAGACATAGTTCGCAAACTATTGCAAAAAAAGAATTAAATAAATAACTATACATGTACATCTAGATCCCCACAACCAGCCTGACTGGTATCAGGAATTATAAATCAGCAGCCAGTTTATGAAAACATGTCTCATCTTGACACCCACTGTGTGTCTCACACCAGTCTAACAATAAAATAAGGTTGGGGGTTTATTACATTACATTCTGAAGAGTTATCAAAGCAAGGCAGGATGTGACTTCCTCACAAGGACCACAACGGACAACTTGCACATGTTTTTGGGAGCAGGACATTAATCAGCCAGGAATGATGTTAGCAGCAGTCAAGATTGCTGTGATTTTAAATATGAACGAACAGATTCCTACTCAGGACGATTACTCAGTGGTGAGAATCGGTTTATAACTGGATTCTCCACATAAATCACACCCTGCATTCAAAACAGACACGGGGGTTGTGGAGGAAAAGGAGAAAATTCCAATGAATCAGAAAAGAGTTGCTGTCACTGCCTGGAATATTTTCAAGGGGAAATAAAAGTGTTTTCAGAAGCAAGTTGTCATAAGAAAAAAAGTTACAGAAAAGTGAAAATCATGATGAAAGTATTAATTATGTCATATCTGCCCTTTTCTTGCCCCCTCATGTGGGCCACACTTGTGTGAACAGTAAGCAACAAGCGTTCTTACATTGTGACAAGAATATTCACCAGAATTAAAAACCTTAACAATCTTTACTCTTGGAACTCAGCATGACATTCATGAGCAGAAGTATGGCTTGGACAGTCCCCAGAGAACAGGATGACAAAAGAAGGGGAACAGCAAAGGAAGAGAAGTGGGAAGTGGAAGAGCAGAAAAAAATTCCAAGACAGGAAGCTCCAGTTATTGTAAGATTAAGGTTTTGGGCCCACTCAAATGCTTTCAGAAAGTTCATCAAAACCAAAATGCACAAACAGCCCCATCACATATCTGAGGAGGCTCCCTGAGCTGTTTCCAGCTCTCCTGATTCCATACACAGATGTTTATATATCCATCCACCAAGACCCAAACTCTAGAGACACACACAGACATGAGCACACACTTTTCATTCAATATATCATACAAGAGAATACTGATTAAAAAAAGATACATGATATCTTTTGCTACCATCCTTGGAAGATATGAACAAAAATACTTAATTTTCAATGAGGAAAAAACCAAAATCCATGATGTAGCTAAAGACTCAATAATGTTAATTTTACACTGGCTCAATTACAAGAGTCCTCGCTTAAGGAAACTGTCTCCATACTGGGTTTATTTACTGCTCACATTTGTCATAAATGTCATATATTCAAACACTTCACAATGGAACAGGACAATTAAGAGGAACAAATCAAACCCAGAAGGACAATGCCCACTGATCACCATCTCCTAATTGCAGGGACTCTTATCTTCAAATGTTCTTTCCTTTCTCTTTTCCATGCTAACACCAGCCAGTTTTATTCACTCTCCCTCCCGAGTTTTACAACTTTCTTTCCTCCCTGCATTCTTTCCCCTACATTCTCTGTATGCTCCCTCTTGGGGGAAATCCATATCACAACCCTCATGCAATTTGCTCTGTTTCAAGTTATAATCTCCTGCCAGATAAGTGAGAAGCACAGTAAATCTGCTGCTTTCAACACCTTCAATCCAGGGCCCTTTTAGCCAGACCACGACTTAACTGTATCAGCACTGCAGATTTTTATCTCCATGTAAATTATATCACTAGATCCCAACACTTCTGGTGCAGTAAAACCATATAAATGGCTTGATGATCTTTATAAACAAAATTTGTGTCACGCAGTAAAAGGGAGTGCTCATTCCCAAAATAAAAGGGGAAAACCAGAAATAAAGATTACAAAGATGAAGGTCCTAAATAGCTTTTTAAAAAGGCTGCATCCTAAAGATAAGACTTCCTGTATCATAAACCCATAAAACACTCTTCGTTTTCCATCTTAGTTCTGCTCCTCTATCCATGAAGATCCATTTCCAGGGAAAAAAAAAAACAAAACAAAAAACAAAACAAAACAAAAAAAAAGCCAAAGAAAGTGTTTTTTGTTTTTCCCCATCTCTATGTTCTGTGTTATCTTACAGCACCTATCTCATCTCTCCTTTTCCTCTGGTGCTCTGGTGTACAACTCAGATTTACTCCAGGTATAACCTTCAACTGAGAAGTGAAAATTATTTCCAATATGCCTCTGATTTGTTTAGGTTTCCTTTGTTGAGATAAGATAAATAAATATCTTTGCTTACAAAATAGTAAAAGAGAAGGAAATTGAGAAAAAATGCTAAGAATAAACAAGACTGACAAAATGAAATATTAAGAAAGAGAATTTCTTTAAAGATACACCAAAAATGTCTGGAAGTGATATATCAGATAGATTCCTTGTTTGAGAAAGGCTAAAATAAATTTACTAACATAGCTGATTTTATTTGCTCATTCCAAAAGAATTCCAAACCTGTATCTTAGCAATGGTACTGAATCTTTTTTTCTTTTCTGAAAAATCACAAATCAGACTTTTCCTTTCCCCCTCCTGTGCCCTGGGAGCTGTGGGTGACACAGGATGGCCAGAGGTGAAGTTCAAAGGGACATTTTCCCTTTTCATCAGGACAGGCCAATCCCCCCATCTGCCGTGCTTTGCTCTCCTGCCCAGCGTGGATTGATTCCCGTCGGGCTGCATCTCCCATGTTGAACCCCGTGATTTTGCAGTAATGACCATTTCCCAAACGGTTTCATCCACGTCAGAAGTATTTGGGGAAGGGATGACAAAAAGCCTCTGCCCGATGACATCGGCGTTCTCGCAGGGCTGTGATGTGGTTATCACTGCTCATGGCCATGTGTTCAGCATTACAGACTCTAAACAGGTGCAGGAATGCTTTATGAACAAAGGTCTAAAGGTTAAAAGCAAAAAACCCCATAGTTATCCTATTTTATGTTCTCCCCTTGTACTACAAAGAGGTTGAAAACAGTTAATGGCTCCCCGGACCCTTTTGTACAGCACCATTTCTCTGCTAATACATTCACATTCTATAAATGAAAAGGACTTTATTCCTAATTGAGCTTCACAAACAAAATAAGATGAAAACACATTTAAGTTTTCTCGTTAATAGCACACACATGGCGATTGTGAAACACTGTCTGTAACCTTTCCAGTTCAAACCAGCCCACAGTCGAGCACCATTAGCAAAAAAATCCTGGATTTTTTACTGTGTGGCTTAAGAGGATTTTTCCACTGAACTAGCAAAGTATTAACTGGGTATTTTATGTAGCTCCTTGGCATTCATTCCTGTTTATTTAATTTGAAAATAATGTTTAAATGACAACATTGTGCTTTCAATTTATTTACTTCTTTGGCTATTTTCACATCTTATGAAACCTTGCCTCATCCTGAGGCCCTGGTGGTTTGAACGTTGTCAATACCAAGGAACAGTCAATAGCAGAGCAGAGAAAGTGAAAGGCACGTGGACAGTGCAGCTGCTTGTCTGAGCATCAATTGAAGCAGCCAGGTAGCAGCAGAAAACATTTCATACCTTTTTATTGTATTATCAACTGAAGGATCTGCCAACCAATGGGACCCTCCTCTGTATCTCTGCTAAAGATGATTTTTAAATCGTCATGAAAGTCACTTTAGGACAGTTCCCATCCACGTGTCGTTACAAGACACCAAGGAAATGGAAGAATATTTTCCTACTTTGCTGATGATGCCCTTTCCTTCCCAGCTCAGACATTTTTAGGGCTCTTTGTGGGTCCTTCTGATTAGTAGGAACTATGTACATGTGTCTCAATTTGCCAAAAGCATATAGCTGAAATCAGAAATTTCAAAGACGGAGCAGAGTGCTGGATTTGGTTTTTTGTTGGGTTTTTTGAATGACTGGCTGGTTGGGTTTGAGGTTCTATTAACTGCCTTCCTAATGCACCTTGAGTTTCCTTTTCTGCCTATTAATTCATTGTCTTTCAAAAAAAGAAACATGCTAAATAAAATGAGCAGCTTGTGACAAAGTATCTCAGGCAGTCGACTTCCTTAAAGCATGAAAAAGGTGAAAATGACCATAAAATTTTCCTTTTACAGATATTCAAAGCAAAGAAAAACATGGTGTGAAAGAATTAAGACAGCCAAGCTTGGACACTAATCTCAGGAATTCACAATGTTACCAAGAATTAAAATAAAAAGCCCTATGACCACAAGAGGACTGGAACTCAGTGAGGCAAATAGAGAAACAATGTAAATCCCATCAGAAATATGGTCAAAATGTGCTAATTTTGGCAAGTTTTTGAAATTGAAAGGCTTTTTGAATTTGAAAGTCAAGTTTACTTCTGAAAGTAATCAAAAGTCCTCACTAAATCAAAGGTTCACTGCCCCTATTAAAAGGTAATTTGGGAAATTCCTAGAATTCAAACTTCTCTCCACTAAGAATTCTTTCGAAGGACCAGTTATTGTGTTCAGAACATCTTTTTTAGTCCCTAAATCACTGGGAAATCCATGAAGTATTTCACGACGAGCCCTTTCACTCCAAGCAAATTTCTTTTCCACGAGATTTTCTGCTACAATAACTTCCATGTTAATGCCAAATTTCCAAGGAAAATTGGGCATTAAAAGGATCCTACCTCTTTCTCCTGCGTTCGAAGCAGTGCCGGGTGGTGCCGAGAGGGGCTGCTCTGTCTGAGGCCAATTTTAGGTGTCATCTATTGAAGGAAAAGTTCAAAACAACCAATGAAGTCAAAAACAGTAAATCCAAGCACAATCAATCCCGACCAGTGATTAAAAACAACATACAAGGTTTGTTTGCCCTTCTGAAATATCAAGGGAATAGAAATACCTACCACAGTCATTGGCACCTGTTTTTCTCGCAGGTATCTGGGGTTTTCTAACTGAAAAAAATAAGGCAGAGAAAAATCAGCAGGTGAACAGTGTCTGATTTAGTCCAAGACATCATAACTAAACTATACTTAACACAGGTACTGCATCATTCAAAGAACCACAGACGAGATTCCAACGTGCCTGAAATGGTACAGAAATAGGAAATCCTCCTAAGAGATCATTTGGTTGATTTCCTTTGGCTGGAAATCTACTCAGCAATTTTGATAATTTAAATGGACCAAAAATCGCATTTTTCCCTCCCAATTCTTGTGGTTGTAAAAATTCCATCAATGCATATTATAAAAATATTTGGCAGCTTCATGCATAGGCTTATGCAAAAAATGTCCAACTTTATTGGCTGAATTCTCATTGAAATCAGTATAAAGCTAGAATACGTCTACAGATTATACTGATTAAAATCTAGTGCTTTTGAAAAATTACAGTTGGGCGGGTTGAAACTGTAGCCACACATGTAAGTTATAGAGACAAAACATAAGGAAATAATTCATTAACATGGCTGTATAATTAAAACAGCTCTCTCAATCACTATTTTTAAGAAGTGGATACAAAGCATTGTTGCCAACCCACTTCCTCTATCAGACAGCTCAATCTTTCTCATTTTCTCAGACGATGAGGCTCAAACATCACATCACAGAGAAAGCAGAATGCCCAAAAAAAGCTTTCAAGGGTATAATCTTGTAAAATGTGGCAGTGAGATTTGGAATATGAATGAGACCGCAACACACATTAAAAAAAAAGAAAAAAAAAAGTTGTAGGATTAGGTTGATCTACAAGGCATGACAAATATATCAAATGCTTGCACTTTCTGCAGTAGTATGAAATAAATTTGTGTGTTGAATTTATCAGTGGAAAAGAGGCTTAATCCCTCTGAAATTTCAATTTGATGCAGCGTTATTCATTTCCTGTCCCAAAAGGGGATGGAGCATTTCTGAGTGGTGTTGAGTTGTCATATTTCAGCCAGAAGTCGTTGCAGATACTCACTCTTAACACATACATTCTATTTCAATGAATGGTTACCCAAAATTTTCACACATTAGCTGAGAGCATCAGGAAACCAATAATTTAACAATAACCTATTTATTGTTAGGGAGTTTACTAAAACAGTTACACTAAACTTTCTTTCACCCAAAGTATCCTGGGCTGGCCAGTTAAATCCATGGTTAAATTTTTAGTTAAATCCACAGGCAGCCACCAGTGAATGAAGAAATCCTGGATGCACCTACTGCCACAAAAATGAGGAATTTTGGACACAGAAGAGATTGTGAGGACAGGAATACAGGAGTGGGATCAGCCTGGAGCACCAACCACAGGAGATCAAGTGGAGGATTTGGAAAAACAAATTGAGAGAGTGGGAAATAAAAGGTACAGAAATTCCAAACTGGAAAAATTTTGGAGGATGTTTTTTTTTGTCCTACACATTTGTACTTGCAGTAAGATTTTCTACCCTCATTTCACTGGTATTATATTCCTCCTCCCACCTCAATTTGGCCACTTCCCCACCCAGCCCACAGCCCTGATCATCCCCAGGGCTGAAGGTGGAAGCCTTCCCCAATACCTGGGGGAATCTAGAGAAGGCTGCAGAGCCACATTTCAAAGGCTTCATGAGTTCCCAAAGCCCTCTCACGCAGAATCACCCTCGAGTTTGGCTTTTTATAAAGCAAAAAGTTCTTGTAAATATTTACAGTTAATTAAAATCCTTTATCTGCCCATGACATTCAGTTGTTTGCGGCCTTAATTTCAAAACCAATCTGAAAAGCTAAGGTACGTCCTGCTTGTTTATGGGGAAGAAGGAAAATGTGTCTCTGATGCTTTGGAGGGCCCAAGTCTTGCATTTTTTGATTTTGTAACAGCAGCCATATGTGCTTTGAAGTTAAATGTTCCCACTTTGTTACTTGTTGTGGATTATATCCACTTAAACTGATCTGTAAACATTTAATGCCTCAACATTCATTCTTTTCATGCTGGTCTTCTGCGAAACTTCTTGTTCTCCAAATTAAACCACATTAAAGAGGGAATATCACAATAAAGAATGCCCCAAAAAAGAGGGGAAAAAAAGTCTGTATTTATGAGAAACATGCAAATTTAAAAATAATAAGCAAAAGGTCAAAGACAAGCCAAAATACATATGTATGAAACTGAAGGACTGCCATGAGAAGAGCAGCAAATCACATGGTTTTTTTTTAAGAGTATGAACCAAATAAATGTCATCATGAAAGACATCTTTATTTGAACTAGAACTGAACTCTAATTTGTAAATACCACTTCTTAGAAGAAATGGTATTTTGAATCTCTTTGTAGAAAAGATTTTGGATTCTCCTGTTCTGTTAGGCAGTCTGACAAGGAATCATGTTTCAATTTGTGAGGAGTGCAATGGTCACCTTCTCCTAAACCAGAACTGTAAAGGTCCTAAACCAAAGCTGTAAAGACCTGTAAATCAGATCCTCGTGAAGAAATGCCCACCACCTAACAGAGATAATCTGCTTCATTAAAATATCTATATTTTCTTAGATTAAAAAAAAAAAAAGTTTTGCAGAAACCTACTTAAAATAAAATTCCAAAACTGCATTTCAGGCAAATTAGCCGTAATTTGTAACTTCAGTATTTTCAAATTCCGGTTATTATAACAGCACCTAAAGTAAATATTTATGAGTTACACAACTTAATAGCTAGCAATGCAAGTAATGAGTGAAGCACTGACAAAAGCTGAAATGCTTTCCCCCACGAGCAAGGTCAGTGCATGAAAAGCACAAATCTGAGCTCTAAGTACTTCCACAAGTCTCATCCCCATCAATTGCATTCCACCCCTCGAGTTGAAAATATTGTCCAGGCTTTCTATCTGTGCACCACATCCCAGTCCAGAAACTCCCCCCAAAGCTTTGCTCTTTTGCTCAGTAAATATCACAGCAATGACAACACCCAAGCCTTGGCTCCAAACTACCCCTCCACGTCCCGTTCCACTCTTAGGAAGGTTTATCCAGGGATGGCTTTCTCCAATAATGCCCAACTGCAGCCTGTGTCAGTCTGCTCACACAATACTGTAAATATTAAGATTCAGGGAACAAAAGCCCCACACTTGCATCTGCAGGCTCACTGCACACTCCTCCCCCCCCCAAGCTTCATCAAAGACAAAATGGGATTGTTTTCAAAACAAGGATGGCAAAAACACACATGAAAGAGTTAAGAACACTTAAGACTTTGAAATGGTAAACAACTAAACTGAACCTTGCCCTAAATTCTTACTTTAATCTACCAAACCCGGCCAGCCAGCATGTTCTCTACAGAAATAACTGCTGAGTAGCTTCAGGAAATTTGAGTAAGGACATTCTTATCTAACATCATAATTTGCAGGGAAGTTCACTTTAATGCTGCTGCTGCAGTCTTAGTGGAAGGACATTAAAGCACACGAAGACTGTTTGTCAGCATGGACGTTGAATTGATTTTTTTGAAGTTCTAACACTACTTGGAGTTCACTGTGGGAAAGTTTTTCCAGCCCTGCTGCCCTCCAAGGCCACAACATATACAGTAGGTATGTTTATAGTAAGCAGCCAGACTGAGAAACCAAACAAAAGATAATCAAACGGCTTGTGCAGAAATGGTTGAGCTTAACTAGACTGGAAAGACACAGGCAGATGTGAGCCAAGCACACAGAGCAGGCACAGCACCCACTGCTGCTGCAGCCTCCCAGGAATTCCCAACCCTCCGTCCATTTAACCCTGAGTTATTAAAGTGTTATAACACTTCTCTCCAAACAAGGAGAACGGGACACAGCCACCAGCCATGGACTTTCTTTGGTCTCAGTCTTCTCAAACCTTTACTAGGCAGTAACATTTCCCAGGATAAATTCTTTTGGGCAAGATCGAGTGTCCAGTCAGTCCCACATCATTTCTAGTAAAAGCTAAAGAGTTAATTCTTGTTCTGGCTGAATTCCAGTGATGAAAAATTGAGTTCTCCCTGATTAAAAAGCCTTTTGCTGTTTCCCCAGGGTACAATCTCTTTGTGTGCTTTCTACCTAAAATGATGAGCTGAATTTCCTGGGATGTTTGAAAGAGATGCTTTGTCACACCTAAAACTGGCTACAATTCAGTGACAAATGAAACTGCATCGCAGGCATCATGAAAGAGAGAGTGGGAGACAGGCAGGTGAGGTAAGAATTTGCAGGAGTTTCATTCACTGCTGTCCCTTACGCAACTTTAATTTTTGTATCCAAAAATTAGGTTTGTCTACCATCTAAAAACCTCAGCTAAAGAAGAAGAAAAGGTGAAATAAAAGGCAGTTTAATTTCATTATCCAACAAGTTTCTATCCAACACTACACATCTTCCACAATATTTAATTATTTCTGAGACATACACAGGAGATGGTCACCTTCCCCTCAGTTAGGAAGTGCAATAGAGGTGCAACAATATTCAGAAATTTATTGACAGCTGTTGATGAAATAAGACCACAGAATCATAGAGAAGTCTGGGCTGAAAGGGACCATACAGTTCTTCTCATTCCCCAAGCTTTTATTACATTCTAAGAAGGCTGAAGAATGACAAAGTTCAAAGTAACAACATGACCAAAATTACTGGTATTTATTTGTCTCAGCTCCTGGCTCCAAAACTTCTCCCTTCAAACAGCCACACAAAAGGATTTCTGCTTTTCTACATTGCAAAAGCGGCTGCAAAGCATGAACACCTGATAAAGGACAGTCCCCACATCAGGGGAGATAAGAGCCAATAGAGACTAAGAAAAACACATTTTATAATGCATGTAAAATGAGTGTGAATTAGTATTCCATGTATGAAAGGCAAATTTATCACAATCAAAACTCAACTTTTTTTTCAAACATTTACTCATGCTTGATTAGAATCTAAAGAACTTGAATAATTAAATGTTTGATAGGTATATACAGGAATGCTGCAAAGGGGAAAATTCTTTTATTACTCACAAAAAGTAACAATATCAGCAAATTAACACAACAGATTTACTTCTCCTGTAGAAAATGTTATTATTAAGAACAAATATCTGAAACCTCCAGATGAGACTGTTAAGCTTTGACCTCTCAGCTTACTAGAAAAATCATAAAAGTATTTCCCAAAACTTTTCACACTATTTTTAATAACAATATTTAAAAAAAACCCAACTCAATCACTGATGGAGGTATATCATAAAAACTGAAAACACAGCCAGAATGTGACCTTAACAATGCAAGAGCTTTGAAGAAGAGGAAATTTCAAATCTATTAAAGAAGCAGGAGGCTGAAAGATAATAGTAGAAATAAATTAACAATTTATAACTGGTTATTCCCAAGCCCAAGCTGGAGCAATGAAGGCTCAGCAGCACCTCACAGCTGGAAGACACCAGGGTTGTCCCACTGGGTGTACCTAGCTGGGTATTTGCAGATTCTTGGATAAAAGCATGGTCTCCATATAAACTTACCTGAAACACTCACAGCTTCCTAAAATTATACAGATTCTTACAGAGAAAAACCCTCTGTATAAAGGACACAAGTATAAAGACTTGTATAACCAAAAAAACCCAAGGAAAGTTTGAAAGGCTTTTCAAGATAAGCAGCCCAGGCAACTCCAAGTGAAACTATTCTGTTTCTCCTTTCCTATCTTCCCCCACTACTGAAGTATTTTTGGGGTCAAGGGTCTCCTGTATTTCAGGTGGGATCACTGTAAATTAAGTTTCCCCAACGGTGTGCAGCTGGGAGTAGCAATTAAGGACAGCAAGATGCTCCCATGGCAATTTAAATGCTTGCAAATAACAGCAGCCACATCTGACACTCAAACCTTACAGATTCCAAGGGGCTGCGCTCATTGAGTGGGATTTTTTTAAAATTTATTTTTAGCAATGACAGATTCTTGAAGTGTGACACTCCACACTTAAAACTTCCTGACCCTTTCAGAACCCACTGGAGGCCGTGATCCACAGCAGGGAAACGCTGCTCAGCACAACCCCTCACAGACCTCTCTTTTACAACCTCCAATCCTCTTTGTCAGGTAACTCCCAACAAGTCTTATCAGGCAATCAAAGCCTCTCACGAGAGACTTCTTTAATTACCATCCCTGGAGAGGAGACTTGAAAAACTGATTTATGTGCCACGGTAGCCAATTTGTTATCCAGGGGAGCTCCCGTATCAGCAGAGGATCATCACACTTTAATAACCAGCCATTATCAACACAACATGATTGCAAAGTGGAATTTCAATTAGGAAAAGAAATAAAATACAAATAAAATGACAGAGATAAGAGATAAGCAGGCAGGCAGATCGACTCTGATAGAAAAATGCAGGATATAAAGAGATCCTTTGTCAGCATCAGTTGGTGTAATTTGTAAAATGGCCATGAGCAAGTTTTCCCCCTTAAAGCAGCTTTTAAAGCTCAAGGTATTACAGCTTTCTGCTCCTATCACCCAATGGATAAACACAGCCCAAATATCCAGACTCTGCAAAGGGACTGCTTGCACCTTCCAGTCAGGTTTCAGGCACCTGTACAATGCTGACACTTTCAACCATCTCCACCCTCAGCTTGGAAAAAAGCAAGAAAAACACCAAGAAGGACAGAAAACCATTAATATTCTCTGTTATCATTTCTGATCCCACTGAAGAGAACTTGGTCATCCATGAAACACCTGGACTGTAACAGGTAAGATTTTTAAATGCTGTTGTGCCCCTCTGGACTGACAGTAGTGTAGGAAGAATAAGGATCCTTTGGCAGCTGATTAAAACGACAACATGAAAATGCATTATTATTCTTCAAAAACCAAAGTTGAATTATTTTGTTAAACTCGCTCTCATCACTAACTCTGGCTGCGACTCTGTGAGCTTTCAACCTGTGAGAATAAGCACAAAATGAGGAAGAAAAGAGAGAAGAAACTTCCCTGTTAAAATCGAAGTGATCTTAATAAAACAAAATTGCTATAAGGATATTAATCCTAATGGAATAGGTTAAAGATTTGGTGGCTCACAAAAAAGACAAAACAACACAATAGAAAAAATACATTTAAATACGGCTACAGACAAGAGGTACTTCATTGTCACCCTCAAACTATCGTGGACTAATACCACAGAAAATAGAACCAAAGGAATAAAGTCTTAGAAGAGTAACACATTTGAATTATTAAAAGGGAAAGAAAGAGGTGAACGCACAGAAAAGCCCCCTGAACACTTTCTAAAGGAGGCACACTGACCAAAAAAAGCTGAGTTGTATTAATGGCTTGCAAATTCTGTACTGGTTAAAAAAAATAAACAAAGAAAGCCAAATTCTTCTTTCATTTATACAAGTATAAATAAAAAATAATGTTACAGAGTCATCAAGAATTAGTCTGAATTTCTACCACAGTAAGACTCTTGGTTTTGACCAGCAGCTATTATTTTGCCTGATTTATGAGTAACCATATTAAATATGTGAAATTATCTACTTAAAATTTCAATGTTTTCTTCTCGTAGATTCATAAATAACTTTTCCAAGCTTTAGCAATTCATCTTTAGGAGACTGATTCCCACATGAAGTTTTGTTGACTAAGCTCAGAATACATTACTGAGGAGTTCCCATTACAAGTTAATAAATAAGTAAAGTACTCAGTTTATTTTACCCCAAGATTCCAACTATTGAGTCGTGCTTCGAGGTCATCATCATCCAATGAAAGGCTTCCTTTGTGCTGATCATCCTGGAACATAAAAAAAGTCAAAGAAAAAAATCAGAATTGCTAGCAGATACATAATTTAAAATTAAACTTCTCATTGACTTGGCCATAGCTACACTGCTCTTCCTAATGGTGTCACAATACTTCTGTCAGCTTTCACCTAAACAGCTCAGTTTCCAGAGGATACTGGGCTGAGAAAGCAGTCCAGAGGATAAATTAGCCTGGCTCTCCACTTTAATGTTCTTCTTTATTTATTTCCAAAGCAATGGTCTCCTTTACAGAGGGTGAATTTACTAAAAAACCCAAAATACTCCTGTTTTCAGGCTTTGTTTCATCTCCCCAGTGCCAGAATTCACAGATCACCTGATGGGCCTCCAAATAAAAAACAGATTTAAAGAGGAAAGGAAAGCCCAGCAAGGCAGGGATGGTTTTTTAAAGCAGAGGACAGAGCAGCTCAAGGGTCTTCCCTGATTTGCAACAACCAGCCAGGGCTGTGGTTATTGCTGCTCCAGGAAGCCACAAGGAATTGTCTCTCAGCAGAGCAGTTTGCTCCTGGGGGATATCAGTAACTAGCAGCATTTAATGCATATAAGGGGGAAAGCTGGTACAGAACGTTTTCCTTGGCCATTTAGAGGTATTTAGAAAAACAACGCTGGAGCCTGAAGGACTGTCTCCTGAGGTGAGGTTTGTGGAGAGGCCTGCCAGCACCTCTTCTTTAAACCCCACTTGTCACAGGCGTGCAGTGACCAGGGCTGCTGGTACTCAACACCTGGACGAGGCAGCTCTCAACGCTTCTTCAAAGTCTCCCTGCTCCTCTACCTGGGCCTGAATGATGCCACAACATCTGTGAAATCCCAGAACATCTCTGACTATGGAACAAGGTATTGTTTGTTCCAGCCAGCCAAACATTATCAAACTGGCAAAGCAAGAGAAGATTATTTCACTTAAAGGCCCCTTTAAAGCTGTAATCACGGGAGAATCCAGTATATGGAGCTGCAGAAC
Source organism: Regulus satrapa (assembly GCA_013396955.1). NCBI lineage: Eukaryota > Metazoa > Chordata > Aves > Passeriformes > Regulidae > Regulus > Regulus satrapa. The sequence goes on from VWZN01002268.1 coordinate 394,076, forward strand.
AATGAAGTGCAGTGATTTGTCTAACAATGACCTGGAAGCTGCAGCAGAGCCAGCAATAACAACAAAGAATTAAAAATAAACAAACCAAAGCAGCAAAACTCCCCTACAAAACTTTAAAGCCCCAAATCCAGGTTTCAACTGAAGAATTTTTATTTTTTTTAACAGTAAGTCTTCCATAAGGACTATTTCCTGAAATAAAATAAACAGGAAACCAATAAGGAGAAATATAGTAAAGACAGCATGTGGTTTTATTTTTAATTATGGCATTTCTGTATTTAAATTTCATTTGTATACATACAATCAACACAGACATACATCTATTCCCAGCAATCAGAGCTTAGAGCACAGACACTGATTTTTGCCCACTGGGCACCTGTAACCTGCTCTGATAAACCATCTCCTTGCTAATCCTCTACTGCAGATGCACAGCAGAACACCAATTTCCTCAGAAAAGAGCTTCCAGTTTATCCTATTTGCACTTCATGTCTTCATAAATTCTCATCTGTGCCCAGGTGCAATCTGTCTGAACTATTCCTCTGATGGAATCAAAAACTAACTGTGGGCAGAGCTGGAGGAACAAACAGGAAATGCAGTGTTCATGGAGGGGTGAGGGCTGCTCTAGGTGTGCTGAAGGACACTGCAAGGCCACAGAGCACACTTTGGAAGGTGAACAGCACATTTCTTGGTATCACACGTTTCCCAGGAGTCATTGCCAGTGCAAAGCTTGCAATTACATAAAAAAAACATATCCGAATATTTTGGACTACAAGGGTTTCAGACAAAGCCTGTTCAGTGCCCTGCCATCAGTCAAAATGCTCGGTGTGGAAAGTCTGATGAAACAAACTGTCCAAAATTCACTCTTGCAGAGGTCAACCATCACTGAACAGAGCAAGAGGCGTGTATGCAGCTTTCTTTAATCTGCTATTGCAAAATACAAGATGATGTCAATGCAGGCAGGTTGCCAGGCCTGGGGAAAACAATGCAGCAGGCACTGAGCACACAACACTAACCAGAGGTCAAGCATTAGGATGAACTGAGAGCATCCTACAAGAAATTCTTTTCCCCTGCACTGCAGAGGACAGATTTTGATGAGCTTTAGTCCTCCCCCTGACTCCCTCCCAAATGTCTGCACCTTTACAGGAGGATCACAACCCACTTGGCTGGAAATATCAGCTGTACAGGGATCTATAAAAGCAACCCAGGGAAAGCAGAGCTTTAGGACAAAAAGGAAGAGCATCTTACAGACAGTGACGTGCCTAGGTCATCTTCATCTGTCCGCTGAGGAGAGTTCAGACAAGAGGATATTACTGACGGCTTCTCACTGAGTCTTCCCCTGTTATTAAGGACAAGAGGAAGCAGAAAGAGAAGAATTCATTTTCAGCAACTTGTGGCACACAAAGGATGTTAATCAGAGAATAGAATCGACTAAAATGTACACAAGAAAATAGCTGTCAAGATGGAAAGAGGAAAAAAAAAAGGATAAAAAAGAGAAAAGTTTCAGGTTAAGTGTTCAATTTAAAAACCACCACCATAAAACCCCACACCAAAAAACCCTCTAGAAATATTGTGTACATGACAGTACATTAAAAACTGTTCTTTGCTTTTATTTTACTACACAACCCAACATCTCCCAAAGGATTTTAGGATAAATCCAAGCTAAGGAAAGGGCTGATCTAAGACAACGTTTTTGAAACAAAATTGCTAAGAATATGAAACAACATAAGATGGAGTCCAATAACTCAGAGAAGAAAGAGAAGTCTCCATAGGGGAGACTTTTAAGATCAAAAAATAGGTTAGAACAAGGTAAATGATCCTATAACACACAAAGGGCAAGAACAACACACACAGTTCTATCCAAAGGCAGTGCCTTGAAAGGCCAAGGTGGAGAGGAACAGGTCACAAAGATCATCTTGCTTTCATTTCATTTCTGCTTTATGGACTGAAGTGGAATTTATGGGGGGACGGTAAAGAAATGCCCACAAGACAGGACACAAGCACAGCATGACCAGCAGAGGGATTTTCTGGAAAAGCTTTTGGAAATAAAACACTTGAACAAAGAGAAATGCAGATAGCAGATAGGTGAAGAGAATTGTCACTGATGCACCTGGTCACAGACATTCCTCAGTCACAGAACAGGGGGGGAAAAAGAACAAAATAAAGTTATAAGCATCTATTAGACAGCAATACATTTTTTAAAAATAGATTAGCTATCTATTAGATAGCAAAAGCTCCAAAACAGTAGTGAAACACCCTTCAGCACATACTCCACTGTCAGACCCACAGGTATTAAGGTAATTTAAAACCCCTGTTAGTCCCTTCACCTTCCCATGACTGGCCATATTATATTAAAGTCAGGTCAGACCATTCAATACCTCCCTTCCTCTCCATCTGGCAGCAAACGAGATGGTTGCTATGCCAAAAAAGTCACTGGGATGAATGAAGTGTTTATGAAGAGAACAACAACTGTTGGATGTACAATATAAACCAGTCACTTCTAGGAAGACAAACACAAAGTTTTCACGAAGCACAGGGCCCCAGCTTTCATCACAACAGCAGGGAACAGAGAAATACAACAACTGGGAGCCTACCTTCCCTTCCAGCCCCAATAAATCCCATATAAACAACATGTATGGATGCACAATAACAATTACAAAGCAGTAAATAGTTTAGATAAGCAAAGTCTTCGGGGTAAAAAAGATCAAAAGGAATATGATAACACAATGACTGCCTCTTGCATTGCTTACCAAGATTTCATTTGACACAAAATTACCTTTAATTAAAGGGAGATAAATCTTTGCCTGTGAGTAAATCTGCCCTTTTATCAGATTTCCTTTCTGAGCAATACTCAGGTTACCTAACAATGCAATAAGGCTCCAATTGTTAAAAAATGAGAGCAAACAGAATTTGTGGTCCTGTCATTCAGAGATTCAGGAATATCAACAAAAAAAACCCAATCTGAGCTACCTGTAATATTTTCAAACTGACCAAAGCAAGAGCAAAAGTCTAGATGCCTTCTTAGTTCTGTATTTGCTCTTTTGAAGAGGAACTGAAAATGAAACTGCTTTACTTGATTGTACAAACAGAATTTGAAAAGACTGTTGGGGATGAACACAATTTTGCTCACCTCAAGTTTGTAACACCTGTCCACTCTCCTTTCCAGCCTCCTGCTAATACGAGTCAGGCTCCAAAAAGCACAAGATGAATTATTCTTCCTCCCACCGCAGGTGAGTGAAGGATGATGAGAGTTTTGACATCAACCTGTGACCTCCTGCTTCAGCCCAAGCAGGGAGCTGGCACGGGAGGAGGCAGCAATTTGCTGCTAATAAAGGAGATTAGTAAATATTCCTTCTAGGAACAAAGTGAGGGAAACTCACTGATTCCTCCAGGTTCAGCATGACTACACACAAACCTTTAACCATGTTTTCAGGCACACTCTATAAACATGGAGTAGAATTTTCCTACGGGGTCAGAAAGCCCAGGTTTCTGTTCAAACCAATCTAAACATTTTTCACACCAACCCTCTCACGTTTCAAAATAAAGCTGCACCTTTCCAGCCCCAGCTGGTTGGATTTATTCATCCACATCCCGGGTTGCTCGTAAGGTTTGTCTATCTAAGGTTTTATTTAGGCAGAGAAAAAAAAATTCATATAGAAAAGTCAAAATTGTCCAACACAGAATTATCTGTATTGCAAGATAAAAATCGCTATGAAAAGAATTTCTGTTTGTTTGGGTCTTTGAAAGGAGAGAATCTTGAGATAAAGAACATCAAGCAGTTACTCAAACATGTCTCACTGACATTATCTATTTTGCCCTGAGAAAATGATGTAGGAACTGAGTCATGGCTGGAATGCAAAATTTTCATCCAACTACACAAATTCCATGCCCATGGATGCAGTTTTCCCAGTGCACGTTCAGAGGAGAGAAACAAACACAGTGGAACTCGGTCACCATCTGCTGGTTCTCCCTACAAACTGCACATCCAGAAATATTTAATATATTACACTTCTACCTGCACTGATTGCTCAACCAAAATTGTAAATACAAAGAAAAACAGGATCTATATGTTGGAGATAGGTAATATCATAACACAGCCACATTTAAGTAAATATTAAATATGTAAATTTTTGTATTTTTCAAAACACAACAGCTGAAATATTTACCTTCAGTATTTTTCTCCAAACCTGCAGGAAAATTAGGCTTCTTATCGCTGTGAAGACTAATGTAATCTACAGAACTATCAAAATTTTCCACCAAAAATTCAGATTTCCTTAGACACAGCCCCACTCTTGATCCAAGCATCCACTGTCAGAGCTGTACATCTGATTTTTAATTCCCAGAGTCCTTTAAACCAGTAAGATTATTCAATTACATTTACTTGCTTCTCCTACCATGGAATATTTTGCAATCCAGAGAATAATTTGCAAAGCAGGTCTCCGGAGAACTCACCAGAATCACGCTGATCACCAATGTAGGTATTGCTTCATTCCCACAAGATAAAAGGGAAAAAGGGAACTAAAGCTTCACTACACCAAAAAGCGACTTTGGGAACTGTTCCAGGCCAAGCTGAATCCTAGCTTCAGACACTGAGTGGGAAAATACTTCAAAATCCCAATATTCTACTATAAACCAGGTAGCAAAGGAGAGAAAAACTATGGCAAAGAAGGGAGGGAAGAGGTGGAACTGAGCTCTCCTCAAGCAGGACCAGCCCCAGTGGGATGAGGATGGAGGAACACGCAAATCCCACCCCAGCTGCCAGTGCCAGTCAGGAATTCAGAGTCATCAGGTGTATTTTTATACCACAAATATGGCTTTGTAGAGACATCAGTGTGCTAAACTGGCCTAACAGGGGAGGGTTGTGCTGATGTTGTTTTAGTGCTTCTAACACCCAGAGGGATATTTTGACTTGATGCTGCTGCTCCCAGGGACTGAAACAACCTGGTCAGACCCAGGCCAGGTATCCTGACATGGCACAACAATAACAAAAATTTATCCAAGGTCTCAAAGAACATTTCTAAAACCTGACACATTCCTTGTTTTCATCATGTCAAATCTACTTTTTTTTTTTTTTTTTTTAATTAAGGGTATCTGGACAGCTCCTCCCAAAAATTCTCTGCATCACCAAGCCCAAAGCAGTAATTTCCATTCAAGTGGAAATTCTCCATTCTCTGCCTCTGGTTCTTAAACCACAAGTCTGTTATCAAAACCACAGGTTCTTATCAGAGCACGAGTGCAAGCAACCAGAAGAGCCCCTAATCCTCAAGAAAAGGAGGTGCAGAGGCCTCAGACATAAGAGTAACTTTTAAAATTATTGTTAGAATTACACACAGTTAATAGATAGAGAAGAGGAAGAGTTTTGTGATACTCAATATTAAAGAGTGCTTCCTTCACCAAGTGTTTCAGAGAGATTAAAAACTAACTAGACTTTAAAATAGGCAAACAAGAGGCAATTCCATCCATGAATAAAATGCAGCCACGTGAAGAAAAAAAAGAAACACAGCTCTTGATAATCAGCACCAAGTTTCCCTATGTAAGAAAATCCAGAAAATCACAAAGTAAATACTTAAGAACATTGGAATAAACTAGAATTTACCTAAGATTCCCAAATATAAGGACAGAATAGAGCTGAAGTTTTCCAAGTGTCCAAATGACCAGCTTGTCCCTCCTTCAATACTGCAGGGACATCTTTCTAAGCCAACAGGAAAGCAAGCCTTAATAACATGACACATTTCACCCCTTTTTCCCTGCTGTAAACAGCTCTATGCTCAGCTGACTGGTACTAAGCTCACTGGCTGCTGCAAATCAAAACCCTGAATCTTGCTCAGCAAAACTTGCTTATCTGCAAGGAGCCACTATTCTGTTTCCTCTAAGAAACCTGTGAGCAACAATCACACAACAACTTCTAAATCCACCACATGTATGCTTGTTTATATTTCAAATCTATAGGGAAAAAAGCCACTAAAAACTATTTGATAAAACAGCTTCAATTTCCAGAATCATGGTCTTAGATTACAGATGCAGGCTTTGATTTTCCATGTGTCTGGAAACTCAAAGGAGAACAAGAAGGGAAAGAGGATAGAGGGATGGAAAATGGAAGAAGATGTAAAGAAGTCAGAGAAGAAGACATAATGGAGAAAAGGAAGAAGAGAGCAGTCCAGAAGTTCTCATTACACTGAAGCTGTTACCAGTTCCTGTAAACAAAGCACAAACACCAACGGTGAGTCCATGAGAGAGTGCAATAAACTCACACAAACGGAGACATCCAGAGCTTACACCCATTACATACAAATCAAACACTGCTAAAGCAAGGACACAAAGCTCACCCATGTGCAGGAGGTGTTGCTGAAGATGAGTCCTCCACAGCAGACACGTTACTGTCGTGGTTCCCCAGCTCTCCCACCACCCACTCAGGCAAGCGCTCAAGGCTGCTGTTCCGAACTCTTGGTGCACTTGGTTCATCAAAATAAACTGACTGGAACGACAACAAATGCAACATCAACAGGAGAATACATTTACACAGCCACACTCTTTGCACCCTCCGTGCCATTTCTCGCAGGACTATCTGCAGTACAAACATTCCTTTTCCAGGGAAGTCAGCGTGGTGTGCAAATGCCACCTTCCAAAGTCATGGGAATTCATGGCGTAAACATTTTCCAGTACTTCTTACATACAGGATGGGTAATTTTAGCAAAAACTGGCATTGTTATGTCACTGAAGGTGATGCCAAGGGTTGGCACAGCGTAATCAGTTCTTCAGAAAACAAACTGTAACTTTAACCACGTCTGTGTGAATTCCATAGCCTTCTCAGGCTACCATAGTCACCACCTTTAAGAACAATTTTCCTTTTACAAGAGCTATCTACTGATAAGGACAAAAGAAAGCCTCAAGGGACTTTTATGACATTTTCCCAAAGGACTAGAAAAATATTACCTTCAAACACCTATTTTCATAAGCCTTCTATCCAGAATCAAAAGGTTTAGCCCATTGCAAGGTTCTCCCAGCATGAATTACAAGAAATGCCTTTATCACACACAGCTCCACTCAACCCATTCAGAATAGTTTTTGTCACACTTCTGCCAAATCCAAGACGGAAAAGCAATTCCAGGATACATTTTAGCAAGTTTGTCCCATAAAGAAATGACCCTCACCATGTAGGCAGGCAAAGTTTTCAGCATTCCCTCCTCTGGTTTTTGGCTGAAGGGACCATCCAGAACTCCTCTCTGCAGCATGTGGAGCAGCAGTTTTGCATACAAGTTTCGATTCTCCCTTCCCACTATTCCTATGCCTGCTCCTGAAGGTTTGCAGAGTTTTTTAATCCATAGTGAGCATCTTTTTCTTTCTGAAAAATAGAGATATACGTGGTCACGATACATTTTCAGAGCAAATCAAACACATAGGTTTCTACCTTCTACACCAAAGTTTAAAACAAAACAAACTCCCAAATGACCAAACCAAATAAAAGCAGTTAAATACTTAGAATAAAAATAAGTCTTTAACAATGGTTCAAATTTACATATTGCACAAACATTTTCTATAAATTCATGTTTACCAGAAGTTTACAACACCTTTGGAAAACAGCATGAATTGGAAACATCAGGAATTCTGCACTCACTGCAAAAGCTGCCATAAACTACAGCTTACAGCTTGCATGAGCATTAATACTTTAAATACACAATAAATCCCCATTCATTTAAAAAAATAAATCTCTATTTACACAAGCTTTGTTACAAGATAAGGAAATTATTAATGTGGTTAAATGTTTACACATAACACTCTTAATTTGTAGGATTTGTGCCTTTAATAATAGTCAGCTTGTTGATTTATACAACATCATTTACTAATGGATATTCCTATTATTACATATTCCTGAACAAATGTTAACAACTTTACCATTAAAAAAATACTTGCTATCTCAAAAGCAATGTCCTTTAAAAGCTTTCAGTTTCTGCTGAACCAGGTTTGTAAAGATAGATGTTAATGTATTTATACAAAAAGCATATTTACATCATGAAAACAAGACAGCTAAGGTGGAACAACTGCAGTGGGTACCTAAAACATCCCACTTTAGAAGCTGTGCAAAACCCCCCTCATCAAAACTGTACCTTGTACTGTCAGAGACAGAGTGTCTGGTTAAATTAAGTGATACAACTACACATAATTGTCAGTCCCCAGGACTTGGTTATCAGTGTTTAAATGCACATTTTACCAGCTGTACCTGTACTATGCTTCAGGTTAAGGACATAGGGCTTCATAGCCACAACACAGCGATCTAATTCCGCATCCAATTCCTCCTTTATTTCATCCTCACTGCTCATTTTGAAAGCACACAAAGTAACCTGCAAAATTAATGGCATTGATGCAGAAAAGGTCAAATACTGTTTGACATCAGTCTCTCCCCGTCTTAGGCCACACAAAGATGTGCTTGGAACAACAGAGGAAGTGAAACTAAATGCGTTGTTATGCTGAAATAAACACAAAACTAAGACAGATTCTTTGTAAATAACAGGTACTCTGTCATTTACTCTGTAGTGTTATTTACTCTGTAGTGTAATCTTCAAGAAAGAGCTTGTTTAGATTTGAAACTGAACGGCCAACCACACAATAAATACATTCATTACACCCAATTTGTATGAAACACCTCAAGGCGTTTGTGTGATACCGCATTCCTACCCTCGTATTCCTTCAAATTACAGGGGTTTTTTAAAAAGAAGAGGGGAGGGAAAGGAGGGAAAACAGCAAGCAGAACGCTAGTTACAAGTAACAGAACGAAAAATGCTCTCAGGGCTGTTTTTAAGGAAGCAGCACCGCAGAGGGCAGCGCTCTTGCCTCCCGTGCCGTTCATTTCCAGCCGAGCGAGGACCTTTCTCGGCACACCCAGCGACGAACACGCCGGAGCTCGGGCAGCACCCCCGGGCCCGCC
>VWZN01002268.1:403019-416496 GCA_013396955.1 Regulus satrapa
GAGCACGGCCCGCAGGGCGCGCAGCTGCTCCTTCCCGGGGACGGGGAAGGCTCTGGGGATGGAGCAGTGTGAGGAAGGTGCCCCGCGGAAACGCGGTCACTGAGAGGCACCGAGTGCTCTTCCCTCTGCTGCCCGGGGACGGGAAGCGGGGCACGGCTGGAGCTGTGTCAGGGGAGGTTCAGGCTGCGTGTCGGGAATGGTTCTTCCCCCCGAGGCTGCTGACACTGCCCAGGCTCCCCAGGGAATGGGCACGGCCCCGAGGCTGCCGGAGCTCCGGGGATGCCCAGGGTGGGATTGTTGGGGTGTCTGTGCTGGGACAGGAGTCGGACTCGATGGTCTTTTGGGCTTGGGATGTTCTGCGATTCCTGAATGTCACCACAGCCCAGCAGTGGCTGCACCAATGCTCTCCCCCAAATTCGTGTCTCTTTGTTGATAGTTACGGATCCCCTCAGACACGTACGGAAAACGCCTCAGGAGTCCCCAGGGGGGGTCGGGGAGCTCCGAGGAGAAACGAGAGATGCCAAGGGCGAAATCCTGCGCCTGGGTTTGGCCGATCCCCAGCACGAACGCTGCTGGGTGGAGAACGGGTGGAGGATGGAAGCTCAGCGTGCCCCGGGCAGGGCAGGGCAGGGGGTTGTGCCCCTGTGGCCCAGGTGAGAGCCCGCCTGCAGAGCTGCCCAGCCCTGGCCCAGCACAGCGGGCACCCGGGAGCTGCTGGGGCGAGCCCGGAGGGGCCACGGAGCTGCTCCAGGGCTGGAGCCCCCCTGGAACCGGGCTGGGAGAGCTGGGGCGGCTCCCCTGGAGAGGAGAAGGATCCAGGGAGAGCTCAGAGCCCTTCCAGGGCCTGAAGGGGCTCCAGGAGGGCTGGGGACAAGGGATGAAGGGACAGGACACAGGGAATGGCTCCCACTGCTGCTCCATCCCCAGAGGGCAGGGCTGGATGGGAGATTGGGATACAGGAATTGTTCCTCGGAGGGTGGGCAGATCCTGGCACAGGTGCTCAGAGCAGCTGGGGCTGCCCCTGGATCCATGGCAGGGGTAGAATGGAATGGGCTTTAAGGTCTCTTCCAACTCAGTTCGACCATTCTGTCTTGTATAAATTTAATGGATTGGTTCAGGTCCTTGATACGCAGGGGATGGATTTGGTGCCTCATAAGTACAGGAGAGCAGGGTGAGGAGAAGTGAGGACACAGCAGCAATGGGGAACAACCGCAGGTTCTTTGTATTGTGTTAATTAATTCCTGCTAGCTGGATATTGGCTATATCTGTTTTTGTATCTTCATTATGATCACCATCTGGGGGAAAAAAATGTTTCTACTCAGAGCTTAATGAAAAATATTTACCACCCTGAAGTTAAAGGCCAGTACATCAGAAGTAGCTTTTGAGCCTGAGCAGTTGGAGGTGGCTGCCAGAAATATGAGTGGATGAAATGAGACTGAAATTTCAGGAGAAGATTTTAATAATTGCAGAGCCAATTTTATCCACAGTTTCTGAGTAAAATCTGTTCAAGAACATTCTTTTAGGTAATAAAGTGATTTTGAGCTCAGTTTAAAGTATTAAATATACTCCATATTGCTGATGGGTTTTGGGTTGTTCATGTCCTATCCCAAGGACAGAGAACATGAGGGGGTGTTGTGTTAGAAAAATTTCAAAGCACATGCCTGACACTTCTGCACAAAAAGTGTGAGTTGTACTTGTTGTTTTATAGGCATTTCGAGAAAACTATCAATTAATCCAAAAGAATTAGAGAAATCTCCCAACTGTTTGGTCTCTTCCTGAGTGAATGAAGTGATTATGTGAATGTATGATCCCAAAAAAACTTCTTTGATTCATTTTTTTCTCTTTCCCCAAAATCTGTCATGAGCTTTGCTCTGTGTGTAGTGTCTAAAGCACTTTTATCCTCAACAAACAAACTCTTCAACACTTCTGAGTTTGATTCAGATGCACATACACATCAAACAAGGAATCTTTACAGGTACAGTAGGAAATTGGCTGTTTTCTTTGATTTCTCAGCTAACCTTCAGCAGGAATGATTCCATGTTAGAGCTCGTTGGGTGAAAGCTTTGACAGCCACACTGGGGCCTTCTCAGGGTGCATTTGCACAGAAGCAGTGCAAAAATCAGCAGTGCAGTATTTTACAAAGGTGATTTATTACCTTTAAATTCCAAATTTAAAATAGCTGTCATTTGATATCTATTGGAACATGGGACACTTTTCATCTGTGTTAAATCCATGGTGGATTCTTGTAGCAGAGTAAGGCTGCTGTGTTTGTTGCCTTCAGATTTGAATATATCTGTCATACTCTTCACAAAGTACTTTGAAAAAGTGAATTTGCTGGAATATGATCAAAGAGAACATGAGGCCAAGCAAAATCAGGGCCTGCAACTACTTCTCCTGGAGAAATTTCCTTGAGGGAAGAGATCCAGGTTGCTGGGCAGAGCAGGGTGATCAGAGAGGTTGGAGCCTACCTGAAGTGATTTGACAATTACATAACTTCTGCCCAAAAGAACAGAAAAAAAAAAATCTAAAGATTGAAGAAATGACTGAGGTCTTGTCTCCATCCAAAGCTGCAGCCTGGATGTGAGGAGCACTGATGTGCCCTGGCCCTCCTGAGGAAATCGCTGTAGACACAGATACAGAACACAAAGATATCCCAACCAGAATACAGGACAGATTCCCAATTTGAATTGGAAAAACACGGTCCTTTCAGTAAAATATATTCAAAATTATTTTTTTTTCCACCACAATTTACCATGTTCTCTTATCTCTTTAACTCTCTCGGCAGGTTGCCACAAGTAACATGAACACAGCTTAAGGCATTTTTTTCAAACATCTCAAAAATACAGGAAAAAAAAGGCAGGTTTCACTGCCTCGCAACCAGCTTCTGGAACACTTCGAGTTGCAAGACATTGTTTTTCAGCCCTTGTGAGCAAATCTTTCATGTCTGGAAAGTTGTGATTCACAAACACCTCACTACTTCAAAGAGTTAACAGGTCGCAGATTTTTTTTTCCCTTCCCTCTTCTTGCTTCAGGAAAGGAGATAATAAATTGAGCACATGAACATTGGCTCCTAAGGGTGATCCTTTCAAGTATTCCAGTGCTTCCCATCCAGCAAGGAAGTAGGGCCAGCTGATTTGTTGAGTCATTATCCTGCTGCATGGGTAAGTAGAACTGGGAACATTTCCTGAGGAAAACCCCCGTTTACCTGGGGTAGCTGTTTTTGTGCAAAACACAAATCACTTCAGGGGCAGGCTGCATTTGGGTGGCACTGCATGCTGAGTTTACTTCACAGGGCTTGCTGTGAATTTAAGTTAATATTAAACCTTGTTTGGTGTCTTTGGGAACTGTCCTGAATGTCCTGATCCCAGAGAGGGATCCACACCACATTTACACTGGATTTCTGAATGAGCTGGCTCCAGCCAGCTGAGCTGGCCATGTGTGAGAAGGGGTTATGGGTATCTTGGCCTGCAAACATCATTTGAGAATCCCACCTAAACCTGTTCGACCAAAATACAGCACATGCTGCACCAACAAAATACCCACTTCAGCTGCCAGCATGAATTTGTCTGTGTCTGCATTAGAAAATTAAATTGGTGCTGAGTACAAAGTACTAAATACTTAATAATAGCTGCCTCAATCTCTCCTTAAAAATAGGAAGCATAAGGATGAATTATATCATTCATGCTATTAAAATATTCATATGCAACATTACAAAAAAAAGAGAAAAAAGATAATTTGAATATGTTCAGAGTTCTTTAATGGCAGCTCTACCATCTTAAAAGTAGCTTGATCTTAATGTTAAATGGACCTTTTAAAAGTTCTGCATTGGATTATTACTTACTGTGGAGCTCGTGCTTTTTATCAAAGAAAAGGCTTTTAAACTGCAGCGGGGACCCTGTATGACTCATGACAATTTATTATAAGTGTACCACAAATATTTCTCTAGCACTTTCTAGTATTTTGAAATTATAATTACTTTTTCTGAATGAAAATACAGACATAAGCACAAAACTTGCCAGACTGGATCATACCAGTAAGCTGCCTGTATCATAAATCAAATTAAAAGTACAATTTACTTCAGAGCTACTTAATGACCAGAGATCAAAACTGTTGCTCAATGGTGTACAGCCCTCCTTAAAAAAAAAAAACAAAACTGAAGCAATTGTGTAATATTGAAACTGAGGTAAAAATTAACAGTGTTTTAAAACAGTTTCAGGTGAAGTTAGAATCTCAAAAACATAGAGTCTTACTAAGTTAAGCAATTTTTTTTTTTTAATTTTTAAAGAACTATTAAACCCCCCTTTATCTGATGCTATTGATGCTTAAATCATGGTCGGATACTTGGCTTCTAAACTCATTTGGAAATCTCAAATCTCTTACGTAAATTCTGGGAAATCCCAGGCTCATGACCCTCAGTCTGTCTATAATTAAAGGTCCACTCCCTGTCACAGGGGAGTAGTAATGGAATCAGAACCCAGTAATTACCAATGATTAAGGCCTTTTGCTAGAAATCAGTCCAGAGCTAAAGGATCTGATTGATGATTAGGTAATATTAAATAAGAACATACTAGTGGCTGAAAATCACTTTATTGTAAAGCAACTGCTATTGAGGAGGTCATTTACAGTTACATAAATGCTGGAAATGTGGAAAGAGAAGCAGTAGTGCCGGGACTTGGAAGAAGGCAGAGACAAGAGTGGAAGTTAATAGCTGGAATGATGTGTTGTAGCTTGTGGGACAGACTGGAGGCGATGGGGCAGGGAGAAAAGCCTTCACAGAGTGTGGAGTTCACCTGGAAATTTACGCTCACAGGACCTGAGGTACATTCACAAGACCCAAGTTACACTCACAGGACCTAAGGTTTCCTCTCCTATGTGGAATGTTCTGTCTCAGAAAGGCAGAAATTTAGTACTGGGTTATTTCTCTGCTTCAGGCTTCATCTTCACATGCTTTCATGTCTGAGGGGTCTTTCTTCACCAGAGTTGAAAAAAAGCCACGTTCTGTTGGAGACAAGTGAAGAACTTAGGTTAAATCCTTGAAACACGTGACAGCCGAAAACATCAGCAAAGTGAGCAGTCAATCTTTGCATCACAGTGAAGCTGTTGGAAGAAACGTATTTTTATTTTCTATTTTAATGTGCATGAGAAGCCAAATGTGAGGAGAGAGGCTTTCATCATGCATAGGCTGTGCTTTTCCTTCGCTTACAAATGAAAATAAAACTTATAAGGAAAATGCTATGCAAAGAATATTAACAAAACAAATGTGAAACATTTCCTCATGCTAACAAAGTGGCTAATGTCTGTTTATTTATTCTAAAAGCCTGCCTGCCTGTGAAGCTGTTCCTCCAGCATCAATTCCTCCCCACAGCTCTCAGCTGCTTTTCAACACTCTTGGTTCAAGGCGTTCTCCTGATCAGCATAAGGTGGGAATAAGTCCACAAAATAGGAGGGAATATGTCAGGTTCTCAAATCTGCAGTGTTCAAGCTTTTTATCCCTAAAGAAGGTGCCCATCCAGGGATTTGTGAAATCCCAAATATGGCCATTTCTTTGAGGTAGGAACATGTGTAAGTAACATCTTCTAGAACAGGATAGGAATTAAAGCAGGGCTCTGACACAACTGAAAGAAAATTCTTGCTGGGCATTCTCAGGCCATTTTCTCCCAAAATACCCAATAACTCAAATACTCAATAATTCAAATAGCCACTCAAGTAGGGCTTGCAGCTGAATTAGGACATTGTCCCCCACACTCAAGCAGCTGTAATTCCCCCACCAGGAGCTGGTTTGTGAGCTCCTACCTTTAAAACAGGCAGGGAGGGTGAAGTTGCCATCCACACAGGCCACATCTACAGTGTAGGCACAGGATTTTTCCTTGTTCTTGCAGAAGAAGGATACAGTTTCTCCGTGCAGGATGCCATCCTTCAGGTCATTTTGAACTCTCTTCTTCTCTCCATTGTACAATACTACTGCTTTCTTAACTGGTATTTTACATGGTGCTGGAAAAAAATCCAGTTATAAGGAACAGGTTTGAAAAGGGGAGAGATTAGATCTCATCAGAATTCTGTATAGATGACATTTGGAAACAAAAAATGTGCCCTTACATATAGACAGAACTTTCGCTGGTTTTAAAATGCTGAGGAAATTCAGACCCTGAAGCACAGGGTCAAAAGTTTCCAGTGAAAATCCAGCCTCAGTGTAATTTCTAATGACGTGAAATAGGAAGAGGAGAGGAAAGGCTCAGACAGAATAAAGTTACATGGCTGATTATTGAAGTCGATCCAGATACATCACGTCATACAACATTCAGTGTCGAGAGCGGGCTTGGATTTTCAAGGCCTCGCAATTCCCTTTCCAGCTTCCTTTTGAGCACAGCTCTCGCCCAAAGGAGTGCCAGTCCACAGGCAGTGGTCTGGTGGGAGAGTTCTTTGCTTGCTGCTTTCTGAGGGGCGGGGGCGGGCTCACCTCTGCAGGCTGGCTTGGTGGACCAGGTGCCGGTGTTCTCGCAGCGGGAGTGCTTGGATCCCTCCATGACGAAGCCGGGCTGGCAGCCGAAGGTGACGCTCTCGTTGTAGTGGTACGTCCTGCGCACCACAAACTCGATGAAGCCGTTCTCGATTCCCAGCGGCGTGGGGCAGGTGACAACTGTAGCACAAAACCCAACCCAAAGCCGTGTCAGTGTCACGGGGCAAAAAGGCAACTGTATGTGGGTGCTGAGATCAGGGAGAAGGAGCAGAAGCTGTCCCAGGCTGGGCCCAGGGAAAGCGAGAGAATTAAAGAATTAAAACAAACTTAGCACCCGGTGTTTGTGCAATGCCACAGAGTGAGCTGTTTGTGCTAAGATGGTTACCAAAAGGTCTTGGTCCCTCCTGCACCAGTAAGTTTAAAGTATTGTTTTTTAGCCAATCCGTTTCTAGAGCACAAAACAGACTATATAAATGTGTGTGTAGCCTAATAAACTGTCACTCTGCCTTCTGATGGGGTCTTTCATGTCATCCTTCTTTGCCGTTCCTTGCCCTTACAGTGACAATTATAAACCTGACAAACTTACAAAGAGTTTCATGGTGGTTCATTGCAGCTCCTATCATAGGAAAACACAACCAGGGGAAAGACAGCTTAAAAACCGCAACAAATAAATAAACGTTACTTGTTTTAAATGCACATCTGTTGCATTTAAAACAAGTCTGTGGTTATAACATGACTGAAGCGTGGTGTAATTTGACTAAAAGCAGGGAAGTTTTTAGGACTGAGGGTAAGGTTGGCTATTTCTTAGGTGAATCTGGGCACTTAGATTCAAATGTTGGCTGCACACTGGAGGCCAGGCTCTGGTTCCCCACTGTGCACCATGTTTAGCAGGGTTTGTTTATATAACCTTTACACCAGCAGCAAATATTTTGTCACTCCCATGTTATGTGCCATGGGTTCGCAATCCCCTTGATCCACGAGCCTGAATGATTGCAGAATTCAGCTGCAGCATAACTGGGCTGTATGCTTGCAACTGCAGTTGTAAAAAAAATAAAATTAAATACTGTTAGTCATTTAATTTTGTGAATGCATTTCTCAAGAATGTTTTTTGGTGTGGATAAAAGTTAGTTCCTCACCCTTGCACACGGGAATGCTGCTCCAGTTGCCATTGGCCGTGCAGGTGGCTGTCTCATTCCCAATCAGGGCGAGAGGAGGGACACACTCAAACAGGATTGTGTCCAGGTAGTGAGAGACGTTTCCAGGGTGCAGGCGACGGTAAGAGAGGACCCCAAATTCCGGGAGTGAGGGAGGTTCACAGGTGACCGCTGGAAAAGCACAGCATTCAGAAAAATAAGGCTTAAAGATCAAATAATTCTGGAATCAGAGTAGCAACATTCTTATGACTAAATGAACCCACATGGAGTCATAGCTGGTGAAATATAATTTAAAGTGCCAGGGGCCTCAGAGTGTGGAATTCATGAGTTTGGCTGGATTTTTCAGGCAATATTATTGCTTTTCAGTCAAGGGTTCTGCGGGATAGGTTATAGCAAAACCCTGCATAAGTACTAAGGCATGACAATATCCTCTTTTTATACAGAGGGAAGAGGAATTTGAGTGGATAAGCATCTTACCTCCAGCTGTAAATAGCATCCCTGATCCCGACCTTTTGTTCAGACCTTTAAACTGTATTTCTCTAAAACCCACACATATAAAAACAAATATGGAGCATTCTGCTTTTCCTGGCCAGCTTTTGCACATCTCTAGAGAAGACTTCTGAATAAGAGTATATATAATTCTGATCAATGGAAAGGAATATTTCTGGAATAGGAATAAGGCCAGAATAGTTCTTTTTTTTTTATTGAAACACATACGTTGACATTGTGGAAAAGTTCCAGTCCACTTTCCATCTGCCATGCACTGGCTCGTTCTTGACCCGACGAGGTTATAGCTGGAAACAAACAGACCTGGTTATCAGAACAGCAAAATCAATCAAAAATCTGTCACTTCTCATAAACAGAATTAAGAATCCAGCTCAAAATCCGTCTCTAGTTTAACAGTTCCTGACCTCAAAGGAAGTTTGGAATTAGATCTGAAAAACTGGTAATATCCAAATATTACAAAGACCCAGGCAGAGGGCTTGATACAGCAAGATGTTTTGTTGTTTAAACTTTATATTCTGTTTTACATATTAATTTCTACTGTGGATGTATGTAAAGAGCAAATATTGATCTGTGATTGCTAATGCGAGTGTTATGGTTTCTTGGGAGGCATTCCCAGTTAATTATGACAATTAGGATCAAGTATCAGAAAGAACTCAGTGCTCTTAAGAACTAAAGTCACAGAGGTGCATTATTATATTTTAATCCCAGACATTTCCATTTCCAAATGCACATTACATCTTTCATACTTTATTCACACTATTAATATCTACTCTGAGTTTTAAAGAAATATTCATTGTGTGTCTGGCATTTCAATATCACACAGCAGAAAAGCAGTAAATTAAAATTAATAAAATCAAAGCATCAAGTCTCATTGCTACACTTGGTGTCATAGTTGAATTTATTTATTCCTTATCTTGCTCCTGTTTTACAGAAGGAGGCTGTTGAGGCTGTTGACACTTTTCAGAGAGCTCTAGGCTCTGTCTCACCTGCGACCTCCCAGGTAAGCCCTGTTCAGTCATTAATTACCCAAGTACAATTAAATACATGCTACTATCAAATGCTTCCTTGCATTTACCATAACTATTTTTTAAAATGCATCCTTTTTCCTAAGGCTAATGAGCAGCCCTGAGGAAGGGTGCATTTACTGCAGGTAAGTTAGGATTAACCTCATGTTTTCATTTCCCGTGCTTGGAAAGGCATAGAAGCACATTTTCCAGTCTCCAGGGCCCAAGAGCATAACTTTGATGGAGATTATCTACTCTCTGCTGTAGGATTTCATCTCATGATGTAATAAGAGGATTTGAAAAGCAGGGGAAAGCAGTCCAGAATAAATTTTTGCATAAAATCTCTTCTATTTTGGTGGTTTCCATTTTTGTAAGACTTTTTTTGGAGTAGCAAAGCTCCGTAATGTTACAGCTAAGATTGAACAAAGGTGGATCACCAGACAGGTTTTTTTTTGGTTTTTTTTTTGTTATGATTTCGGAAATGTAGCTGAGTTTTGATGTGCAGTTTTCAATGTTCTCTGTCTTGCAGTATGGCAGTGGGTGATACTGCAATGTGATTAAGCTTTTGTATTTAGCAGCATGAGGAAGGGAACCCTTACCCCGGATCACATGAAAAAGTTACAGTGCTCTGGTACTGGAGCTCTTCAAAATCCATTTTCCCATTCTGCAGGGGTGGAGGAGGGGGACATCTCTTTGCTGTTTATTAAATATTTAAAAAAAGATCATATTATTTCATGAGGGATGGCATAATAATTTCATTCTAATGGGAACAAGTCAATCATAAAGGTTCATCTTGGTGTCTTTCACATTTCTCCACTCCCGTGTGCTACATCCCACAAGTCTGGCTGCTCTACATTTTTATCACAATACAACTTTCTGCAAATCAATATTGTTAGCACTCGATGGCCTGAGGAATGGAAGTTCTCTGCGATGAAATGGTGGAAATGCCTCGGAGGGATGCAATAAATGCAGGGGTTATCAAGCAGCACGTGCTGTTAGAGGGTGAGCACTGCTGGGCTGGGGCTGATGCAGGTTCCCCCTGTCCAGCTCCATCTCCATCCCCATCCAGGGGCTGAAGAGCAGCTGTGGGACACAGGAGGGAAGGATCGCTCCCCTGTCCCAACCCTTCCTCCCCACCCTGCTGTCACCCAACCGCTGAGGGAAGAACCCTGGAGAGAGAACCCCTGGGAATCCACCCCGCGGGTTCCAGCAGCCCCTTTTGGGGTGCGGGGATGCGGGAGCAGGACTGGGGGTACTCACGGAGGCAGAGCAGGGTGTTGAAGGCCCACTTGCCCGTCGGGAGGCAGGTGTACTTCCTCTGCCCACTGTTGGGCATGAACCCGGGCCGGCAGGTGTATTCCACTTCCTCACCCACCTCGTACACCTTTTTGTCTACATTAAGTGTGGCAAACAGCACTTCTGGTGGCCTGGGACAGACTGGGAGGAAAGGAGTTTACAAGAAATTGGGTAGAAAATTCGAGTTGTTTTGATTTATCAGCTTGAAGCAGAGGATTCTCTGTGGTTATGAGTTATGATATCTCCCTGCTCTGAGCTGTCCTTTCCTGAGGCAGCTGATGGCTGCTGTAAATATTAGCCAGAAAATAATGTGTTGTTCTTCTTCTCCTTGGCAGCTCTACCAATGCTCCCAGTTAGATTTTGTGTCACTTGTTAAACTAAAATTTACTTTTTCTTCAAAATAGATTCGTGAGGATGGTGCACAAAGTGATTCAATTCCAGTAAATTACCTTGGAGAAAACAGGGTGAGAAGGACTTAGAAGCAAACAAATGCCTTTAATTTTTAATCCAAATCAGTTCAGTGTGGATCAGCCTGAAATCAGGTCTTTTTCCTTGTAATTAAATTCGGGTTTTTCCCAATTTTTCTGTTCACTGGGGTAGACCCTCTGCTCCATGAGCCAGCTCTGATTCCCAAACAGCTTTAACACGGTGACAGCAGGAACAACTCATCAGCCAGAGGGTGAGAACAGGAGGGAACAGCGAGGGAGGAACGCAGGGCGCAGTCTGAGCTCCTGCTGAGGACACGGAGAGAGGCTCCTGCTGGCAGCCAGGGGCGAGCAGAGAGGGACACGGGGCTCAGGATGGAGAAACCAGTGGCAAACACAGGGAGAGGGGACAGGAGACAGTGCCCGGAGCCCTTGGCGTGGGGGAAAGGAGGAGCAGGAGCAGAGCAGGGGGGAGGCGTGAGTGGGTGTGCAGGGATGGAGCAGGTTAATTCCTGGCACACGCAGCTCCCCCCTGGCTCCCACAACATCTGTCAGCGTTTCTTCTGCTTTCCTTCAGCTCATGCTTCTGTAGGCAGCCACTCGCCTCAGCACAGGAAGAGAGAGGAAAGAATAGAAAGCGAAAAAGAGAAGAAAAGCTTTCAGAGAAAACCCCTGCTCCAGGATTATCTAGAGGCTTTAAAATCCCGTTGTTTTCTCCAGTTTCCCCGTGCCCAGCTCAGGATGGGGCTGTCGCTAGGAAGTGGAAGACGCTCACCTTTGGAGGCGAGAGCGCAGTGGCTCAGAGCCGCAAGGCAGCCCAGCAGTGCCAGGGGGTGCATCCCTGCCAGTCCCCGATGTCCCGAGTGCCCCCGGGCCAGGGCTCTGCCCTTAAAAACCCGCAAAAGGATGGTTACATATTAACTCTTCGTGTTTATTCCCATCCCAGTAAACAGAAGATAAAAGCTTCCTTGTGTGGCTGCTAATAAAGGCTGAAACAAGCATCACATGTTGCATTTGGGGCATAATGCAGGAATTCAGATGGGAATTGCTGCTCCACGCAGGCTCCTCTCTGCTTGTTCCTGCAGAGCATCTCCTGTTGGGACCGACGGTGTTGGGGAAAACAGCATTCTCAGCATCTGCAGAGGATTTTTGGAATGCAAAACTGGGTCGGATAACAGAACTGTCACACCGAGGCTCATGTGTATCACTGGAACGTGGACATTTCTGTGTACCAAAGACTCCTGATAGTTATAGCAAAATTGTTGCAAGGCAAAACGATCCGTTTTGGAGTGGCATTGGTCCTGTAATGTGCCCCAGTGATGTACCGCCCTCATGGCATTTTACACAGATGATGATCCAGCCTGAAACTTGGGGCTTCAGGGCCCTGCTTGATCTGATCCCTGTTGGCTTCCAATTACCAGCTCACCAAAAGCAGCAGAGACAGTGCTCAGTGCCAGCACTGCAGGAAGGCTGAAATGATGATTCCTGTTCTCATCTGTGACAAGGGGGTCATAAATCAGATTTCTGGATGATGTGCAGCCTTGTTGTGGCGCTGCAAGTTTGGGGCACCAAGTCAGAACTCAGCAGGTATCAGCTGAGGTTCTGATCACTGCAGTTCTCCTAATTTAGCAGATTTTAACTGCAGGAGCATCTGAAGAGCAACCAAAATAACATTTGTGTAATGATTGTTCCACAGTTTGGTGTTTCTAATCTAAGTATCCTCCTCCCCTGCTGACTCACAGCCTGTGAGGGGGAGTGAGGGACATTTGAAGCTCTGAGAGAAGTTGGGTTATGTCAAGCTCTTACTGCTGGGATCTCCAATAGTTTGTTTATTTTTGTTTTATGAAATTTCTCTGTTTGTGTTTGAAACATGAATTTTAGCCACAACATTAAACAATTGGGAACATGCTATTCTTCTCAGAAAGAAAACGCTGTGAATGTCCTGCTTAGAATATTTACCAAATACACAGTGCCGAAGGGCAAAGTACCACTGCTAAGCCAACAGAAAAAGATCGACTTCATTTTCTGTATTTACATCTGATTATTTTTCCATTTGTCACAGCCTGATTTTTCCTCCTCTCTTTCACAAGTATCTTTTCCCTTCAAGGCGCGCTGCTTTAATGAACTTTATTGCCTCTGGCTTGAACCCTTCCTTAGCTCTGCCGGGTTATTTGGATTTTATCTTTTGCTGTGTTTCGAACGCCGGGAATGGACGGGAAGGATTTGGGGCATTTCGGAACACGCAGTTCCCCCCGCAGGCAGCAGGGGGTGCAACGCGCTCTGCCTTGGACGGGAAATCCCAAAGTTTTCTGTACTTAAAAAAAACGGGGAAAAAAAGAGTTAAATTACCTGCACGTTCATTTTCCCCTAGATTTTGTGTGTGAAAACTTTACCGTTCTGAAAAATACATGTGAAAGAGACAGGAGAATTAATATTTATGTATATAAGTGTATAGTAACTCCCAGCGGTGGGATTCTTCTTGAAAACTTATTTCTCTACGATTAGAAACATCTGAAAGTGTGTTACAAATAACTGTGCATGTTCTGGAAACCGGAGAAGGACTCTGAGTTAATCACAAGAGTGGAGCCCCTCTGGAACCGGGCTGGGAGAGCTGGGGGTGAGAAGGATCCAGGG
>VWZN01002268.1:430625-476067 GCA_013396955.1 Regulus satrapa
TTTTTTTTTTTTTTTCTGGTGGGGGTGAAAAAAAAAAAGTGGAGTTGAGTTTGGTAAAAGTGAGAGAGACCTTCAGAAACGGCTTCAAAGTTAATCTAAACCAGAATGAGTTGGGAGGTGTGAAAAACCGCTGCAGGGTTATTGCCGAGCGGTGTCGGTGCACACCAGCAGCACAATTATAAAACAAAGCAGAGCTGTCACGAATGACAGGGTGGATTTGGAATTGAAAGGCTATCCTGTGGCTGACAGGTGGCAAAAGCGACTGTGCTCTTGTCCTGTCGGGCTTACTGAGCCTAGAGAAGCTCTTCGCATTCCTTACAAGAGCATCTGACAGCTCGAAAAGTTGTTTCGTTTTCTGATTTGGGGATGGGCCGCTCTCAAACAACCGTCTGGCACGATTGAAAGTGTTTCCAAAATGACTTGTGTCAATTAACAATGTTTGAAGGTAAAAACACAGCCCTTCAAAGAACTATCATCTACATAAATAGGTTCTTTTTATTGGATTACGTTTCGTCAGGTAATATTTACCAAAATAGTTTAGTGCCTCCTTATCCTCTTCAGCAACTTTCACCTCTCCGCGTTGGTTCTGGAGTGTTGATATTTTTTTGAAAGACCTTTTAATTAAAAATTAGGTTGTAACAGCTCGGGGAGTGGAATGGGCTGCGGCTCTGCAGGGATTCAGCTGAGACACTGAGGAACAGCAGTGCTTCCAGAGTAGATAGAAAAGGAATATTTGCAAATAGGTCTCTTTCAAAGGATTAAAAATTATCTCAAGTCTGTTTCATGTTCTTAGTCCCGCCATCAGCTTTCCTACGATTGCATTTCCACGCTTCCAGCTTTTGAGTTTTGTGAAGATGAGTGGTAACAGCATCAGAATGACAATATAGACACATGTGCTGCCAATTAAACAAATAATTTGATTTTTCTCCTGGTTTTCCTAATTCAGGAACCTAATTTGCTTATGGTAACAAGAAGTAGCGACTTGTGCAGAGAGCTGCTGTATAAGATGTCATTTCAGCTTCCTCCTGAAGGAACAGGGCACAGAAGGTTTTGTGTCTTCCCTAAATAAATAAATTAAAAAGCGGAGAAATGGTTGATATATATATTTTTTTAAGAAACCATTTCTGTAAAGTTGATAATTAAGCCGCGTGTTGTTAATTGCACACAGCCTCTCCAGCTCATGGCTTTTGTCTGTTTGTGGTTGAGTGTGAGCAGCTCCAGCTCTCCAGATGAAAAACAGGCTGCAAGGAAAAAGGCAGAGAAATGTTTATAGGCAGGGTACTCAAAACAGTTATTTTTGTGGGAAGAGAATGTTAGATGCTTGAAGATAAACAAATAAATCCCCAGCAGTGGGGTTTGCCAGAGGTCTAAGATGTGTTGGAACCCTGGCCACCGCCGTCATTGTGTTCACCGCAGAAGTGTTACACACACATTTGTATTTCATTATGGAAATGGAGCAAGGAAGGGGAGAAGGATCAGTATGAAAATCAGGGGCCTGGCTTCTCATCTCTGTAGAAACAAGCAAAACTTTTCACCTGCCTGCTTTCCATACAGCAAACGGCTGGACTCTAGCTGAGCCTCACAACAGCAGCTTGTAATCCCAAAATTTGGATGAAACCCCAAGTCTGGTTTGTTTTATGTGCCTTTGCTGGAACTTGGAATATTTTACGTGGCTGTTAAGTATACATGTGGCATTAAATGAGTTGAAATATTATGCAGCAATCACAGATGATGATAATTGTAGATCCAAAATAGCTTGTAAAATAATAATAATAAAAAAATTGTTGCCAGAAGCTGAAATTACATAGCTGGTGACAGCTATTGTTCTCTGCTTTGAAATGGGTGGGCTGGTCTGTGTTGTGTATTTGAAAATCTGTTGCTGTCGTAGCAAAACCTGAAGTAATTTAATATGAAGCTATTTTTATGTTTTTAGAGATGATTGAGTAGAAATTCGAACCAAACATACTAAGGCGGTTTTTTTTCCTTCTTTGTGCAGGGGATTTGGGAAGCAAGGATTCCAATGCCAAGGTAAGCCCCAGCTCCTTTGCTGGCACACACAGGTGGTTGCACCTCATTTTAAAGGTACCCAAAACTTGCCAGCAGCAAGAGGGAAACAATCCTGGAAAAACTAAGCAAGCATCATTGCCTGTGTGAATTATGAAAGAAGACAGTTAAATATTGATATTTACATAATTTACAATTAAGAATCTAGTAATTATTTGTACTGTAAGAATATAAAAAAGTTGTTTGGTGTTTTTTTTTAAAATCCCAGCACAGTTAAATATCATATAATCCGCATGATTCTAACTTTTCATGGAAATAATCTGTGCAATTTAGCTTTGCAGAGATCATTTTTCTCATCAGAAGCTCTTGTCTGTGTGGGCGTTTTGGAAAATGGATTCACTTTTTAGTCATATGGCTTCTTTTCATAACCCAAAGTCCCTGGTTTTCATTTTCATACAATGCATGTTCAGGAGGACCTTTGGCTTCAACTCTCTATTAGGATGAGACAATTCTGTCTTATGCAATACTGAATTACAAAAAAGAAAAATCCACCTGTGTAAAATCACTGATTTAATAAACCTGCTAACCTTGAGAAAGCTGCTGTGGTATGACTGTAAATGCTGTATTCTCACACAGCCTGGATTTCTGCCAAATACTTATCATTATTTAGCATTTAATCATGAAACAGCCACACCTAACTAGTGCAGGTTTTTTCTTTTGTCATGTTGGCTTAATTAGGAGAAGCCTTTTTGTTGTCCCTCTCACTTCCCCACCTTCTCCCTGTCACTTCTGCTGCAGCTGCATGTTGTGTACTCATTAGTTGGCCTTTTCCTTTCTTCCCCAGCATTTCTGATGGGTGTTTGCACTTGCCTCAGAGCACATTTGACTCTCCTGAACATTGCTTTTACTTTGCAGTTTAGGGGAATTATGGATTCTGTGGTATTTTCGTGAAAGTTGATGGGAGCTGATGCTTCTTAAAATTAAACCTCTGAGAAAGTGGATAACAAATACTGATACCTTTTAAAGATTTGTGACAAATAAGTTTTCTTTCTGCACGTTGGGCCTTGCAGAGACACACACCATTTCCTGATGGAGGTAAGCAGACATCCACGATGTGCCCCAAAACATTAATATTCAGTTTTGTAGATATCCTCCAGATTTTTCCTACCCATCACATCCAAAGCAGTGCTGGAGATGAGTGTGCAGTGCTTTGGTGCTAATGGAATGGCATCTCCCCAGTCTCATTCAGGACAGCTCAGTGGTTCCTAGTTCAGGAATTATTTAGAGGCTCATTACAGATTTCTGTTGGTATACAGAAAATAATTGGGGCTGCATGTAAATATTGCAGTTATCCAGCTTAGCTTTTGCACGGTGCTGGCTTTCTGCTGGCTCCCAGCTCCAGGGGGAGAATCCCCTGCCATGGATCACACACCCCCCCGGCCTGGCAGCTCATCTCCAGGGCTTTGGATTCTCTGCTTGGAATTCCTTCTGCTGTGGTGATTCTGGTGAGGCAGGAGCAGTTCTGCTGCTCAGGACTGAGCTGTACAAAGCCAGAACAAGTTCTGCATGTCTCCCCTGCAGGTGCCACTTATGGACACCAAGAGTATAAGCATTTTTAAATGACTCAGAAGTGATACTTCTTAGGAATCTAAATATGTTCAGACTTGACTTTTGTCTGTATCAGAGCGAGAATCTACACTTTCTCTTTGGAGACTGTTGTATCCAGTGGTTTTGTCTGTGTTCTTGGTCAAAATCTCTGAGAAATATTCTGATTTTACATTGTTTGTAGCAAGCTGTTGCTTGTGCACTAGTAAGTTTAAGTGATGGGATTTTTAATCATCATTCATTACACTTGTGTTCAAAATCAAAGAATTTGTACTCTTGGGTTAATACTCTTGAAAAATAAAATTTCCATGATCAAGTGAAGCCACTGAATAAATGTTTTTTCAGTTCAGCTTTCTGAAGCTTCTGTCTAAAAAGTCACCAGCTAAAGCTGGAAAGCCAAATTAATGATCAAAAAATTAGTGAGAGCATGAGGAATTAAAACAAAAAGTCTGAAACTAGAAGGAAGGCTGCAGAAAAAAAAAGCCCTAATTTCTATAATGAAGTGACTGTCTTTATGGAGAATGACAGATGGAGAATAAAATGGAATTTTTGAGTATGGGATGAAGGAAAGAATATTGCAGTGACAGCTCTTAGGATGACTGGACTTCTTGGTCAGTCAGTGTTTCCATTATAAAAAGCCCTTTCTACTCTATTTTTGAGAGTTGTGTAAAATCTCCCCTTAGACACAAACTTGATCTCAGGCAGAATTCAGAGCTGGGGCTTTTATTACTTTCAAACTTGTTTGAAATTCCTGTCCTTTGATACCAAGGGGAAGAGGAAGGCCCACAACAGTCTCATACCACACTCCAATGATGTTTCTGCTATGAAAAACTGCAATTCTATCAATACTTGCATTAGAGTTCTTTAATTAAACAGAAGATCTTAGTTGTTTGCAGTTTTAAGTATTGCAGTAAATGTAGTATTTTTTATGTATTTTTAAAATTTCCATTAAAAAAGTGTTACACAAAATACAGTCCTAGGTTTATTTTTTTTGAGATGGCCTCAAACAAAATATTTTAATTTAATATTTTAATATAGATTTTATTAGAATTTAAACTGTGCTATAGTGAAATGATTGGATTTGGGGCCATTAATACCTTTTTCATTGGACTTGCTTAGGTCCCGTTTTCACTTGCATTATCACTTTTGTTTTCAGATTTTGATGCCCCTTTCTGCTGTAGTGCTCAGCTTCAGCATTACATACAGACATTAAAATGAGCTCTTTCGAATTGATGAGAATTCCAATAAATCTCCATTTATTTTCCGGAAACATTTTACACGATAATTTTTTTTTTCCTTGTTTTTGTGACATCCTGATGAATTTGTGAAAGACAGCAAATTAAATTTTGGTGTGGTTTTAATGCCCTGAATGTGGCAGAGGGTCAGGTGCAATTGCATTATTACCACACAAACGCTCAGCAAGGGACAGTCCACATCCTAAAGTAGTTTGTCTTTCTTAATGGGTGTATTTGAACGTGGCTGCTGAATATTCCAGCAAACAGAACCTCAGAAAGACTGACTCTCCATCCCTGGGGGTGTGCAAGGAATAACTGGACGTGGACTCAATTTTCTGGGCTGGTGACAAGCTGGGGATTGGTCACAGGTTGGACTCAATGGTCTGGGAGGTCTTTTTGAAGCTCAGCGATTCTGGGATTCTATGAAATGTTTATTCCTGTTATTAGAAAGCCTTTTGCAGTTTGATATTTGTGGTTTGTTGTTGATTTTATAGAAACATGAAGTATTTTAAATGTTGTGCCTGTAAAACAGGAGTTCTCATTCTGCTGTTTTGCTTTTGCTGTTTGCTGTTGATCGTGTCTGTGGCAGTGCAAACACGATGGGAGGATTATTCCAGGGAGTTTTGGCTTTGTTTTCTTTTCTTGCATTGTCAAGCAGGCCAGCAAGCTGTCTGTAGCACTGAAAGCTTTCCTCTGATGTGCACCTGGAAATACTGCAAGAGCAATGCGAAAAACTGAATAATTTAAACCTTTTTCAATCTGCCACAGTATGAAAGTTCCTCTTTTGAGGCAGCAGACTTTAAATTAAGCAAGCAATTAAGTTAAATTTTGGCTTCATCATTCTTTTGATAGACTATTACACTCTGAGTGTAACCTATACTTGTTTCTTTCTGTTGGATTTGTAAGAAGCATTTTTCTGGTGAGCAGAGATCAACAAATAGGAAGTCACTAAGATGTGAAGAAAAAACATGAAAGAACATATATTTATGTAGGTTTGGAGGTTGTTTTAAGTTCAGCACTGAAGGCTCAGCACTTTTCCTCAGGGCAAAAATATTTTTAGTTACAGTAGTATAAATGTGATCAGCTCATGTTCCTGATTAAGGGTCGATTGTTAATTCGCTCCTAGATGGTCAAAATTTGTAGTTATTAACAGCAAGTTTTCCCTCTTTTACATGCTTGCTGCAGGCTTTACTGCAGTGCAATATTCTACTGTGGTTCAGCTGTGAAATATCTTTGGCTTAAGGATAATAACGAGCTAAGGAAGAGTTTCACGTTTGCTTCCTAATTTACATAAATAAAAATTAGAGAAATCAATTAAAGCAGATCATTATGCTTCCCTAATCTGGGCAGCTATTGCTCTTTCCACTGGTTTTTCCTGTCTTCCCTCAATTCATTTTCAGATCAGTTTTCTCTGAATGTTGAATTTTCTCTTCCATTGCTGTCCTAAGTTTCTTGGAACAGCTCATGCCACGCTGGGCGTGGACTAGGCAGACATCTACAGCAATTCCTTCACTAAAAAGGGAAATGGGGCCATTTGATTAATTAGTAATATTCAAATATTGCAACATTGGCACATCAAACTGGTACTTCATTTCCTCTGCGTTGTTTATCTTTTATCTAATGGTTCTTGACCTCTTTTCTACAACAATAAGACCAAAGAACCCTCTGGTGCCACCTCATTTTTAAATCACTTATTTTCATTAAAAAATGTTATATTAAAGGTCTGTGTAGTGATTTGGGTGAGAAACTAATTTTTAATGCTCTGTGATCTGAAGATTCGAACCAATGGAAATGCTGACCACTTCCAGCCTGGTTTACACACAGTTTCCAATAATCCTCAGTGCTGATAAATTTACAGTAGAAGCAGCACATTTATTCTTTTTGTGTGTATGGATCAAGGCTTAATTCTTGGTTTGCCATCCTGATGGTTATGTTTCCCCAACAGTTTCTTCTTCCTTGTACAATCTTCCTTTTCCTTTGTAACCTAAGAAAGAAAAATCTATCGCATTTCTGCGTTGCTTCTCATAAAAGTAATTTGTCTTCCTTACTTGGAAGTGTTTTTGCCAAAGGGTGGACAAGACACAAAGCAAGTTCCCTTTCCGTGCCAGAACTGCTTCTCTTGTATCATTATCATTTTTGTGGTGAAACGAGGTATTACAGACCAGGCCTTGAACAATGTGGGTGTTTTCCTTTCTGCTCTTTATTTATTAGTCATATGTTACAGTTTACGTTAACTAATGCTACTGTAAATCTGAGTTTGAGAAATTAATTCCGTGGAAAGCAAGGACTGCAGAGCTTGAAAGTCAGCATGAAATCTTCCGAAATGGGAACTCGGTAAAAATACATTTCCAGCAGCTGCCTCGTTCATGTATTTCCATGTGCATAACTTGGAGGTATCTGTTCAAAAATGGACCCCCCTGGAGCAAAACCCAAACAGTTACATACCCTCCCTGAAAATCACAACCCAAACAAAATAAGAAACAGCAGCTGGGAGCATAAATTGTATCTGCACAGTTTCCTCTCTCTTCTTTCCATTGGCCTTTGCCCTCAGTCTGATCTGTGGGCTGTGTATTTCTGGACCCCTTCTCAAAGGGCAGTAATTTTACTGATATGCAGATAATTTGACATGCACACAGATAAGATGCTTGTTGTGCATTTTTCTTGTCAGCGTCTATTTATTCTTCCTCCCCTCCTTTGGCTGTCCTTACTTTTGCAACATCTGACCCATTTTATGAGGAAAATATGGTGCCTTTAATTGCTGATGCCTGTGAAAGTTGAGATTTTGTTCCTATTTCTGCAGGTGAGCTCTGAGAGATCTTTGAAAAATCGTCCCTGTGTTCTGAGTCTTTCCTGAGAACAGCAGTGATGGGTGAACCTCCCGAGTCTTTATGAGTGCAGACACATCAGTTCTGGTTCAGACCAGGAGAAATGTGTATCCCAGTCATCCCAGCTTCGTCTGTGTTGCTGGGTGGACCTGGGGCATGGGACTTGCTTTTCCTTTGGGTGCTGTGGAGCAGGTGCTGGAGGGTTTTGATTCCTGGATCCCTGGAGCTCATCAGACATAAAAGCCCTGAAATTGGGAGCTAAGTTCTCAGCATTTGCCTCTATGGATGTGTTCCTGTTGGAGCATGACCTGACAATGCAGGTGTGTAAGTTCGCTTTCAGCCATTGCCTTCTGTGCTGGGAAGGGGATTTGTTGTCCCTGAGCTGGCTAGAAGGGACAGCAGGGACATCTGTGTCAGGGCAGGAAAGGTGCCTCTCTTTGTGTTGGTGAGGATTCTTTGTTACTGCCATCACATGCATTGACAAAAGTTCAACGGACAGAGTAGATCAGGATGAGTCCCCATTCCTGGAGGAATTTAGGGGCATGGATGTGGCACTCAGGGACACAGTTCAGTGGTGACATTGGCAGTAGTAAGGGTTGGACTCGATGATCACAAGGGTGTGCAGTGATAGGACTGAAGGAGGGCAGGGTTGGATTAGAAATTGGGAAGGAATTCTTTCCTAAAAGGGTGGGCAGGCCCTGGCACAGGTGCCCAGAGCAGCTGTGGGTGCCCCTGGACCCCTGGCAGTGCCCAAGGCCAGGCTGGACACTGGGGCTGGAGCAGCCTGGGGCAGGGGGAGGTGTCCCTGCCCATGGCAGGAGGTGGCACTGGATGGGCTCTAAGGTTCTTTCCACCCCAAACCATTCCATGATCCTTTGTAGGTCTTCTCCAGCCTAAATGATTCTGTGCTTCTCAATGCTCAATCCACAATCAACTGTATAATTCACTGAACACTGAATGTAAATAAATATGGCATTGTACTCCTGGTTTTCTAGAAAATTTCCTCAGTGGCACTGTGCACATCAAAACTCAAAAACCCATTTGGGGCCTGGGCAAGAAAAGGTTTATATAAAATAAAGTATTTATTTATTAAGTAAAATAAATAAATTTTATTTGTTTATTCTTTATTTTTCCCCTCTGCCTTAGTGTAATCCTGCACATCAGCTGCTGTTACACAGCCACATATGGTGTTCATTTTATACAAGATTTTTTTTTGGATGCCATGAGCAGAATTTAATGAAATGTTTGGAATAAAGTTGCAGGAAGAAGAAGAAAACAGATTTCTCTGTTGGGATGCATTGATAATGATTTCTTTTACGTTTTCTTTTGTGGGTTGTTTCTCTTTAGGGTGAGAGGTAAAGATAATAAGTTATTTAATAAATACTTTAAGCTGAGTTCCTCAACTTTTCCATCTGCAGCAGAAAGCGTGAAAGTCGAAGAGAGAGGGACTCTCCTGTGTATCATTAATAACAGGAACTACCCTTTAAATGTATTTAAATTCTCATGGATGCTGAACACTTTCATTCTCTTTCCAGCGGTGCCTGTTGAAGGCTTGCAGGGGCTGGGAGTGCTTGGAGCTGGTTGTCAGCTGTTAATTTTTCAATTGCAGCTATTTGTGAATAATATCTTCCATAAATGTGATTCATGACTGTTACCTTCTAAGTCAGGCAGCCAAACATGTGCATATGTACCTTTCTATGCATTTCAGTATCATTAACTCTGGTTTCTTAGTTAAAATGTGGTTTACATGAAGTCTTTTCATTGCCTTTTGCAGTTACATAATAAAGACTATGATATTGCAGGCACATAGGTCTTTTTTTCAGCTTATCTTCTAATTGATTTAATTTAGATTTTGAAATCACATTTATTATTAATTTTAACATATAATATATGTAATATATAGTATTTATTATTAATTAAAATCTTTTCATCAAATGAGCTCTGTTAGAAACCTGGAATATGTCCTTAGAAATGTAGAAGTCTACTGGAATTATTATTTTTGTCTGTCCTGTCTAGTTTACAAAATGTCCTTTCTTTATTTATCATTTCGACTGATACAGAAACACACTTTATGAACCACAAGTGCAAATTCATCCAGAAACACCAAAATATAGTCATTATGGCTCTTAGTTTGCTACTTTTTAGTTTTTAAAATGAAGCTGGAAAAGTCTAATCAATGCTTGTCTTTATCCCGTGGCCTGTCAAGATTTAGAAGATTTGCTCATCATTTATAATCACAAATAAAGTCAGTGGATGGACAGTGATCATCACAATTTGCATATTCAAGACTTTATTTACCTTGAGTAGCAATTGAGAAATTGTCTTCTTTTTGCTAAGAAAATAGCTCATCTTTATTAAAAAAGCGATTTTTAACTAGAGTTGCAGCTATTACTCCTTATTTGTCTTTAACCTCCATTAAAAGGGTTATATACAGATCTTAGAATTGTATACACTGCAAGCATTTCTGTACAGTTAAATGAAGCTTGTAATTTATTCTGAAGCCGAATTTTATGAAGATTGTGCTTCTGAGAATTTAACATTTTTATCCCTCTAAATGATCCTTGCACTGATGGCACAACTGAGTAGTGGTGGCAATTTCTTTTGCCATTTTCAGATATAAAAGAATCAGATGTTCAGAAATTGGGTTCTGTGTGCCTGGGTTTTGAGACCAGGATTTGCACGAGTGTCTACTTAAGAATATGTTTAAAGAGGATTAGTGACTCAAAATTGGCTCAAACACTGCCCTTCCTTATTTTACTAAAAAAAAATGAGGGACAGGTACCTATGGAATGGCGTGGACTGTAGATAGGAGTTCTCATTTTGAAGAGTGCTGAAGGTTATTCCAAATATAACTCTCTTCCCAAAGCACAGATACTTCACTCTTGCTTTTCCTTGGAAATTATTAGCATTTTTAACTTCCCTGGAATGTGTGCTGAATGTGGTATTTCAGCTCCTTAGTAAACAAGCCATTATTCATGTACAAGGAGGAGTTGGAATAATACTTTATCTTCTTTCAGCTTCTAGTCTGTGTGGGTTTATTATTTTGGTTTTTACTCAGCAGGATTAGCCAGAATCCACCTCAAAGTATTCTTCTCAAGAAATTGGCCTTTAAAATAAATATTAAAAAGTGATATAATAACATTATGATTCTTTATGTTCTAAGAGTGCAGAACTGATCCTTATTTTATGCAAAATCATTGTGTACATCAGTGTTTACTGGGTCGATTTAAAGTTTCCTTAAGGCATTGCTGTTGGGAAGAATCCCCCCTCAGAGTTATTTTTGCTCCTCTGTCACCCTGTGTGCATTTCCATGGCATGTCCTGATTCCCTGCAGAGGTGTTGCCTGCTCCTGTTCCCTAGAACCTCTTACCTGAAATACGTCTCCATTTCTTGCATCCAAGCTCTGATCCCTGGAGGATTTTTGTGTATCTGAAGGTGACACCCTGCGAGGTGCTGACAGGTTCTGGGCAGCTCCACTTTTCTCCTGTTCCAGAATTGCATAAAATAGGTTTCAGCCTAACGATTCCCTGAACTTGCTCCCATAAAAAATGTTACAAAATAATGATAAACATAGGAACAGACTAAAGAATTTATTATAACATGTATATACAGTTATTTTCATGTTCTTCCATTGTGACAGGTTAGCTGATTGAATTTGTGATGTGCTGTAAGATTAGATTATGGAGACTGTTCCTACCTTGTTTGCAAACTTTAAATTAATTAAATTTGAGATTATTCCAAGTATGGTTTATATCTTCCGGTTTTGGTCATCAGCTTTTTCAAATTCTTGGATATATCTCTTGGATATAATTTTAAGGAGTTAAACTTCTCTGTTAAAACAAGTGATGTGGATGCAGCAGAAAGCAATAGGTAGTTTTCTCTGGGTGGGTGTTTTTCACTTCTCCTCTGTGTATGTGCCATTGAGACAAATGCTGCAACATTACAGAAATAATGGAGAAAAATATTATTTCATTTATGGTCTATTTCAAATAGTTTGATACCTAGATATTGCTCAGAATTCCTTTTGATGTTATTGAGAGATCCTAAGTTGTGAAGCTTTAAAACATAGTAAAGGCTCAATAGATCTTGTGCAGCTTAGTTAAACTTTATTTTATGATGTTTTTAATGCAGCGTATGCCAGGACAAACACACAACTTTGACAGTTGTCTAAAGACCCTGGGAAATATTCTGTTTTGTTAAATATGAAAAATTCCAAAAGTATAATTCTTAGCTCAGTATATCAGTCAGAAAAAAGTGGTATTTTTAAAATTGTAGTTGATTTTCTTGTGTTCAGAGAATCACAGAATGGGTTTGTCTGGAAGGGTCCTTAAAGCCCCCAGTGCCCCCCCTGCCATGGCAGGGACACCTCCCCCTGTCCCAGGCTGCTCCAGCCCCATCCAGCCTGGCCTTGGGCACTGCCAGGGTTCCAGGGGCAGCCCCAGCTGCTCTTGGCACCTGTGCCAGGGCCTGCCCACCCTCCCAGGGAGGAAAGTCTCCCCAGTATCCATCCAGACCTATTCTCTGGCAGTGGGAAGCCATTCCCCATGTCCTGTCCCTCCATCCTTTATAAAGACTCTCTCTCCATCTTCCTGCAGCTTCTTCAGACACTCAGAGCCACACTGAGGTCACCCCAAAGCTTCTCTTCTCCAGGCTGATCAATCCCAGCTCTCCCAGCAGAGCTGCTCCATCCCTCTGCTCACCCCGGTGCCTCCTCTGGACTCTCTCCAGCAGCTCCATGTCCTTCCTGAGCTGGGGCCTCCAGCTCTGTGCTTGTCTGAGCCTGACCCGTGTGTTGGTAGCACAGCAGTGTCTGGAAGGGCTCTCCCTGTGCAGCCATATCCTGCTTTGCCTCTGAAAAGGAGCACTGAAAAGCTGTGCAGTCGCTGAAGAGGGTTTTGAAGTGCAAGCCGTGGAGATGTTTGATACATTTTCCTGGGAAGCTGTATTGTTTCCTAATGGATCTGCAGTCGTTATGCCAACTGCACAGCAGGCTGTTGCATTAGAGGGTTTTACGTTCTGGTGCCCCCTGTGTGCTCTTGCCAGTTGTTGTTTCACTGAGCAGTTCTTTTAAGTGTTTTGTTCTGCCTCAGGTACCCAGGTGTGCCTGATGGAGCTGTAAAACTGATGCCTGCCCTTGTTTTCCTACAAGGCAGCAAAGCTCATCTCTAAGATTTCTGCAAAACCCAAGTCTTGTCAGCATCTCTTGATGCTGTGTAATGAGGAACAGCTTAGTTGTCAAGTTTATATAAAGTGCTTATGATCTAATTGAGCTTGAGCTTCTTTGAATCCTTTGCAGAATCAGAATTTTGTTGTATATTATTAAATCTGGTACAAGGCCAGGCGTCACTTTCATTTCAGAATATAAATGTATTATGTTACAAACATTTAAGGCTTGTGTTTTATTCAGTGCTGCGCCGTTGTTTTGTGGCAGCAGA
This sequence comes from Regulus satrapa, assembly GCA_013396955.1. NCBI lineage: Eukaryota > Metazoa > Chordata > Aves > Passeriformes > Regulidae > Regulus > Regulus satrapa. Next base: position 443,730 of record VWZN01002268.1, read on the forward strand.
GCTTCTGCATGGTTTCTGTGGGTTTGGCTGAAGGCAAGGTCTGTCAGTGTGAGGGGTTCTGAACATCCATCCTGGAGGCTGGGACTGCTCAGGTACCTTGGACAGACATAATGGAGCACAAATACCTCACCCTGACATCTTGCTCAATATACCTTGCCCAGGTTTCCTTTCTCATAAATGGACTAGAAAAGGTAATAAACCACTGTAAAATATTTGCTAAAAGAGCTGTTTCTATTTTGGGAAGAGGGAGGACAAACTTTTGTCACTGCTGCATCCCTTTCCTTCTTTCTGCAGAGGGTCTTTGACTTTGGATTCTTTGTTTCCTGCCTGCACCCTGAGCTTCCCTGGCTCTGTGCTGGTGCTGTGCATATTTATAGTCACAGACTGTAACTGCAGCTCCTGTTTTTAAACAACCCAGGCACCATAATGGACATGTAAAGTCTCAAGGGTTTTTATTGCTCCTGTCATCTCAAGTGCTTTTGAATCCTGATTACAGAGCAATAAAATGTGGTTGGGTGGGTTAATGTGACTGACAGGGACGGGGGCTCTGCGTGAGAAGGTATTGAGTGAACAAATTCATTGATGCAAGGCTGTGAATTTATGGACATTCCGTAACTTTGGAGTATTGATTATATAAGTAAATGTGTAGCTTAAGATGGATGGAGGGAATAAAAGACCTCATATATCATTAATGCCTTTGGGAGGCCTAATTGGGGTTGTGCAGGTTTTTATAATGAGCTTTCTGAAAGAAGCATTGATAAATAAGTTCAGTAAATTTTAATGAAGTCCTCAGCACTATTTATGAAGCTTATTTAGTAATTTAAATCAATACATTAGACAGAGTGCTCATTGTAAAACTTACTGGAGAATTAAAATTTTAACAATTCTAGCTTTTTTGGCTTTTATTCCACTTATGCAAATATTGACCTTTGAATTCTTACTGTTGCCTGTGTTTCATTGAGCCTCACTTTGAAGGGGTGAGGAGATATGTGTGTGTGTCATCTTTAAGCTTTGGTTGTAATAATTAAAAGGGTGGTGTCAGACATTGGATCATTTGACATTGAACATGGCAAAATGAAAAGGAAATCAGTGATAAAAATCAGTGGGGTTAATTTTAGAACTGTCAGGTTTGCAGAGCAGAGAATGCAAACTGTGCTGGCCAGCAGGTGCATAAAAGTGATTCCTTTCCAGAACTTCCAGAACACAGTTTATCCCAGTTCTGCACTCTTTGTGAGACTGTAGGATTGCATTCGTGCTGAGCTAATAAACGTTCTTAAAAATGTTAAAGCCTGGATCTTGCAATCTGCTTTTTAGAAGGGATCAGTATCATGGTCAGTGAATGTTTATCTGCTACATTCTTCTATGTGGAACAACTGTTGGGATCTGACCTTAATCTGTAGTTAATGGTATGGGCTTTAATGCTTATTTTTATTTGCAGTTCAGAGATCCTCTGAATAACAGAAGCCTCATACTATGCAGAGTTCTGCATTAATATTTAGTAAAGCGAGCTGCCCTTGATACAGGAGGTTTAGTAACCTAGAGAGACACGAGATGTGCTGATACGTGCACATATTATCCTCTCACTTTCCAGATGTACTTTTTGAAGTGGAAATTATTTGCTGGAGCTCAGGATTGAAATTTCAATTTGATAGCACGATAAGGTCTCCTGAAGTTTTACATAGAAAATATTCTGTCACATAAATAGTTGATATATTTTAAATTATGCTTGCTATGGCTGCGTGTAAGGACAGAGCTATGAACACCACCTGAAGCATTCACTGGATGCTTGTGAAAAGAAAGTGGCCAATTAAATGGATCATGCAAAAAGAATTTCTCATTACAGACATCTCTTGTACCCGATCCTTAAGAGGCACGAGTGAGAAGATGCAGTCCTTGGTTCCTAGGAAGCTCAGAGAATGTTTTCATGCCCTGTGCTTGTGTAAAACAGAAATACACCCTGTGAAGCAATTCCTGTGATTTACCACAGCACACACTGCTGATCCTGTAAGGAAAAGCCCACAGCACCATTCCTCAGCAAACAGTTATGCTAGGCTTAATGAGAAGGAGATGATTTATTTTCATCCCCTCCCCTCTTGTTTCAGGATATAGTTACCAATGGAGCAGAAAATTATGTAATTAAAACTTATTCTCCTCAGGTAAGCCCTTCTCACTTATGTGGGACTTCTCCTGCTGTGCTCTTGTGTGCACAGAAAGCTCAGGTGATGGCTCTGCTGTGTTCTTTGGAAGGAGAAACTCACTCTTGGAGCCAAGCTCTGTCTGTACTTCCCAGTGAGTTTTAGGGTGACTGAATCCTTCCATGGAGGTTTTGTTGGACGCACTTAACTGAATTAAGAGGGTCTCAGAAATCAAAGGGTCGATGGTGACAAGGATGACCTTGCTCCAGAAAATCAAAAGGTACTTTCTGTTGTGTTAGCTGTAAAATTGATAAGAGAATCTTTAAGTTGCTTTTCAAGTTGTGGTTTGTTTTTTTTTTCTCCTCCTATTAGGTCATATTTAAAAAAAAAAAGAAAAAAAGCCTTAATTCAAGCTCTTGCTGCACAGGCAAATTATTTATAACCAGGTTTAGATTTAAAACCAGAGTAATTTCTTCTTCTGTGGTGTCTCTTCCCGCAGTTAGGCGTTCACTTTGCCCTGATGGCGAGATGCAGGGTAACAGATGCGATCTTTGGAGAACCAGCCACGGCTTTTGTGTGAACCAGTCATCAGGAAATATCACTGAATTACCGGAGTACAAAACGCATCTGTTGGAAATAAGTTTCAATCTTTTGTGAAATAGGATGAGAAAAAACCATGCCTGTGTGGGGAGTGGCTCTGCAAACAGCTGTGCTGCAGGAGGGAGAGCGGGCCATGTGAAAGAGCCCTTTTCAGAAAGCCCAGCAGGCCCGCTTGGAGTTGGGTCCATTGGCTTCTCCCCAGCTGTCCTGGCTCTCTGGCTGCTGGCTGAGTGCATGCTGGGCTCTGGGGTTTCTCTCAGCTGAGATCTGCTCCTCTGCAGACTCCATAACATCTAAAACTTGCAGGTTTTTTTGCTTAAAACTCCCAATTTAGCCTTGACTTTTCTGCGTGTGTTCCCTCCTTATTTTTGCTGGAACACCATCTTAATTTCTGCATTCCAAAGGAAAGCATGAAGCTGCAAATCCACCCTTTAACATCTGCCTAGCCCCCAGCTTTGATATTTTATTAATTTGCTTGATTGGCAGAAGGCGTGTTGCCATGAGAATGCTTTTGAAGGCTGCTCTCAGGAGCTGATGTCCTGCTGAGTTTTCCAGCCTGTCCTAATTCCGGCGTGTCCCTGATGCAGAGCTGCCAGCCTGGTCCCTCCTCCCACCTCACACTCTCTGCACAGGCACCACAGGCCTCCCTTACCTGTTCTTCACAGCACCAGAACTTGGCAAAGCCTTGGTGTGGCCCTTGAAGCAAGAGAATGATTTCTGAATTATTTGTTAATGCAGGATAAAACATCACTTTCTTTCAGCACTCTTAGCCATGAAGACTTCAAAAATTTTGGACTGAGAATAGAAAAAAAAATGGAATATTTTTGCTCTTACACATTTTGGACTTAGGTTTTAGGAGAGGTAGAACACTGGTTATTATTTAATGTGTTATACCTGCATAATGGTTCTAAAATTAGTCAGTTTTAAAATGGTTTTAAATAGGAATTGCTTTCAAGTCGAGTTGGGATGTAAAAACCTCTCTCTGTAGATCTTTCTTCATTAAGTTATTTTGTGAGATAAGTTTCCACAAAAATTCTGTTGAACAATGCAGAATAATGTCAAAGCTTGCTCAGCTTTGAAACAGATGTGTCCAAAATGGTTTCTCTGTTGATTAGAGACTTCAGGCTTTCTCTAGAATAATATATTAATAATGCTCTAGAATAATAACACCAAGGTGTTGTTGAAAATTCTGTGTTTCCCGATGAGTTTTATGAAAAGAACCAGTTGTGAAGATGGTGGGTGATTTTAGGGTTAAAAATGTTTGCATGCTATCTCTTGAGGAGATACCAAGATCTCTGATAGCACAACTTTTTAGTTATAGCTTGCTGATGTGTTTACACGACAGAAATTTATCAGCAATCCAGATGTTCTAGTTTTGCTAATGAACCTGTGTCTGCACACAGACACACCTTGTGTCTCCTCACACTTGGACCTGCAGATCACAACATGCTTATGGTATTCAAACCAAAACCGTGCCTGGCTTTCCTCAGTGCTGTTTTTAGACAGCACTCTGCATTTCTGTCATTGATTTAAGGCTCCCCAAAACACTAAAAATGGAATTGCTTTGAGCCTTATTTGTACATTAGACTAACAGTGTCTCCACCTGTAAAATGGGGATATTTAGCAGTGCTTGGGTTGCACAGACGGTGTCAGGATCCAGGAGATGAATGTGAGATAAACGGGAGACAGGACTTGTTTTGTTTTTCATTGCTGTGGTACAAAGTCTTGTATGCAAAGATGTATTTATGCTTCACGAGCTCCTGGTCCTGAGGAGTGTGAATATTAAAGGGATGAGTCAGAATAAGAGCAGAACCCTGCAATTCTGACCTCTGATGAAGTGATCTGGCTGTACAGTGTTGCTTGAGCAGACTTCTCCCCTGTTTGCCCTTGCTCTTGATTCTGCAGAATAAGGGGTAAGTTTTTGGCTGGAAGTTGTAGGTTTTCAAGCAGGATATTGTAGAGGAGATCACTGCCTAGAAGCAATTTTGTCTTTTCATTGAGGAATTATTTTTATAACTTATTCCATCTGAAGAATGAATTATGTTTTCTTACTCTTCCATTTGGTTTTCTGATGGGGAGTGTATTCTCATCTACCCTTCCCTTGCCTTCTCGAGCACACTCCGTGACTCAAGGGTTGTTTAAACGAGAATAAATGTGTCCTGGGTACCTTTCTCAATGGCTGCTCTCTCCCAAGTAATCTGTTCCCAAGATCATCCATGTGGCTGGCTCCAATCCAGAGACGAGTTTCTGTAAACTGCAATAACCCTGCCCGTGCCAGACCCAAGCTTGTCTCTGCTCCAGTGTTGTCATTTCACCACTCGCTTGGCAGGTGTGAATTTAAATCCTGATTTCAGAGTTAAAATATTTTATGTATTTAGGTTGGGAAGTCAGCTAGCTGCTTCCTCTCTTTTAGTTCATTGCAGGATTTAACTTGAGAAATCCATACGAGCCTGAGATTTTTTGGATATTATTATGGGGTACCGATGGTATCTATCCTGGCTTTGTAAAATCCCTCTCTGCAGCTGACAGGTTGTGTGTAAGGGCTGAAGTAGTGAGCACATGTTGAGGTTGGAGTGAGATTTGTACTATATTCCTGCAATTCCAAATCCTCCTCCTAAACTGTGGCACTGTTTTTTGGGTCATGGTTAACACAGTAAAATTTTATCCAGTCATGCTCACAGAATCTCGTTATCATCGCTGAATTCTGCTTCTGGAGAAGACATGCTTTAAAAGCTTGTTGCAGATGGTGTTCCATCTTTACAGATAATAAGATTAAAATGTGTGACGAGGCGTCTCGGGAACAAACCCGGGATGGTGTTGGGATCCTGTTCACAACCTTTGTGGAAGTGACAAGTGATGCAGGGAATCGATGTCTTGGCGAGTTTGATTCTGGGGGAAACTTGGTACAGCTGTGTCTTAAAAAGCCTGGGAAAACTATTTATAGGAACCAATTTCTGCAGATAGCAACAAATCCAGCATGCTATCACCATCCTTGGGATATTTCCTTATTTGAAGCTGATGGAACGAAACTGAGATATATTAAAAATACAGCATCCAAACCCTGATTTCGAGAAGTATTTTGGCTTCCTGACATCGCTTCTTTCATCCAGGAACACCCTTTGGCCTCGACTGGAGTCAGGTTTTTTTCTGGTTTAGCAGCTCTCAAGCTGGAGGGAGAGCACATAATTTCCCCTGGAGATGAGCCCAGTGCCAGGCTGATTCTGAGCAGGGCAGAGTTCATCCTGCAGTGCCCAGGCACTGAAACTCGTGTGGGCTCATCCTCCTCTCTCCCAGCCTGCAAAGGAATTTGTGCCTGGCAAGAGGGGACCTGCCCTTAGCTTGCGCCATCCCCGAAGGGATTCCTGCGAGCAGAGGAGGAGAGGAGCAGGGAACGGGGAAGGGGCAGCAGGGGAAGGGAGAGTGCCAGGAGCAGACTGGGCACCTGCCTGGGCATTCTCTCCGGGTGCCCCTGGAATGTGCCAACAGCTGGCTTTGCACTTCCTTTGCTGCTTTGCATACATTTGATAAACTTTGGGTTTTTTACTTCACCGCTGTTTTTCACTGTTGGGATTTTATCTGGCATGAAGTGTTTCCTCTGGTCCTTGCTGAGCCTGTAGGAAGGTTGCTCTGTGGGTTTTTTCAGTTGCTCCTTTTTTTTGTTTGTTTGTTTTTTGTTTGTTTGAAAGAAGTGAAATGTGGTTTGTACTATTAAAATTAATTAAAGACTTGTATGCTAGAATTTCCATCAAAAATGAAACTGGTAACAGGATCTTTGGTTTCTATTATTTTGCCTTTCCACTGTCAGTCACTTTTGCATTTATTTCAATTTTTTTTTTCTGAAACAACTTTTTAATTCTTTCAATATGAAGTTAATTAATTTAATTTTGCACTTAGAAATCACTTTATAATGAAATTCCATGTGACCTCTATCTTTTTCCTTAATTTACTGTCAGATCAATTTTCTTTTATTACACTCAAATCATACTCTGAACTGCAACAGTCAGCTGGCCTGGGCTAAAAATAACCCCTTCCTTGTATACCATGGCATTACAGCCTTTTATTTACAGATCCATTATAAGGAAGGATAACTTCTGTGATATGTAAGGAAAACTCTGACACTCTCTGTGTACATAGTGCAATATGGTTGAATGTGTTGCGTGGGACTTGCTCTGCCAGGGGACAGAAAATTGCAATTTTTAGCATTCTTTGTGGTGCTTTGACCACCGTTGCCCACAGCCCTCAGGTACTTTGCTTTTATTCCTTGAGGACTGGATAAAAGTCTGAAAAATGAGTGTTATGCTTCCAGCCTCTCTGGTTTCTCATACGTGCGTGAATCGTTTGGGAAGTGACTTTGGGGCTGTGCTGTCTTTAGGCTGTCAGGAGAATTCCTCATGCCCCGTGGCCTGAGCGTAAGACTTGGGATGCCTTGCACAGGAGGATGTGGAGCAAAGCACTCCAGCTGCCGCAGAGGTTAATTATTGCTCTTTAGAAATAATTAACTCAGCGCTGGTGCTGCTGCCAGCCCCATCCTGGCACCAGAGGAGCTGTCCCTGGGTTCTCTGCCTCAGCACTGCCTCTGTGTCATCCTCTGCTTCCTCCTCCTCACAAATTCCAGTGCCTTATTCACAGCGTTTCATTTCCACTCACAAAACTGCAAGAGGAAGTCAAAAGATGATTTTCAAGCACCTTGTTTCCTTCCTCTCAATGCTCTCAGGGGTGTTGGTTCTTAGAAATCATTAAATATTTGACGGAACTAAATGCTCTGAGTCTTGCTTGAATACCTCCTGCCTTTTTTTCCCCCTCATGTAAATGTTTTCCTTCTTCTCCTTTTTGTCAGGTATCCTGTGAATAGGTTGCTCAGATATTGTAAATATTTTTTTAAATCCTGAATTTAACAGCAATGGTAACAAAAGCTATACAATAATCCCCGAATCTTGCTCTGTGTGACCATTTTAGAAAGTTGGGGAGGGGGAGAAGATTTTACTTACCAAAAAACAATCTCAAAAGAATCATTTTTAAAAAAATGAAAGAAAAGCAGTGCTTTCGCATTGGTGTGAATGGAGGAAATTTGGTTTTATTTCTGAATTATCACTCTGCTTGTGGAAGTCTTCTAAGGGTTTGTTCCTGCTGGGAGTGTCTTATCATTTACATAGGCACAGGTGACAGGCAGTTAGATATTAAAAAATAAATATTGTTGAAACTCACTTTATCCTCAGGTTATTTCATAAATGTTCCATTCTCATTTATACTCAATAATAAACCATATTTAGGTAGAATATTCTACAGCTGAAGTTTTTATTCAGTGCTCAAATTTAGGGAATAAATAGTCTTTAACATTTTCTGTAAAGTCAAATAGTTTAAATTAAGTGCTGTTATCTCTTAATTTTATTTTTCAGAACTTATTTATATTTGAATTATGGTGTAATTATAGTGCTTAAGACCGAAATATGGTGAGGGGGTAGCAGTAGATGATTTTTAGAGTCCCTTAAACCCCAAACCATTCTGTGGTTCTATGATTTATTCAAAATCTTGATGTAGTCAAACTCCAGTCAACATTAGAAGGAACTTTTGTGCTTTCCCCCAAATATTGTAGATTCTAATATTCCTAGATATATCCATTTATTTCTTGAGTCTTTGTTTTAATCTTAAATAACAGTAAAGTCTCAAAATGTTTATAAGTGAAGCTTTCTTTGTATGTGATTTTGGGGATGACCCACTGGTTTTTTGACAGTGGAATATGAAGTAATCGTTTCTATTATGTTATAATATAAATGCATGGATGTGAACATTTATTTTTAATTGTAACTAATTTCCCTTCCTCAATTGAAATGTAGCAAAAGTTTGGGATGAGTGATACCAAAACCAGTGCTCTCCTCCTTGAATGGCCCAGGCCAAGGAGGTTGAGGTGTAGCCTCACAAACCAACCACTTGTCACGTGTTTAATCTGTTTGATTTGCAACCTTTTCATTTTCCTGTGAAATTAATTAGCCTTTAAACTCGTATAAAAAAGAAAATTTCTAAAAATAGCCATAGTGCTCATCCCCTTGACTGCATTTTGTTGAGTATTAGGTATCTCTCTTGGCTGCTCTGTATGATGCTTATTTTTAGGGTCTCTATTAATATCTTCCCAAATATGATGTAAGAAGACTTGAGACAGTGTTCAATTGGAAAACTTAATTACTGTCTTTATAGTTTTCACTGTTAAAGATGAGCAGAAATCAATACCAGTGATTAATACTGGAAGTTTTAAAGCATTTGACAGCATTTTTGGTATTTAAAAAAGCATGAATTAAAATGAGGGGAAGGTGTTGGTCCTCCCTGGCGTTTCCCTTTTGGCTGTATTTTGCATTATTTGGTCATTTCCGTAGGACTCTGCGTGGTCAGAGCTCTTGCAGTTGTCAAATATTGATGAACCAGAGGTAATAAGCGGCAAGGTTTCCAGCCAGGCAGGCTCTGTGGTGCTCTCTGCACATGCAGGGTAAAGGTTCTGTAACTATGGTTATTCTCAGCTCTGTCTCCTTGACAGTGCTGCAAAACCCCCGGTCTCTTCCAGGATGTGCTCTTGATTTTTTTCCACCACGTTCTGCCATCCTAAAAAGAAAAAAAAAAAATAAAACAACCAAACTGTTAATGGGGAGCTTACTAGCCTCTAAGTGTTTTAAACAGAAATTCTGGAAGTTCTGCTCTCTCATCAGCAGCAATTAGAGAATGATCAATCACCTTTCTGATGGCAGCACCCTCATTTCCATCCTGTAGTTTCCTGCTCTTGTTTTGGCAGGGCTCTAACTGGTGGCACTGGCTGACAGATCCTGGAGATTCATTTTCACTGAATATTGAAGGCAGCTGCTGTACATTTAAAGCCTAGCCTGTTATTTCAGCCCTGATGAGCTTTTATTTTCTGCCCTTGCACCTTTTCCACTCACAGGGCTGCCAGTGACACGTTTATCTCAGAAGTGCTTGGATCTGGTGCCAGTGATTGTGTGTTAATTCGAGGACAAATGAGCATAAACTTGTTGTTAATAAGTTTAGGATGGAAACTGCTGATCTTCTGGCTGCTGGGGAGCAGTTGTCCAGGAATAGCTTTGTGAAGAGATTAGCAGACCAAGAAACCAAGTGATTTCAATATGACCTTCCAAAAAAAAAAAAAAAAAAAAAAAAAAAAAAAAAAAAAGTTGTGGTTGCCAGGAGGAGCAAGGAGCTGGATTCAATTACCCTTGGAGGTTCCCTTCAGTCCTCTGGTCCTAATTAAGCAGGATTTTGCTCTATTCAGCTAATAAGTTAATACTGATCTTGTAAGTGCCGATGATATGAGATAGAAAAAAAATTAATTGAAATGAAAATCCTATTATTATAATGTATGGAGGCTGCTATATTTGTGAAAATATAAAAATATGAAGACAAGCATGAGCTCAAAGATTTTTACCAGATTTTGGATTTTGTATATTTTTACCTCCTTAAAGGCTTGTCACAGTGTCAAAATCTGTTTTGGAGCATTTGTTATTTGGGTTTTGTTGTTGTTGTTGTTTTTATGATGCATTTCAGTAATCTCCTTGTAATCCCATGATAAACTGCTTAGGTTGATGGAGAATGTTAGATATTCTTAGTAAAATAGTTGGCCCCTGTGAAATCAGTTTCATCTTATGTTCTGCTTTCAAAGGCTCTACTCTTCACAGCTGTGTGGCTCTCCTTGCATTAACCTAATCAACTTCTTTGTGAGAAAGGATGTATGTCCTGGATTAAATTCTTAAAACCAGGCCCTTGGGAGCAATACTGGACAATCTGTGTGATTTTAGGATGTTTACTCTTTTTATGTGTGTTCTGCTTTCTGATAAACCAGTCTTGATTAGTAATTTTGCTTTTCCTTCTGTTGTTGTCTTGCTGTGTAGACTTTTTCTGGAAGGATTGCACTGGTTATTAAGAGAATTTAACAGTCTTGTAGGCAGGTAAAAGCTGCATATATTTGTCTCTTTCCTGATTGCCTTCAGGTTTTCTAAGCGAGATAAGTACTTCCCTTAATTTGTAGGACAATTTGGGGCATAAATGTGTCATAAGCTTGTTAAAAACATGTACAGAAGGTGTTGAAAGTCCCTATTTGAAGTAATTTCATATTCATTAGAATACAGCATGCTCCTTAATTCAGCTTTGATGTTTTCTTGCTGATTTTTTTTTTCCAGTCCTTTCATTTTCATATGCCAAATAGACCTAAAATGAGCATATTCCCCCAGGTATAAAGAAAGGAGTGCTCTTGTTGTTAAATTATAGATGTGGGGGGAGGGAGGAGGGTGCTTGTTTGAAGATCCTCTTATTTGTGCAAAAAACACAGATAGGATTTAAACAGTTTGCTGGAGCTTCCCTCCCAGTCTTATTTCCTTGCTTCAAGGAATATTTTTTAAAAAACCTCTGAATTTAGGGAGGTGCAGACACTCCCATCCTTTAGATAGTTTGCTCTATTTTAAAATATTCAAATGATGATGCGTTTGGGAAAAAAAAAAAAAAGCCAAACTCCCTGTTATCTTCTCCAGCGCTGAAAGGGAGGTCTCAGGAAAGAAAAAGAAAAGTGAACTACCTGGATACAAACTGCTTTCCTTGGCTCAGTTTATAAATTGCACACCTTGCTGGCCTCGGGCGAGGCATTGAATTTTCCTTACCTGCAGTGAAGTGCCTGCAGTAAGGGAAGGCTGGGCAGCAATTGGCAGCAGAGCTGCAGCATCACTTGTGGAGGTGCTCGAGCTCTCCGGTGGGAGAGGGGTTTGAGTGCTCACCTGGAGAGCTCCCCTCTGCTGGAGGGGTTGGACAGAAACTCGGCCTAAACGGGGATTTAACCCCAATTACAGCACTGAGCCTTTGCTTTCAGTACTGAGGGGGGTTGTGACTCCAAGGTTGGCCTATTTTTAGGTTTATAAACCTAATGAGTGGAGTCCTAGAGAATGTGAAGCTTTATGTAACCCTGATGTTTGTAGGGCTCCTGGGAATATGCCTGGTGCTTTTTATAAGCAGCTTGCCTCCCTGTAATGGATAGCTGAGATAAATCTTGTTCCTAGAGCGAGCCTGATATTGATGATGACACAAGTGTATGAACAGGAGCTCAACTAAAAATCCATTTTAATTTCAGGCCCCATTAGTGATGCAGAGAGAAATCATTATTTGTTAAACAGAAAATAAGGACTGATACCTCTCTGAGCTGTTTGTTTCATACCCGAAAGTCAGTGTAATAAAATACAAACATGTTGATTGATCTTCCTCTTTTTTTCATTATTTCTTTAGCTGTTTGAAAAATGAACTGAGGGGGAAAAAAAGAGTAGGCTGAGGTGAAAATAAGAAAATGTATTGTGGCATGACATGGGGAGGTCAAAGTGGATTTGTTTCTTTGTTCAAGCTACTCGTGTAGTTGCATAATTGTAGTTGTGTTTGGAGTTTAAAATTAATTCTAATCCTCAACTGGTCAGGAAAATGTTAAATAATCTGAAAGAATTATTTAAAGTTTTTAAAGTTCTGCAAAGACTTATTCCTTGCCTAATTGAAGTTCTCTGTGTTATTTAAGATTGTGTTGCCTCTTTAAAAGCAGCACTATGTGCAACCTCAGTGGAGATTTCTCTTGTTCTGTCTGGCTTTTCTGGGAAACATTGACCAAATCTTTGGTGTCAGTGTTTTTTGTTTGTTTTTGTTTGGGGTTTTTTTTGGTGTTTTTTTTTTTTTCAATTGCTGCCATAGTTGTTTAATTAAAAGAGTTTAGCCTTGGCTTTCAAGCTACTGAGATAAAATGGAAGCATTCTATCTGGAATAACTGTTTCTCATTGCTTGGACCAGATCTTTACTAACAGAATCCAAAACACTTGAATCCAAACACTTTTTTGGCCTAGCAGAAGTCCTTGAAATGGGAGCAGTCTTAAAGACAGCAGGACATTGCTGGAAGGCAAGTTCCCATTTAGGTGCATTGGATCACGTAACTGATCCCCACTTTTCCCTTATATCTCATTTTTTCTCTCTCAAGAAACCTTTCAGGGCCACCATCCCCTCTCTAAATTCCCTCCTTGTTGACTTGCAGAACATCTGGTTTCTGTGAGGTTCACATTGACATATTTTTATGCTGAACTCCTGGTACTGAGCTCCAGCATGCAAGAATCTGAGCACTGCAGGATCCAGCAGATGGATTTGGGGTGTCCCTGACAGCAAGGTGACAAGAAGTCCCATTCTTACATGGAATTCCTTGTTGGCTGAGGGTTTGGGAACACATGGAATCAATTCCCTGTGGTCTCCATTGAGCCCCAGGGAGGTGTTGCTGTGACTGCAAACAGTGGGAAATACCCAAGGTTTAAACTTCTGCAGCCAATAAATTCAGGGTGATCCAGGGCTTGGCAGCCAAGTCTTTGTGCAGTCTCCCAGGTGGGTTTTAAAACTCAAACTGAGTTACCCTCCTCTGCAGAAACAAATATGCTGTTTCCTGAGCTGGCTTCTTCAAAAGTATTGAATTTGATATCACTGCAGTCACTTAAATGTGTCCTAAAAAGTGTATTTTGATCAGATTCCTTGGTTGCAGAGTCACAATCAGTCATGGTAGCATTGGCAATATTCAGATGTATTAACTTCCCCTGATATCTTTTTTTTCTAGCACAATTAAGACCTTTTTTTGAAGACATAAGTATGAAAATCTGGAAACAGCAGGATGCTGTCACGTGTACTTTTTTAATTGCAGGCAGTTTGGTTGTTTTTGGGGTTTTTTTTCCTTGAAAAGAAAATAATTGCTGTCTTTTTCATGTAGCTCTGTTGTCAAGAATATGGTCTGTGTCCTTACGGGTACATCAGGCAGTGCTACTGTCTTATGAGTGTTTTTGTAGATTTTTTTTTTTTTTTTTATGCTTGAATTACAACTATATATTTTTCATCTCCCAGTGTCTCTTGAGTGTAACTGTTGTGGTGAAAGTGATGGGAGCAGAGACACAAGAGCAAGCAAGACAATTACGTTGCTTGCAGCTACATCAGGCCGTGCCATGCTTGGCTGGAATGTCAATAATACATAAAGTAACATGTAATGACACTTCTTATGTGTGAAAGTTGTATAGAAATCTGTATGGAATGAGAAGAAATCTTTCTGCTGTTGGTGTTGCAGTATCATTGCCTCGGCCTTCTGATAGTTCTGGCTTTGTCAGTTCAAAGAAATCACTTTTCTCAGCTGGCTGAACCAGCGTGCTCTGAGGATATTTCTAAGTTTAATTTTGGCAGCTCTTGCAAGTGCTGAGTGTGTGGGGCTGTTTAGAGCAGCTTATGGGTTTAGAGCAGCTTAGGCCCGTGGCTTATGGGTGACACCCTACCCTGGTTCTCACTAATGACAGAAATGTAGAAGTCAAAACAGAGGCCAATAATGAGGATAAAAGGCGGCGTTGCTGTGTTAGCTGCGAGGTGGTGGTGTCCCAAACCTGCCCCTGCTGCTCAGGGGTTTATCAACTTCTTCCTTAATCCAGATGTTGATGAAGATAATGCACCCAGAGCATTCTGAAATCAGCTGCAGCCGTAGGAGCTCAGCACTTTATCCAGACATTAATTTTTCCTGGCATTTTTAGACATTTGATGCACTGACACAGGCGGTGCTGATACACACTGCTAAGGGAGGTGGTGAATGATTTAAGATTACAACTGAGCTGTATTATTGTGCTCTTGCCATCATCTCTAATTAACAGATAAGCAAGTAGTACGGGCAGCAGTGTCAGCAGAAGCTCAAGATGCAGCTTTTATCTAACTCTTTGCGTTATTTGTGAGCATCAGTCAACGGTAGGGCTGCAGTGGGCGGTAATGAAAGTAGAACATGACATTTCTTTCCTTTCCCCATCTAATAATCTGACCTTTTGCATCACTCTGCTTTAAAGCAGCAGAGTATTTTGAGAGTAAACTGTTTTCCCCCACCCCCTCCTTTCACTCTGCCGTGTGAGATGGAACAGAAACGCAGATAAGTGGAGGTGGAAGGGACCTCTGGCAGTCCTTTGGACAGCCTCTGCTTTGGATCAGCTCTGAGGATTTGTTGGTTTGCTGCAGGTCCTCCTGTCTGGTTGGAGCTGGGATATCCCCAGGGGCAGAGCATCCCTGTTTTGCTGTTTGACATCCTTTGTCAGGAGATTTTTTTTGTAGTGTGTTGTTGGGATCTCCCCTGCTGCATCCTCAGGCTGAGTCACTTTTGCTGCCAGACCCTGGCTCAGTCTGATCCTGCTGCTCCCCTCCCAGTAAAACCAGTCTGGCACTGGGGGTAACTCAGTGGCTCAGCTGGAATTGTTGCAGGGCCTCTGTTTTGTTCATTAAAAAGTTTGTTTTCCCAGGTGCTCTGTCCTGGGTGGGTGTGAGCACAGGGCCCAGTCCTGAGGAAATGCTTTGCTCCAAGGATGGGTTCAAGGTGCATGATTGGGATCTTTATTGCCTCTCCAGATCCGGATATATGGCCAAGCAGGCAGCCAATATTATTTCCTGTATGATGTGCCTGGGGAAAAAGAAAACCACTCCAGAAATATCTATTAGTCCTACCCATGTTTATTTATCTATGTAAACAAATTTTGTCTATATCTATATATCTGTCTATCTAAACAAAATTTTGCATTCTTCGTGACCTTTCTGGTTTCTTTTTATCTGGTGTTTTCATTATCTTTTTTTCTTATATAAAAGCATTATTTTGATTGTTTTTATTATTTCTTTGTCGTGCTAAAGGTGGATTTTTTTTTTCCTGCCACTTTCTGTGACTTTCTAACAGCAGAAATCAAAAACAGTAACTTCTATTAAAGAGTTGTCATTTGCTTCTAAACTTTTGTGGCTTCTATCTGTGTGTCTTTAAGGATCTGTGAGTTTCCTTACAACCCACGCAGGGATATTCAACAATATTCTGTGTTACACATCCTGTGCAGTGCCCCACCACCACCACAATTCCTGCTTGTGTTGTGTTATGAATCTGAAGGAAAATTCAGGGTTTGTGGGGATTTTGGTGTTGGCCCAGCAATTTTGTTGGGCTGTTGAAGAGTGTGATGTCCTCTGGCCAGTTGTTCCCAGTTGAAATGAAGCAGCAGGGTCTAGCTAGAAATGTATTTTCCATACAAAAGAAGGAATTTTTTAGGAGGTAGAAAGAGAAACTGTTAAAAAGTGACATAACTGTTTTAAAAGTGTCAAATTTCTGGTTTATCATGAGAATTTCACATCTGAAAATTTTAAATCTTTTAAAAGATTGAGTAAATCTGTGGCCTCTCTGTATCAGACCTATGAAAGAAGTGTCTTGGCAGTGTCTCCTCTTGCCTTAGCTGGCATCGTTTGCTGCGAAGTGGAACAGAAAATATCCTGGGAGATGCATTGAGCCAGGCTGCTGCTTCTAAAAGGATTCAGAACACCACCCAGGCTGCCCTCACAGCCACACCTGCATTTCTGGAAGCTGCTTCTCTGTTCTGAAAACATCCCCTCGGAGCTGCTCACTGAATTCCAGAGTGCCAAAGTCCTTTTGCATTCAGCACCAGGATTTCTCTCCTGTGATGCACACGCTGAGGAAGACAAAGGAGCTCTCACTGCCTGGAACTCAGATGAGTCATGGCTCAGTCTGTGGGTTCAAAACGCTGTCTTTGGTGGATCCATTAAAAATACAGGTTAATGATTAAAACTTTATTCAGTCATCTCCAAGAAATGGCAGAATTTTCAGATGCAATTAGAGCGCAAGCTCATGTATTTTTGTTCGTGTTTCTTTCTTGGAAATGATAAATTCACTTTTCTCCCTTCTCTCCTGCCTTTTTTCTAAAGAGTTGCATTTCTTCTACTCACCTCAGACCTTGTAGTACACAGTGTCAGCTGGGATTTTTGATGCCCTGAATAATCAATACAAACTGCATTTGCTAAATTATTTCTTTAATGAAATTAGATGCACATTTTTTCCATCTTTTCAACACGAGCTTGGAGCAATACATTGAAGCTGAAATTTGTAAGAACTACAAGTAATGAAATTCTTGTTCACACTTTCCAGATAGGTACTTAAGACAATTTTTTTTTCTTTTGTCTTGATGGTTACAAATCTATGGTTAAAAGTTTTTTGTTTGGTGGGGGTTTTGTGTTTTGGTTTTTTGGTTTTGGTTTTGGGTTTTTTTTTGTTGTTTTTTTTAAGCTAAAAAGTAGCAAAACCTTTCCTTAAGAGAAAGAAATTATTGCCTCTCAAAAATTATTCTAGCAGCAACTCTTTGCCTCCTTACATTCAACAGGAATAATTCCATTTTGTGTCCAGTAGGAGTTTGTATAAGGAAGATTTGGCTTTTTAAGAATTACAAGGATGTAGTTATTAACTGTTATTAATTTATTAATATTAATATTTAATTTCATTCTAATTAAACTAGCAGTAGTGTCTTAGCTATCCTGTGATAATCTGCCAACACTTCCACTTTCTCCTGCTGGATTTTTCCTTTAGTACATTCCAACACACTTTAGGATTAATTGATTTGTGAAAAAATTGTTCTCCTGTAGTTTAGCAGGTGACTTTGCACATGGGTGTATCTTCCTGGTTCCACCCTGACCATTTATTTTTATGTCTAAGCAACTCTAGATGTAAAGTTGGCTTTTAAAAAGTTTTATTTTAAGAATACACAGTACTGTGGCTTCTGTATTCTGCAAAAGATGACGTTTTAGACTGCCATCAGATTAGAAGCTTCTTTTGGTTTCATTTTTGAAAATATAAAGTAGAAACAAAAAAAAAGACTTCTTAAGAGGCAGAGTAGATTGTTTGATGGGATAACTTAGAGAAATAATGAGTGCTGGAGATGTAGTTGAAGTTAGTATTGGAATCAGATGTACTAGAGGATAATATTGTCTGGCATCAAACCTACCAGTAGAATTTTGGCAAAGTTCTCTGCCTGTTTGTCAGCACATTTTTGCTGCGTGTTGACTGTGACCAAACTGCACTGTATAAATCCTCAAAGGTTCTTTATCCTGGAGTACAAATACTCCTCAATATTAATGATATGCATATTCAGTAACTGTATCCTCTTGGTTCTTGTTATATTGAGCTAAAAGCCTCGGCAGAACCGTTTCTAGAAAATTCCCATTACTGGGTTTCGGATATGGACTTGCTGCTCACTTACAGCTCTCTTTAATGACAAACACTACTTGGAAATGGCTTAATTGGATTGTCTGCTTAATGGCATTAGGATTGTTGTGCTGGTTTAGCTGAGCTCTAATGGCCCTTTGCTGGTTAAGAGATCAGTAAAGCAGCAGAATGCAAAGAGAAACTCTAGATTTGAGAGAAGAGGCTTTGCTCCTCAGAGAACTGCTGCCCGTGAAAGAAAAGGAGGGGGCGGCTGAAGAAAATGCTGAATGTATTTCCTATCTTGTTGGACTCAGTTTAGTGGGAATATTTTACTGCTGCTTCATAACTGGTTCAGTTGTTTCAGTTTCTGGTCAACCCTGAGGTTTGGCACAGACAGTTGTGCCAGCGCAGAGGAGATTATTGGGTTCTGTTCACAGTCTTGGCACTCCAGCTTTAGAAGGGGATCTCTCAGACAGTCACAAACCCCTGGGAAGTGGGAGAATAAACTTCTGGGTGCTTTTTGACGCTTTCAGTAAGTAATTTCTGAAAATAGAAATTTCCCCAGAGACCTCATGTCTGGAGAGAAGAATCGAAAGGAGTAAATAGCCAAATGTTCTCGTGGAGAGAAGGGTGAAATGAATTTCCTGGGCCATGATTTGTGGGCATCCCTTATTGAGAAGGATATGGGTTAAGTTTGTGGGGGAAGTTGTGTTGTTTAATATTCCCTCTGGCTCTCAGGGAGATTTTGCAAATGTCTGGTTCTCCATGAGCTCAGTGTCCAGAGAATGCTTCACTGGTCCTGCTCTTTAATGTGATTGCAGGAGACCACTTAGGCTGATAAAAACTACTTTGTTACAAGTATATAATACATATTTAACAAAATTCCAAGAAGCAGATGACTAATTAGATAGCTTGGTGATGCTAAGATGTTCATATGTTCTAGCTCTAAATAAAAATTTAACAAAGCCTCACTTAAATATTTTAAACAGACTTACATAATGTTTTTTAGTTAGTATTAAGTAAGGTGAATGCTGTTGGGTTTGTCCAGAATGATGTGAAAAGACATCAGAAATCTGTACCCTGTTGGATTGGGGTCATCTGGTGTTTGACTGGGATTCTCTTTCTTGAGGTAACACAAACTAAAAAGGGGGGGTTTGTGGTCATCGTTTCACTTTGCACATTTTTTCATAACCCCATCCAAAGTGAAATTAGATAAATACTAAGTATACGTGGAAAACTTCATTACTTTTAATAACATTTCTACCTCGATGATGAAATTCTGAGGCATGACATCATTAGAAGAACTTGGTTTTGTGTGGTGTCTTTCTGACTGAATGTCAAGTTGTTTTCACAGTTAAATTCAGGAAAAGAAAATAAAAGAAATTTATGAATAAAAACACTTAGAAAATTACAAGGGAGTGAGAAAAAAGGGATTACAGAACTGCTTGAAATTCTTATTTGAAAGTAAATTGGATGAGTGAAGTTCACTGTGAAAATTTAGGAGAGACAAATATTTCCCAACAGCAAGTGTGTGTGGAAAAAAAATGAAGATAAAGTCATATAAGAGATGTGTGTAGAAGGGAAGAAAGAAAATCCAGTTAGATAAGTAGGGAAAAGGAATTCTTAAAAGTAATGACAGGCGGCTTTGTAATTTGATCTGGGAATGAGAAGTCATTCAATTGCTCATAAGCTTATTCTGAAGAATTTTGTTTCCTGAGACTGATCACATTATATGGTGCCATACCTGACTCTTTGCATTAAATCCTCTTGTGTTACAAAGGTGAACTGAGAACACTTCCTACACGGTGCCATGGACCACTAGGGTAGTTTTTAATGGAGGCCAGAACTTAGGAAAAGTCTTCTCTTTTATTTGGTGTGAAGAAATCAGCAAACTTTCTCCTCCCTTTCCCCTTCCTCCTTTTCAAGATTGTGCCTTTTCAGTCTCAGCCTTGATAAGCAAAATGAAGGTGGTGGCTTGCATTGTTTCCAGTCTGTGCAGAGGCAAAAAGTATAAAATGCTTGATAATATCTCTGTTCTTTAGCTTGATGACCAGTTTCTAGAGGCTTTTTGCAAGACAAATTAAAACTGGAACTTCTAGAATGACCTCTGAACAAATCCAAGTTACTGTTTCCTTGCAATCCAGTTGCTCTTCTGCATCTCCACAGAAGATTTTCTGAGTTCCAGCCTCGAAAGAAGTGAACGCTGTTGGCAGAGCCATTCGTGCTGTATTGGATTTTATTTGAAGTAGTCTGTCGAGGCAGGTCGGGAGTGTTCTTTGCAGTAGTAACCTTATTTTATTAACCTTTTTTATTTTAACCTTGCTTTTTGGTGCCAGCTGACTGAACAGGGCTGCTGCCATGCCATACAGCGGGCATGGCTTGGCTCTTCTGAGCCACACAAGAGGAGAGGGAGAAGATATTTGCCTCTCTCCTTTAATTGATTTCCTCTATCCCTCTCCAACAAGCTGTCAGATTGGAATGTTTGCCCCAGTTTTCTTTGTCGTATGTAGAGGTAGTGGGTTGGCTGTTCAGAGCTGGCAGGAATCAGCAGATATTCTGCCAGGAAGGAGAATTCAGATGCCATAGATGCCTTAGAATATTGGGGGAAGCACTGGGATTCAGGACTCCTGCTCTGAATTGCATTTATAGGGCTGTCACCACCCAAGTACTTGGACACTGAAGAGCTATTTTCCCATATGGAACTTCCACTCTGTTATTATTCTCTGTAATTGTTAAGCCAGTGGTTCTGTAGCTCTTCCTAATGCAGTTGTAGTTCTGTAATTCGTTGAATTTGGTTTTAGCTATCATCTAATGATTTTTTAAAAAAAAATTCCCTCGCCATTTGAAAAGACGACTGTATCCTAATTTTCCATGAACTCAGCACTGGTATTTTTGCACAAAAGAACAGATTGGAGTAAGAGGAATAACGTGAGTCCACACAAAACAGACAAGATTGGCTCAGCACTGATTCCTATTTGCTCCTGCTACCTTGGAAACAAAGGATGGCATGACAACAAAAGCAATCCAGGAAGAAAGGTTAAACCTCCAAAACACTGGGAATGTATTCTTGTGGGGAAACTCCTCTTAGTGTTTCAGGATGGATTTTCAAGTTTTAGTATACATAGGTAAGAATTGTCAGTTTCTCTGAGCTTTTAGCTTAGGCTGAAATCAGGACTTCAAACTAAAGAGCTGCTTTGATTGTATCAATACTTGAAATATTAAATTTTAGAAACAAAAGAAAAAAGGTCTAAGGTCTATCTGCAGCTAAAATAAGTTTTAGTCTGAGCCATTCAAGGGTTTTTTAAAAATATTTTTTGTTAAAAACTTTCTAAAACAAATTATTTCTTGTACAGGTGGAATTAAAGGTAGGGGCCATAAAAAATTTGGGGTTGCAGCCTGTCAGCGTTCTTGGCTGGATTGCTGCGTTTTTTTCTCAGCCCTGCAGTGCTCTGAGGTCAGCATGGCACAGCAGTGAGGATCACTCAGCTCGTGCTGCCTCTGGGCAGAGGTTCTGGAAATTCTGCTCATCCTTCTGGTCCTTCTGTGTCCTGAGGGGCCTCCTCCCTGCAGCTGGGGACAGCAACCCCCAGACCCTGGCCGTGAGCACACCATTAATTTTCTTTGAAATGTTTGGGGTTTTTTTAAATGACTCTTTTTTTATTTTTTTAAATTTTTATTTTTACTTGTACTGCTCCCTGTTTTATTGTTCATATCTCTGTTCTGCAGTTGTCTGCCTTGATCTCCCAAAAAACCCAGTTTATCCAGGTTAATGAAACTGGATAAGAGACAAATGTCAAAATATGTCAAAAATCAACTGCTTGAGCTCGCATTCCGAATGGGTTCTCTGTAGAATTGAACAGCATCTTTCAAGAAAAATGGAATTTTAAGCATTTCTTTTTATAAGAAGTCGACTTACATAGGTGTAAGCTCCCTAATTTATTGACACCATGTTTTGCTGTTTGGTTAGGTCGTTCAAAGGCTGTGCCAAAAGAGGAAAGAAAGGAGGTATTTATGTTGTGAATAAACAGTTCTGGTGTACTTTGAAGGTCTCTTTATTCATGCTGAGGCAGCAGCGAGGTGAACAAACAGTGATTGCTTCCCTTTTCAGTTCATCCTCCAGAAGGGCTTTTCTTATTTGGTTGGACTCTTTCAGTGCAGTCACCCAGCAACTTCCAAGGGCCTTTGATTGAGACATTAATCTCTAAATGCAAACCCAGATGGGAAACAAGGGTCCTTAGAAAACCTAAACTGAAAACCTGTGAGTCCTGAAGTTCTTCTGCAACTCAGTAACAAACTATTAGAATGATACTTTAATTACTTTTCCAGTAAGGACCAAAAATGTTAAGATTTTTTTTTTTTTTAAAAGTAATTTTCAAGTTACCACGATACCAAATGTAGTTTGGGAGCTGTACATGTTGCAATAGTACATCTCTCCACATGACCACATTTTTTTACAAATTAAGGTAATCCAATGCCAAAATACAGGTTCCAAACATCCCAAATTGAAGGCAGAAAAAAGTTTCTAGGAGGAAACCTTTGCATTGGTTTGATTCCAGTTTTAACAACTACATCTTCATGCTCCAACAAGCTTTTCTGCAATTGTCAAAAAGAAATTTTCTTTTTATTACCACAGAAGAATGAAGTACTATAGTTCAAAAGACAAAATGTATTACAAGTCAATTGTAGCTGACCTCAACCTGTATTTAGAAATTGAGAGGAAAGAAAGGGCAAAGGGTGCCAAAACTTACGGAGAAAATGTAGGAACTGTTGTGGTAGATGGGGTCTATCTTGGAACTGGAACAAGCTGATTCCACACATAATTTTAAAATGCAGACATGATCATCACTTGGTTGGTTTTGTCAGTAATTATTTTTAAAATAGACATAGTAAATGTGTCTGCTCTGTACGTTTGTATTTGGGAACACTTGAATGATCCTTCTCTGAAGTATTATATGGACAATAGAAAAGGACACTAATTACCTTTTAGCTATAAATGTGAAATTCTGAATTGCTAAAGAAAATGAAGCAAAATTTCCTTTAACTCCTGCAGTTTTCATCAAGGCATTTCTAATCCAAGGGGCTCCCAGTGCAGAGAACCTTGTATTTGTCTTCTGCGGCTGTACCTGTCACAGCAACTTGGCATTTTGCAGGGAACTAATAATGGAAATGGCATTCTGCTGGAATCTGTCTGCTCCACGCAGCAGGAGCATCTAGGGCCCCGAGTCCTTGGCAGTTTTGCTGGGCTAACGTTAAATTGTTTGGGGTTTTTCCCTCACTAAAGCTGCGGGGACAACGGTGGTTTCATTCTCTCACCCAGCAAAATTTCACCTTATTAAGGTTCTTTGCAAAGGGATGACTTTGTGGGACTGGGAAAATGTTTGGAACGTGTCTCAGGGAAAGCTGGAACAGTTTTGTTCCCTCAGCTCGCTGAAACGTTTTGTGTGTTTGTGAACAGGGAGAAACCTCAAGAGCCGTTTCAGCCTGTTCTCCCCGATACTGAACGACACCATAAATATCCTTCCGTTATTTGGATCTCTTTCTAAGCGCCTCTTCTCTTACTCAGCTGTTGAAGTATTCAAACTTTGTACATTTCTGATGTAACTTCTATAGAATGATGTTTAGAGCGAGTGTTTTACTGGAAAATTACTGAAAAAATGTTCATTTCAATCTGTAGTGGAAATTGCTTATAAAAGGAGCTATATTAGTCATTCATACAACCATATTTTCCAGAAAACATTTTTTAAAAATAATTTTTGGCATACATTTTTTGCACAATGCTTCCCATTATAATTATTCTGTTAAAATGCTATTTTATTAGACCTAAATCAGGAATTCTTTGAAAGCATCTTTACTATGTAGCAACTAGAATTTGGCTGTAACTTGCTGCTTACAAACTTCCTGGCTCCTGACATTGAACTGAGGTGGGGGAAATCATCCAGACAGGACAGAGCTGTCAGCAGAAGTCATCTCTGAAATGAATTAAATGACGGGATTCAGACTGGCAGGAGGGCTCCTTGTGTTTTGGTTACAGACTTTGTTTATATTCTTGCTGGATCATTTTTAATACTGATTTATTACAGGGGGAAATTATGTTCAGAGTTCATGTTAATAGTTTGAAAATTCAGCTTAGGAAGTGAGAAATTCCCCAAAAATAGAAATATAGAACCTTCTCAAGTCTAAATGTTCAGTAGATACCCTGATATAAAAGGAGTTGTGATCAGCCACACCAAGGAGAGAGTTGCTGCCTGAATGTATCCGTGTTAGAGAATGATGGTGAGAAAATGAATACATTTTTGAGAATGTGGTAAGGGAAAAATTACAAACATGAAGAGGCAAAGGATGGTAGTAGTCATATTTTTCCAGGAAATTACTTAAACTAGTGTGAAAGAGTCATTCATGATGGAACTGGGCTGGAGGGAAATACACAACTCTATATTTTGCAGTCAAATTCTTTTTCAGGCTGTCGAAGGCCATGAATGAAACATTCATACTTTGAATGAACATCTTGTCCCTGAAGACAGTCATGTTTTGAGCAGAATAAAAATAGTAGTTCAAAGAATGGAAAAGAGTATTAAGTATATTAAGCAAAGGAACAAAACTTTCATGTAACTGAGCATGGGTGATTTCAGGTTTTTATTATAATGCAGCTTTGGGATATTTTTGGTTGCATTTTCTGTGTGCCACGTATGTGCTGGACCACACATACAGTCTTAAAAATGAATTTAAAAGAAGATTTTGGCAGCAAAGTCGCTCTGCTCCCACAGAGCGAGCACTGAGGGAGGATAATTCCTGTACCTGAGGCTGAGCTGCGCTGTTCCATCCTCATGGCCCTGGGCACTTCTTCCCTGTTTTGCCCAGATAATGCCACAGTAAAGTCCTTGTGCTTTCTTTCACTTTGGAGACCTAGGAGACTTTTAAAAAGTAGTTTTCAATTGCTGTTTCTGTCAGGCATTACACAGAGAAGGGATTGGAATAAGAGGTTAACGCTATGGCCTGCTGATTGCTTTTTGTATAAAAGCCTATTATTCAAACTGGAAATTCCACGGGGATGGAAGTACTCAGTAAGTGACCCCCGATATACAGCATGCACCCTGCCTCTATTATCTTCACGATACAAATTATATATTAATAGTTAAATGATTAAAACAAAATTACATTAGCAGGAAGTAATCAGTGAAATGCATCCTTGCTTAAATCTGCTAAATCTACTAATACTTTTTTGGCTTTTAGTGCTGACTGATGCAGCAGTGTAAATTTGATGCAGCATGCAGTCCAAAAGCCTCTTAGGCTCTTTTAATCTTAAAACCATGAAATGATGCAACTGCCCAATGTGTTGCTTCATTTGAGGAACAGGCTCCTTGCTATAAATGAAGACCTATCACATGAACACAGATTTCCACTTGGAAATTCAAATTTCTTACCATTTAATCCAAAAATTGCATTGCTAATGTCAGTAGTGGCAGGCTGCTCTCAGGGTTTGGCCAGCCATACAAAGAGAAAACACATTAATTCTCCTCTTGAAAAATAATAGTAGCAGAAGTTACACCAAAACCTCTGGCTCCATTTTCTTTTCATCTTGGAGTTTCTATGCAGAGCATGGTCAGACACTACCAGTTTGTGAATTTGTAGATTTCCAGGCAATTTGTAAATTTCAACACCTCTGAAAAATATTAAATATTGATAAAAAGGTACACGTAATTTAAAATTATTCTGTGCATACAAACCCAGTATATTGTATAAAAAGGTATAAGTTTCATAGGTAACAACCACTACCTTGTCTAGTAGCCAAGAGCCCAAAAATCTGAAGTTCTGAAACATTTAGATGGGCGGAGGCTTCCTGTGAGTCCTGTTAAGCCTGTGGTAAGCGCTGCACATAACTCAATCCCAGAGAACACGGAGTATCACCAACTTTCATTAAATTCACTGATTTCAGTTAGAAAACTTAATGGCAGACATTGCAATCAGGAAAAGTTCGAGTATATTTTCCCCATCAGATAGAAAAGAAGCAATTAAGACATCATCTGGGTCAATGAATGAGTCTAGACACACTAATAGCCACCGGGGAATTTGCAGCTATTCTTTCAGCGTGCATAATATGGCCAGAAATCGGTCCAAGAAGGGAAGGAACGAGCTGAAAAGGCGGAAAGTCAGTGTGCTCTATTTATAGGGGACTTTGGTCTGCCTGTCCTTACACACAGCCCGGCCCTAAAGGAGCTCCCTGCAGCTCCCTCTGGGTTTGGAGCGGGGCTCAAAGGCACTGTGATCAATGCCTGAGCCCTGGCTGTGTGGCAGGAGGGCAGCACTCAGCCTCCAGAACAGGGATGAAGTGGTTTTTAACCTCAAAGCCCAGCACAGAAGTCTTCAGCGAGCGTGGTGCAGACGGAACGGGAGGCAGAGCGTCAGTGCTTGCTTGGTCCCAGCAGCACAGGGGATCCTCCTGGCTCGGGGCAGAACTCAGCACAGCAGCCTCAGCCGAGCAAACAGAGCTGGCTCCCAGCTCAGTGCAAACACAGATTATCCTATTAATTTAAACCTTATTTTACTTTATCCAACCTATACCGGGAGATTAATCTGCTCGCATTTAAATGCCAGCGCTGTAAATGTTAACACTGAGAGATGTCTTGGGTCCCTTTGTATCCTGTAGAGGGGAGCGAGCTCTGCTCAGATGTGATTCATCTCATCCATGAGAATTTTTTTTAACAGAGTAGCGTCCATCTTTTCGAATACTTTTCCTTTTTACTTTTCCACTTAGCACAAGCAGTTTACATGAGGATGAAGCAGTGGTTTGAACAGACATGCCTGCTCCCCTCCACCGATTACAAAGCCGTGAGCTCAAAGAGGCACAACCTCTGCTCGATGTCTAAATGTGCTCATTTATAAACCTGTAATCATTGGGAACCCAGGGCAGGTTCCCCCTGCTGTGACTTGCTGAGTCATAATGCTCCAGCTAGGAAGGATAACGATTTTATTTACAAAGAAATGTCAATGGTAAACAAGAGAGAAACCAAGTGGTTTGAGTTGTTGCTCAGCAAAAGTGAAAACCTGGTTCTGTTTTGACAGTGCCCATTAGCTGAGCAGGG
This sequence comes from Regulus satrapa, assembly GCA_013396955.1. Taxonomy (NCBI): domain Eukaryota; kingdom Metazoa; phylum Chordata; class Aves; order Passeriformes; family Regulidae; genus Regulus; species Regulus satrapa. The sequence continues at coordinate 470,570 of VWZN01002268.1, forward strand.
AGGAGAGCTCTGCTCTCATGGTGTTTAGAGGAGCTGGGAGGGCTTTAACACAAATTTATTAACCCCAGTATAAGCAAAGCCATCACATGAACAGAAATGCTTTTTCCTCTTTAAGCAAATCAAGTTTTATTGTAAATTTCTTGCTAACAGAATGAGGAACGTTTATGGTGTAGCTGGAAGTAGAATTTAAATGCACGAAGAATGCTGAGAGGGGTCATTCACTGAGAGGACTGAAAGGCTTCTGAGGATGCTAAGGCTTTAATAATTCCTGAATCAAATTTAATAACTACCCTGAAGTAGGAATAATTTTCCCCGTGAAAGAGGTGGTAGAGGTTTCATGTTTGTCCTTTTCTTTTTGCCATAAGCCATTTTTAAAACCCTTTAACCAAGTCTTACATGTAGGATCCTGAAACGAAGATGCCAACAGAAAGCATGACAGGCCAATTTGTATTGTACAAAAGCTCCTGAAAACAAGCTAAAATCTGCATCTCTGTAAATCAGAACAGTGTGTGCCAGCTGCTGTCAAAACAACACAAATATAATAGAAGTTTGACAGGTTTTGGTTGCATCTTACTCCAAGAAACTGAGCTAGTTAATGCAGAACATAAACTGCTACAAAGTTAAACTCTTACTTATGTTATTTCTTTTTGTTTCTGTTTGTTTTACATCAAATGACTAATTTGCAAGTGCTGTGAAGTGTAAAGAGCCAGTATTTTGAGCCAAATGGGTTTGTTTGAAGGTGTAGGTCTGGTTCTTTTCCAGTTTAGTGCTGCATCTAGGGAACTCCAGTACCCCATTTGTCACTAATTCACATCAGGCCCCTTTTTTCCCCCCTCTCTGTCAGGGTTGGTGATTCACTCACTCTTGGAAGGGAGCAGAACCCAGCTGGCAATGGCTTGTGGCAGGAGACCACTTGCTAATCAATATCCTGCCATATTCCTTATATCCAGCATGTATTGATCAAATCTGCTTGCAGCAGCACCACATGAATCTCCTGATGCAGCTTTACCAACAGAGGTGAAATGTCGCCTTTCCCGCTAGCACCTGGGGAATGGGAACTTTTGGATGAAGCATTTTCATGCAAGGGGCAACCCTGAAGGCCCCTCAGTGCTGGTTGCCATCTGAACTGAAATAAACCAGTTGAATTTGTGCCAGGTTTAGATCAGATTAGACCTCAGGAGGAAACTCTTGCAGGGTGGGGAGCCCTGGCACAGGGTTCCAGAGAAGCTGGGGCTGCCCCTGGATCCCAGGGCCAGGTTGGACGGGGCTCGGAGCAGTCTGGGGTAGTGGAAGGTGTCCCTGCCCGTGGCACTGGGGGGATGAGAGGATTTTTAAGAACCCATCCAGACCTTACAATGATTCTTTGATTCCATGTTCTGTGGAAAGCCTTTCCTTACTGTACTAAACATCAGGGATACGTGTTAGGATGAAGCATTGTTTCATGCAACCTGTACAAGAACTTGACATTTCTTATCAACATCTTGCCAGTAAAATAGGGGGTTTTTTGGTTTGGTTTTTTTTTTTTTTCTTTTTTTCTTTTTTTTTTTTTTTTGTCCTATAAATGACAGCAAAAATGGAATTAATGGAAGAGCTAAAGGAGAGCTGAATAACAGATTCAGCCAGAATTTCTTAGTCATGTAAAATGTTCTTATTAGATTAAAGTATTAAAAAATCCCAAAAAGCTCAGAGATTTGCATATTCCTTTAATGGGTTATTTTGAGCTTCCATTGAAGCAGATACACTTTCAGCAGATTGACTTAAATGCCAGTTGGGTAATAGAGCAAGAAGAAAAACCATAATCTTTTTCTTTGGAGCAGAGAGTCATTTAAAGCTGAAATATGACTAATTACCACAACTGAACTTGTGATACCCCTTGCACTTGTTAATAGACTTACTGTGTTAATGTCTCTGTGAATGGATGTAAAACCCAAACAAAGAAGAACAGCCCTTTTTGTATTTTTAAGACATAAATACAATCTTTTGTTGTCCCTCACAAACAAAAAAATAAATATATTAAATACCAGTTTACACCATGCAGAAGCAATTTTAAAGAAAAGTTCATATTTTTTGCGCCTTTTCTACAAAAGCTTAACATAACTGAAATAGTTTAATTGTTTTAAAAAACTCAATTTTGCCAAAATGGGAATGAATTTCCATTATGCAGCAGGAAAACGAACCATGAATTCCTGATTACAGCAATACCTGTCATTACTATTATTAGTTGTAGTGTCAGCTGTTGCTTAGCAGAAGTATGTCCAAGAAGAAAATGTAAAAAAACCCTTTCAATTCTTCAGTTGAACCTTAAGGAAGTGCAGAGAAGGAAGCAAATCTGAAGGCATGGAAAGAAAGGAACCAGGCTCTGTCCTCAGCAGGGTCGGTGCGAGTTGTCAGCACCGCACGTTTTAAAAATAATAGAACACATTCTTTCTGCTCTCATTGTGTTTTGTTACTCATCTTCAATTTGTTCCAAATTCTGAGTCACTTTCATAAATCTGTTTTTAACGAGTTTTAGCCAGTCAGGGAGTTTCAGAACAAATGCAGCCATTGGGTTTCCAGCTGTAGAAATCCTGACCAACCACATCCACCGTAACTCAGGTAGCCTAGAATTTCACAATCAATTAAACAATTAATACCAAGTCCAACCTTTGCTCTAGGGGTAGATAATGTTAAAATAAAGGGCAAGCAGATGGCTGGGGAAATGAGGCGAAGCCCCAGAGAATTTTCCTCTGTGATTTCTGCTGTCTACGTGCTGAGCCTTTGGAGAGGGCTCTGGTGTCCTTCCACAAGCCAGGTCAGCTGCTCCAAACTGGAAGGAGCCTGGCCCTGTCCTGGAAGTGCCCCAGTTTAGGCATTTGCCTGGCTGATTTCCTGCTCACCAATCCTTTCCTGGGCAGTAACTTGGAATATTTTGCTGCATCAGCATCGAAGAAGTGCTGCTGTGCCCAGGAGGGGATGCTTGGATGAGGAAATGCCCTCGTGCCCACTCATCCAGGAGTGTCTGCAAAAAGAAGGGTCTGGTCTAGGGCAGGAATGAGCAGCTGGAAATGTTTCCTTCAGCAGAGCTTCTGCTTTGTGTCCCTGTGAAGTCCCCATGGAACCACAGCCTCCTTTTTTCAGCAGGGTTTGATGGGCTGAGGTTGTTTTTAGCTTCTTCTTAGTTTGTTTTCTGCTCGTCAAGCACAGTCGGTCTGTGTCACAGGAGAATTCTTGGGGCACTGCAGCTGTGGGCTTTGGGTGTTGTAGCTTTGCCCTCCAATTTGAAGGGATGTTTTCACCCATACTGGTGAAGAAACTGATTTTCTAAAGCAGCTCTTTATGGAAAGAGTCTGGCTGGAGTCTTTTGTGACCTCTCACATTCTCTCCCTCTCTCCTGGCTGCTTGCCTGAGACAGTTCAGTCCCTTTTGAAGCTCCATTCTCCACTGATTTTAGAAATTGCTTATTTCCAAATTAATCATGACAGCTTTAAAGCAAAGTTCCAGCTACACTGGAGATCCACAATGCATCCAGGTATTAATGGAAGTTTGATCTCTTCTCTGGTAGTTTATTGATGTGTGACACTATTCTGTGTGTGTGTCCAAACTTTTGGACAGTCCAAATGTAAAGACTTGTACATTTATTATACCCCTTCAGCACAATTCATGCAGAATTCATCTATTTGCATGCCACTTGGAGCCTCCTGGAATTTGTTGTTTTCCATCTGCATCTCTAACAGTGTCACATTGTTTATAGAGAGAACATGCAGTTTTCTGTAAATCACTCGCTTTCATGCAGTTTTACTGCATTATTTTACTCCATTTGTGAAGGATTTAAGCACCCTGCAGTGTGCAGCATTACAAGGCATAAAGTGATTGAAAATAAAAACTATTTTTGGCTGAAATAATGGAATATTCACCATCAGAAATATGAAACAGCATTTAAGTGTGGGTGCGATGTAATGAATGAGCTGCATTATATAAAAAGGTATTACTCAGGCTATTATTATAAGGACTTAAATTCAAATCTTGCAAGGGGTAAAAATGGCTTTTTTATCTTGCTCCAAACTAGCTATGGAATGATCTTGGTTTCCAAACTGAGGTCTAAGGAGAAACATTGCCAAAGTAGAAGCACCATTCCATTAGAACTTGGGCATTCAGCGTTGGCTGTCGAATTCAGCATTCAGCATTGAATTCTGTGATTTGGGAAGCAAGAGGTGTGAAGACATTGATGGCAGCTCGGAGGAAACTGCTGCCCTGGGGTGACTTGCCCTAGGCTCCCTGGATCACGTACCCTGTCCGATCACCTGCAGGTTTTGTCCTGCTCGCTTTGCCCGTGGTCAGTGCCTGGGCTTTAGAGCCCAACCAAGAAACCTCGTCCCCCTGAAATGCTTTAATTTTGGTCTCTGTGTCATTTTTCAGTGGGCCACTCGCCAGTGCTACTTATATATGAGCTTTGGATTGTGATTTTTTGGATTTGCTTGGATTTGTGGTGGTGTCTTTGCACAGTTGTGCCTCCAAGGGAGGACTTTGGCCCTGGGCTGTGCTGCCCTGCAGGGCCGTGCCCGTGTGCTGGAAACTCATTCCCATTTCTGCAAAACAGAGTTTTAAAAATAACTTAAACTATTTCTGTTACGTTAAGCTTTTGTAGAAAAGGCGTAAAAAATATAAACTGGTCTCAGTGACTGTAACTGCTCCAGATGTCACCCAGGGGTTGCATGCCCCTGCCCTTTGATGGTTGGGGTTTTTTTCCTTCTTTCCCCTGAAGTCTAGCAGAGTGCTGCAGTTAAGCAGAGTCCAGTGACACATTTCTGGCAGGTGTTTAATTCTTCCTGCAAAAAAAATAAACCAGGCCCTTTTTAACTTATCTGCAGACCTAGTGAAATTATTTATTTCTATGACGTCTCTAGCAATGACTTACCACTTAAAAGGGATACATGCACTAGTACCTCTATTAGTTCTGGAATGATATGTTATTTCAGGCACCTACAAGTGTATTATGAAGACTTTGTTAGGCTAGTTTCTAATTAAGTTAAATGCATACTGTAAAAACTGCATTGCTTTGTTGCACTGTAAGTAAGAAGGGGGACAGCTAGTTAGAGGAAGTAGTTACTATTCAGGTCAGACAAACTTTAAAGTGGTTTCAGTTGGGTTTTTTTTAATTAATGAAGTTGTTATATTTTTAAACTTCCGTGAAGAATAGAAGGATTTCTTATTTTAACTCTTAGTAATCGGTGCTTCTTAAAACTGTCAATCTGAAGCTCAAACTCTGGCTCTTGTTTTCCTTACCACATTATAGATTTGATGTCCAATCGCAGACTGCTTTCATTTTTTACAGTTGCCTTTATGCCTTTATGACCTGACTTCTAAAGTGCCAATGCCATGCAATAAAGCCTTGAATAAAACCACTCTGCAAAGACAGTAATGACAGAAATTGATTTGCTTCACTTTGCTCTGTGGACCCTTAATGCATGTTCTGTGGTGAGTGGGAATGAGTTGAAATCTCATCTTTCTTGGCTTTTTTT
>VWZN01002268.1:476109-497552 GCA_013396955.1 Regulus satrapa
TTTTTTTTTTTTTTTTTTTTTTACTTTGGTTTGAGTCATGGCTTACTGAATTCCAGGCCCTTACTGCTGCTTGAAAATTCTTGGCCTGTTGGAAGCAATATTCTCGGATGAATGTCAGCTAATTTATCACTGACATTCATGCCTCGTTTTTCATTTGTGCTAATATATTGCTTTTAGTAAATACACGCGAGAGGGAATAGTGTTTACCTTTCCATATCATGAGAATACTGCTCAGTCTGTCTGATAGAAACGAAGAAATTCTGTTTATATTGCTGCTTCAGTGAGCCAGGAAGGACTGCACAAATATGTCATGAGCATGCAGTGGAAAATGCTCTCATACAATTTTCACAGTCAGGTTTTTATATGACTTAGTAACAAGAATAACCATGTTTGTTTCTAAGAATTAAGGGCTCAAATAAAGACTACATTTTGGGGAGCATTTTGAGATAATTATCAGGTTCTGCGAGTGCTGTCTCTGCTTAAAAATACTTTGAAATCTTTCTCAGCCACGTGGAGGAAGTGAAGAAATCTCTCAGTTCTTGAACCTAATCATGCCAGAAGGATTGAGTTTCAACCCTGATACAGGTTTTTATCACATGGATACTTTCCTGGTATAAATCCCGGCTACTCTGGTGGTCCTTCAGTTCTGTTTTTGTGCTATGTGAGCTTCCATGTGCTGTCTATTGAGCTAACTTGGGGAACTGCTCCAGCTCCAACCTGACGTTGCCAAAGGAGATGGGACTGCAGAGGTGTTTGGACATGGGCACAAGCAGGCAGGGCCACCGGTTCTGGCAGCCGTGTGCCATATGTCAAATTAAAGCGGTCACTCGAGCGTGACTGAGGAGATGATGGCTCTGTCAGCTCTGCGTGCTGAGGATGTGCTGCCCAGGAGTGCGAAGAGCTGAGCTGGCCCCGTCCTGGGGGAGCTGGGCAGGGCTTTGTGCGCCAGCCTGCTGCTGGCTCCAGCGGCCGATGGGCACAGTCTGGGCCGGTGCTCGCAGTTCCTGCTCAGAATGCCCCTCTGCGAGTTACAGGGGACAGAGAGAGCATTCATGAGACTGTAGTGACTGCACGAGGGGCAGTGGCTTCTGACTGATGGAAGATCTAGGTTAGAAATTGGGGAAAATCCTTCCCTGGGAGGGTGGGCAGGCCCTGGCACACGGTGCCGGAGCAGCTGTGGCTGCCCCTGGATCCCAGGCAGTGCCCAAGGCCAGGCTGGAAGGGGCTGGCAGCAGCCTGGGGCGGTGGAAGGTGTCCCTGCCCACGGCACAAGATGATTTTAAAGTTCCTTCCAACCCAAAGCAGTCTGTGGTTCTGTAGTTCTACTCGCTGAAAAATTCCACTAACTGTTGCCGTAGGCTTTTCTTGCTGGAAACCTCCCATCTCAGCTCCTTTTTTGTTTTGAATTTTTTTTTCATTAAGTGGTTTACGGCAAATATAAATAATTTTTTCATAATTAAATGACATGTTTCCATGGTTTCATATTTTGTTATTTATGTACTGCCAACCTCTGAGCCCGTAGGTACTTCTTATAAATATCACTTTTGCTATGGGAATGAATTACTATAACTTATGTCTTTTAGTCAACCACGTAATTTTGATAACTACAAAATTATTCTGTTTGTTATGAGTAAATAATATACCCACCAAACATACTGTGCAAAAGAAATCTGAGGGTGAATATTCTTAATTCTTTAGTTGGTTTCCCAATATGTGTGTTGTCTTATGCGTTGTCTTACATTGGCAAGAAATTAACTGTAATTAGTCTAATGTGCAGTTTACATGTTTTGTGTATGTTGTTTTTCTTCCAGAGAAGTTGCAGTTTCTTTGAGATGAAATGTTTCTAGTGACTGATGAGAGCAGGAAAGTGATATTGAAGTTTCTAGCAGATGACCCTTTAATAAGATGTATGTAATTGGATAAGACTTGCAACAAATATTGGGCATCTGTTGAATAACATGGAAATAATGAAGAGAAACAGGAACTGAAGAAAATCTTTAATTAACAAAACCTCTTCAATTTCTTGGTATAATATTACTGCTGAAAGAGAATGGGTGGGTAGGATTAAGAGAAAACAGCCTGAATGCTCTGAGAAAAAGGTCTAAAGGAATTATTAGCTGGTTTTATTAGTAACCAGGAATTAACAGGTGGTTTCATTAGTAGCCCTTACATGCAAAAGGAGCTGAACTTCATCTTTTTTCTCCATATCCTTTGAAAATTTCAGCTGTGCCTTTCAAGCCTTTCTGTTTTAAAGTGCTTTTCTCTATTCAAGATACACTTTTGATAGGTTTAGACAGGCAGAGAACAAAACAATGTGTGTTTTCTTGGAATGGAGCATGTGAACGCCTCAGGGCAGGGATGGCAGGAGGCTGCTGGCTCTTTGGGAGGTTGTAGGCATCCAAAAACCTGGAGAGGAGAGGAGGTGAGAGGCTCATCACCATAGAGCAGCGAGTTGCTGCTGTGTGGCATCTTCTGCCACCATCCCACCCCTCCTTTGCACCTTTCAATGCATCACTTCATATCTGAAGTGATCTGGTGAGCATCTTGAAGCTGCTCAGCTCTCCTCATATAAATTCCAGTCAGGACTGTGTCCTAACAGGTATTGCAGGAAGTTTATTTCTTGTGCTTCAGTGCTTAGGGTAAGGCTCTGTTCGTATTTCGAACAGCTTGTTCAGTGTCATCCTGGCTTCACTTCTTGCCATCCTGAAGAAAAATAAACATAATTTGGCAATAATGGAATTAGTGTGTGGCTTGTGTTTGCTGGCAAGGGAGGTTCATTAATTTTGTTAGCATGTTACAGGGTTTCTCAAACAACTGAAAAGCCTAAATTCAAAATATCCCAAAATACTTTAATGTTCATCTCTTGGCACTCAGCTCTGGCATTTCACTTATTGTATTGGTGTCCATTTCACTATCGTATTGGTTACAAATGGGATTCGCAGGAAATGTTTTGGTTTACAGTTCCCTATCGTTAAATCCTAACGTGAGATGCTGGGAAAAACAAGCTGTAAGGCTGCTACTAAAAAATTCACAGAGTGTTTCCTTGTCCCATCAGTTTTCCGTGCTTGGAGCTGCAAGGGGCTTCAGCCATTCCTTCGGAGCGCAGCGCAGGGGGGATTTAATGGGAGATGGAAGATGAGGAAGCTGCAGCAGTCTGTCCCCAGTTTGTGTTCCGGGCATTGCCCCGAGGGAACGCTGCTCTTGGCAGCTCCTGGGGCTGGGGTCTGCCCAGCTGAGCTCGGGGGCGAGGCAGAGCTGCAAGGAGGCACCTTGGGGTAGTGGCTGGTCTTGTAGGAGCAAAGCCACCACGCTGGCTCTTGCTTTTAGAGATTATTTACTTGCTGAGCACCTCATTTTTCATGCTGCACGACATGACTGTGGGAGATTCTCTTGTAGTAGAGGCTGCCACCGTGATTTTCCAAAAGCTCTTTGCTTGCTGTTGGTGTCTGGAATTCCACCTGTATTACAGAACAAAATGCAACCCAGCAGCTGCGTTCTGGAGAGCTGGTTTCATCTCATCCCATCATTTTATACAGCCTTAAAATCTGTACAGCCTCTGCTGCTTCCTCCTGCTCCCTCTGGGAGCCCTTGGGTTTTGTGGTGGGTGATGCCTCAAACTGAAGGAGCTGCTCTGTTTAAAACATCCCATTTCTGCAATTGGGGTCACTGCTGAAATAGCTGAAAAATCTGAAGAACTACTTCTCAGCGTTCACAAGAAGCAGTTCTGGGCTCTCCTATTGTGTTAGCTCTTTAATTGGAAGAGCTGTGCTGTTCCTCACTGCTGTGCCTGTGCTCAGATGAGAGCAGACCCAGAGGGGCTTTGTGGCTGCAGAAAGCACATTAACTGCAGCAGCTTCTTCAACTGAAGTGAATTCAAACTGCAGAAGTGATAGAAAAAGTCTATGATTGTGGGTCACCTTTTTTGTTGGTACGAGTTCTCAAAATAGCTATTTCAGCACTGGTTTTGATAGGTGGTTTCTGGGTTATTATTCATTTGTAAAATGGGACGCCTCAAAGGAGGGAGATTAATGGTTTTGTGAAATTTTAGCATGGGCTGTGCATAGAAACGGTGATCTCTGTCTCAGAAAGTATATAATTAACACATAGACTGAAACAGTGCTGAATATTTCATATTACATTACATCTTCTAATATTTTGAAACTCTTCCTCAGTTTTGCAAATGCTGTGGTTTTAGTAAAATAAACTATATCATATACCTTCTTTTTCCTGTAATGGAAGGCAGAAATGACGAATCTGGTATAATATGTATCTGAATATAGTACTCAGACAGATCTGAATATATTATGTGAAGTATTTTACTAAATCCAGACTGTTTCAAAAAGGTGTTAGGTATAAATTCCTAATTTAAAACGTGCAGGTATATATATTTATGGTTTTATCCCACGGTACTGCCAGGTCTGCCAAAGTTGTTTGGGTAAATGTAAATGCATATGCATTCCCTGCCAGGCACACAGCCTGTATTTGCACACTGTTGTGGAGCTTGCAAAGCCAGCTTACCAGAGACATCCATCTGTTTTCTACTTAGTGTAAAGGAGTTAATGACCTGAGTAGTTAAGACTGTCCAGACAATCTGTATAATCCTTTCACACAAATAAGATATTGTTGCAGTTACTTTCTCTCAAATGAAACAAATATAAACAGCAGAGTTTATGGTGATCTTGTTTCTATCCTCCACCTGAGACTTTTTAGTCTAACTGAACTTGCCCAAACAGAAAATCTGAGGCAAGGTCAGAGTCTGAACTTGAGATTAGGCAGAGCCATTATTAGCAGGTAGACATGGAGCTTCAGAAATAGGAAGCAGCTCTTATTTGTCAGTATTGATTTCTTGTATTTCTATACCTTGCCACCAGGGTAGGTTTCTGAGAAGGTAGCTTGAATTTTTTAGGAACCATGATGATAATGAAGGTAAGCCACGGGCCAGGGAATGTGCAGCACTGTGCAGATTAATGCTGTGAAGGTGCTGTGTGACCCTGCGGGCTCACAAAAGAGCTTATAAGAAGCTTAGGAACAGGTTAAGGTGACGGACAGAGAAGTTGTTTTTCTAATTCACTGTCTTAGCTGGGAACAGACTGTTTCTCACTGGGCTCCGGGCTGGTTTAGTCAGAAAGGAGTGGGAAATGCCAAGTGGGAAGATTGCATAAAGCAGTTTTAAGTGTTAGCCTGGCTACTCTCCTGAGACAGCTCTTCCTTCTAGATGGGGTGAAACACTGGCACTGGCAAGCTGGTGTATTACTAATTATATATGTTGGAAAAGTTAGGGTAATTTAGTTTTAAAAATTCTCAGTGGGTTCAGTATGTCGATAGCAGTCTGGTAGGGGCTGCTTGTGACTTGTGTTTGCTTTATAATCTACAGCCTCGTTTATATTTAATGTAAAAGGGAGTTTCATTATATTTTTACAAGTTACAATATGCTCAGAAGAGGAGGAAGACAAATATTGCTGCGTCCTATATCTTAATTGCTACTCTTCTTGTTTATCTATTCCTAGTAAACTTATTTGAACAGTACTTATTTAAGCAACAAATGTAGTTGGTATTTAATTGATTTGTCTATTCTGAAGTATTGCCCTATTTCTGCTTATTGCAATGGCTGTATTTAATCTGAGGATGATCTAACACGTGCCTGCGCCACATTCAGGCATTCATTCATTGCTTGGTGGTGTGCAGAAAGCACAGGCCAGCCACTGATATGGGCCCCTGGGGGAAATTCTGTGGCTTCAGTGAGAATGCAAAGCTTGTGAAACAGCCACACAGCCACAGCTCCCTGCTCCAAACTCCTGCAGAGACTCTGAAGTGCTCCAGAACCCTCTGAAAGCAGCCCAGAGAGGGTTTTGTTCTCATTGAACTCCTGAGTGAACTCTTTAGTCCAGTTCAGCATCAATTCTTCTTTAAAAGCCCCAAAGCAGGAACCCAACAGCAAATATTGAGTGTGCACAGAGTTCCTTCCCTTCCTTCCCTCTTGCTTCCCATGAAACCTCCAGTGCTGCTTCCTTTGGAAGAATCAGTGCTTAAAACTTAGAAACAAATTATGTGCCTGCTGTCGTGGGACACCCAATAATGCCACAACAGTGCAGCCACAGCTTAGAGGTTGGTTTAGATAGGAAAATTTGTGATTTCTAAATTGGTTAAAACTTTATCCATTCATCATTCGAGTTGGGACAATATTCTTGACTAGTGGTCAGTGGGCATGGTGGTATTTGTTCCAAGGTTGGACTTAGTGGTCTGGGTGATCTTTTCCACCCTTAATTAATAATTGTATGATTACAAAAGTGAATCAAAGATGGCTTGAAAAAGCCTCAGCGATTTCTCTGTAGATGGTAACTGGCAGTTCAGTTGGACTATCTGGCAAATATATTCTCTCCACCCTTTAGGTTTGCAGCTGAATTTGTTTTACTGAATAAAAAAATACTCTGGTGTAGTAGAGCTATTTAAAGCTAATGGAAAGGCTCACCTACTCTGGTTTTTTCTTCCAAAAAGTGGGAATTTACAAGTGATTTAAAAAGAAAAAAATCTCTTGACCTTTCATAAAAGTTCTCAATTGTAAAGCATGTGACTTTTTTCTTTATTTTTTTACCACTTGTTCTTTGGAATGCTTGTGGTTGTGGAGCTCTTCAGACATATGGCTGAGTGATGTGTGGGCTCAGCAATGGCTTTTCTTCTTTATAGATCATCTAATAGAGAAGATTGCTTCTATTTCTGTTATTTATGATTGCAGTACTTCACTTTGGTCTCATCCATCTGTGTCATATATGAAAGCCATTAGCAGCAGTATTTTTCAGCAGATAACTCTCACCCGACCATATATCACAACAATCTTTTCACTCCACCTAATTTGGAATAAAGCTGGAAATTCACAGTGGAGCCTTGTAACTCCAAGTGCTGATAAGGTATATATATATATATGTATTTTTTATTGATAACAACACGTTTTTCTCGGTGCTGTGCCCAGACACAGCCGTGGTGGGTAGAATGAATTGCCCTCCATTATGTACCATAAATCCCACAAGCCGTGTCGAGCATCTTCAGCTTGTTTGCTCTGGGAATGCACCGAGTGCTCCTTCCCAGGTTCTTCCTTGTTTTCGTGCTGCCCAGTTGGCATTTCCTGCTCTGGGGAGGGCAGGGAGCAGTGCCACGTGCCAGCAGAGAGCCAGCAGTTAGTCTGGTTCTGCAGCACAAGGCCTGTTTTGTTCTCTGCATCCCTCCCTGTTCCCCTCCCTGGCTGCAGGGACCTTTGGCTCCAGCAAATGGAGAGCATGGAAGCTCACAGCCAGGTTCTATATATACACCACAGATCAAAATCACGCTGTCAAAACATGAAAATACCTCAATAATTTCCTTTTTAATTTTAGCTGTCAGCCTCGAGATGCCACTTTGCTCTCGAGCTACTCTGCATAATGTGTGCCAGCTCACTTCAGCTCATGGCAAAGTTGTAAAGGAACAAATTCCCTGGCAGCCTCTGCAAAGCAGTGTAATACAACTTTCATTACATGAAGGTGGTGAACATAATGTGACTTCTTAACAGCTGCAGTAAGTGATGTGAAACTCTTAACATCTTTTCAAAATAAGTAACAAGTGAGAGGTTATTTTTCATCTCTTTTTTCCTAAAAAAAAAAAAAAAGACATGTTATTTTAAGCAGATGACACTTTGTTTGCACTTAACTGAACTAAGTAAATTTTTACATGAGTTTTCCAGATCTGTGTTGCTCTTTGAAATAAAACACTAAAAACAAATGCTAAAATACACTCCTATGGCTGGATTTCAACATGAAAATTTGGATGTTAAATTACGTCTACAGAAATGACTGCTGTCAGATGGAATTCAGTTGACACTTGTTCTTTTCCCTTTGGATTTATGATTCCCTGAGAGCTGCTTGTTGCACTGTTTATTCCTGTGTCAAACTGCTCGGTTCTCTTTTGAGTATTCTCAAAAAGTGAGACAGAGCTGATGCTTTTGGATCACCTGTTAAGGCACCAGGCTCCTTGGAGATAAGTCACCCATTACAAATGGGAGATAAAGAAAAAAGAGTCGAGGCTGTCCGTGTTGAGTTGCCCACACCACGCAGTCGATCATTAGGCTGGACACAAAATCACCTTTGAGTTCAGTAACCAACGCTGATAATCAAAGCTTTAGCATGCAGTTTTGAGGTGTAACCCAAGTCCAAAAGGACAAATCCTCTGTGGTTTGCTTATTCTGGCAGCTGAATTGTCCTTTCCACTGCAGTGTGATGAGTGTGGTTTCCAGGGGAGTTCACGGCTAGAGTTCACGGGCTGGAGCAAACAGTGGCACTCCTCTTCCCACGTCTTTATCTCGATGCCGAAATCATATTAAAAACAAGGTTGACATTGTCTCTGCTTGAATGAATTCCTTCACACGCTCTGAGAGGCTGTCAGCTCAGAGATAGGACGTGACTGTGGTGCTTCAGAAATTCTGCCCAAAATAGATGCCCAGAGATGCAGTTTTCCTTACACATGTTGCTGAGTAAAGGCAAAGCTGGAGCATTCACTTCAAGATCCTAATTGGAATGGCAGGCTTTGGCGAAGCAGCTCCATTCTACAAATTTCCAGATGTTCCCATAATATTTCTCAGATCTTTTGCATTGATTATCATATTATATTTTGAAACTTTTACAAAAGTAGTTAATTTCTTTATTTTCTGAAGGATATACCAAGATTTTAATTTTTTTTTTTTAAAATGTGGTTTCTTCCTGAAAATACTAATCAGTCTATTGTCCTTGAGACTGGAAAATCTGGAACCAAAAATACAATCTGAAAGTAAAATATGACTCAGCTGCAACTAATATTAATGCTAATTGCCACTTAGTGATCTTTCAGTTGGTAGAAAACAAACCATCAAAATGATAATTGCAGGATTCACTGGGATTTAGGTCAATTAACAAACGAGACAACCAAGTGGGCAGCAGCCACTGAGCCAGAGCTCTGGCTCAAGTGGAGTGGGCAGAGCTAATCTGGAATCAGTAGAGCAAAACCAGCTTTATTCCCTTTGCCCAAAGAAGAAACATACGAAATAAACCAGCTGGAACCAGTTTCAGCAGGGGATACTGATGAGAAATGCCTGGGAGAGAGAGAAGGGTGATAAGGCTGGAGGCAGACTTAGGGGGTGGCATTAATGGGGGTCAGGGCTGTGTCTGCAGCGACCTGCAGGTGCGCCTGGACGCAGCTCTCTGCACTATTTATTTATTAAAAATAAATTCATGTGTGTTTTCAGTGGAATAGAGAAGTGTTAAAGCCACCTCATGCAATGAGCTGTTTAGAGCAATTTAGATAATTTAATACGTTTTCCCCTGAAGTTGAGGAAATTCAATGTTTGCAGTTGTTAAGCAATTCAAATCTATTTTATTCTTGAGATTTGGGAAATAGTGTGTTTTTATGCGTTGGAAATGCAAAATTTCAAGCATACAGAGAATGCATTACCTGTAAGCAAACTGTGAAGTACTTCTAAATCGTTTCATTATAGTCTCCTGACTCCTGTTTGATGGCATGGTGTTTATAACAAGGGTTTTTTCATCTCACATCCTGACTTTCTATTTCATTGAAACGTGGACCAATTTCAAAATATCTGAACTAAGTTTAATATTATGATAGAACCTGTAGTGGGGGTGAAAAGCTGGAATTCTGACTCTTAAAATAAGCAGATTGTTCTTTTGATGTGGTTTGGAGGGACCTGTGTCTCCGGTGCTCTGTGACAACCTATGGCCTCGATTCCATGGCAGGAGCTTTTTTATCTCAGAAAGAAAAAGTTCTTTCAGATCATTCATAAATTTTACATGGGATTCACATTGCAATCAGGAGCTAATTTTCTTTTGCCATTATCTCCTGCCATTCCATGCTATGAGAACACTTTGTTCTCTGCAGCAGCCTCACTCCGTGAGGGCTCTGGTCCCTCCCAGAAGTCACAAACTGGGAAAGAGTTTGGATTTTCATAGAGACCTTCCCTAGGCTTGCAGGGGAGCAAATCCCACACCCAAGGATGGGTTTCATTCCAGCTTCACATTCCTCACTTCTGCCTCCTGGGTGCACATTGATAGTTCCTGTGACAGAGAAGGATTTAGATTCAGGAAATGCGGCTTCGTAGAGCTGCTCATCCCACACTGTATTTGAACACTGTGGGCTGTCTTCAGCATTAAAGATTTATCATTGTGTAGAGTCTCTTGGTTTTTAAATGTGAATGCATATCTCCTCTTTAATTACAGTGTTTGCTTGATATCTTGGTCTTAATTTTACATGGGGCTCTGCTTTCTTTCACTGATTTATATGTGAAATATTTGAATTTTATTTTATATTTGTAACAAAATTTAAAACTTTAAAAAAAAGGAACACCACCACCAACCATTTTAACTGTTGTTTCCCCTTTTTTTTTCCAGTTTGCTGTTTTGTGGTTCATAAGAGGTGCCATGAGTTCGTTACCTTCTCCTGTCCTGGGGCTGACAAGGGGCCCGACACTGATGTGAGTACATTGACATTTCGGACACGGCTTTACTCAGATTTATGTCGTTACTCCCACAAGAGTGGATTACAAACAGCATCGATAGCTTCTTCATGACAGATAATTGAGTCCAAGTGGGTTTTAACAGTTGTGAAGTGAACATTTATGGACTGGAAAATCTATTCCTGGTAAGAAAAGTAAGCTTGAGTGTGTGGCCGAGAACAATATCCTCAGAACGTGACAACCCTGAAGCGTTCAGCCAGCCATGAATTAACATTTTATTTTCTTTGCTTTATGTTGGATGTATTTGATGTTAACAATTCCCAAAAAGGCTGAAGCTTTTTCTGAGCTTTCTTTATATCAGTCTTATCTCGAAGTGTATCTTTTGAGCTGTCTCTGGTCCTTGTCTCACTGCACACAAGGATTTGGAGCTCCAGTTAAATGACAATTTAATCTTGAGCCAGCTGGCTTATTGGGTTTTTATTTTATTTTCATGTTTGAGCTAGTCTAGCAGTCTGGATACTCCCATTCCATCCTGCTCTGTCAGTACTTGTGTAGAATTTTTGGTCCACAACCAGTTTTTCCTCTCAACACATCTGCCTGCGTGGTGAGACACATGTGCAGGATCTTTGTGTCGCCCTGCTGAAATAATAAACCGATCTCATTTGTTCACATAAAAATAACATTTCTTTGGGTTTTATAAATCCCACTTTACAGTGAAGTAATTTAACATCTGCTTATGGGAACAATACATTCCAAGTGTTCTTTGTCTGAATGGCTCTGTTTTGTTTCTTATCACATATTCATGCTCTAGATTGTAGGCTATTATCTCCTCTGATAAAATGCACCAGAAGAATTTTCCTGCTAGGTTTTAATGAGCTTCTCATGAAATGTTTCAATATGCCAGCCAGGAGGTCAGTGAACAATATATGAGCAGAAGCCACCAGGGGTCTTGGAAAATTTCAGATATTAAAAAGTTCTCTCATTTTTAAATTTAAATATGGGGAAATGTTGAAGAACTGGGAAGAATTTTTAAAACTTCGACATAATTTATATTTAGGTGCAGAAGAAAAAAGCTGAAGTTAGGAGTGTAATTACCCTGTGCAGTATCTCTTGTTTAGCTGAGACAGACTTTACTAATAAAACACTCATTAGGCAAGAGCAAGAAACCAAAATTCTTCTTCATCCAGTTGCCTTCTGTGAAAGCTCCTGATTTCTTTACGCTTTGCAGTGGGGCATTTGGTTCTGTACATGTCGTTCAACAGCTGAAGCAGGCTTTTGGAATTTGGGAGTTGCGTGTTTGAAGTGCCCTGTAAGGGGGACATTCTCATCCCTGGTCTCTCTGGAGATTGTTGATGGCAAAATCCCTCTTGGGCCCAGAAGGGCCACAGTTTCAGCAGGACTCTGAACAATTAAAGAATATCTGCTGCATTCCTAGTTCTCTGAACACAGCTCATAACTACAAGCAATGATTTGCAGGTATGAACTACATACCTACATTTTCTAATCAGAAAATGATTTCTGATTTACACAAGGAGAACAACCCAAATCTGGTTTTACCTGAGTGCTCAGTTGTGCTGTATGATATTAATGGGAGTTATTCTGGATTGAGAGTTTCAGTGGTAACACGAGTAGCTCTGCTGTGTCTATAATAATTTGTTTTGGTCTTGAAAGTGTTCTTGATTATTTCTTGCTTTTATAAGATGGTTCTTTGGCGTTGTTCACCTGAAGTTCAGAAATGTGAACACACATTTGTGTGTGAGACCATTTAATTTTACTGAGAATCTTCTCATGGTGACAGAATCTGTGACAGGTTGTTCACGGTCTTTAATATTGCTGACTGCCTTTCGTGATTTGGGTTTTTGGCCTCGGTGATTAAATAAATCGGCTAAATGCCTCGTTTCTGGATTTGGGTTACCAAATGATCAGTTTCAATATTTACACAGTAGCAATAGCTCAAGAACAGTTTGAAGATTAAAAGCAATCAGAAAATAAATATGTTTTATTAAAACTGTGCTACATTAGTGGGTACTATTACACAAAGAGGATTGTAGAATATTACACTTTAATTTACTGAAATGTTTGACTATTATTTCAGCCCTTTTACAATTTACAGCGACTTATTCCCATCCAAATTGCTACAAGCTTTGTTCTGAAATGCAGTGTGCTATAAAGCTTATCATAACATTTAGCAGATTTTTAAATATTAAAACATCCTTTTCTAAATTACTTTGTGCAGGTGCACAATTAATTTGTGTACTCAAGTGCTCCAGTGTAACCATTCCATTAATTGTAAGAGTAATACTGTCATTAATAAAAATAATTTCCAGAGTAATAATTATAATAATTAAAATCATTATGTAATAATAATTGTTGTGTATCAGAATAGTGTTAAATTATGGTGCCCTCCACTTTTAGTATAAATGAAGGAGTCCTTGCCAAACAGTGCCTTAATAAAGGTGAGTGTAAAAGAGGAAAGCTTAAAATGAGTCTCTTCTTGTTTCACTCAAAGTAGCTGAAATATGAGGTTGAAATGTCTGTGTTTGTGCCAAAAGGAAAATAATACTTGGGAATAAAGTGCTCCTGCTTGAGTGGCATTGCAGTGATGGTGTCTGGGGAGCAATATCCCGTTTCAGTGAAACAAGAAGTCACAATATCAAAAAAACTGTATGTTTCCGTATTGCTGGGCAGGGTGTGAGCTCAGAAAGCAGCTCAGGAAATTGTTTTCCTGCTGTCTAGCAGCTCTCTGGAGTTTGAACAGAAATTCTTCGTCTTCTCTTCAAGGCCACCTCTTTATGGTGATGCTGTGGAGCAGAATTTAACAGCTCCTGCTGCTGGTGCCCTCCAGAGTCACAGGAAGCATCATCTCCTGTCCGGGTGCTTGGTTTTGGGAGATGCTTGATGATCTTAAAACTATTGGAAGTCATAGATTAAATACTGAAAACCTGGGTAAATCAGTGTAAAAATGTAAGAGCATCCTCAAAAATGGGGTGCTGCTGTAATGAGCTTTGTAAAGGTATGTTGATTATTAAGGGATAATTGGTCAGTTTCTTGAAAATTGAGTTAAATATTTGTTTTCTTAATGGAATTCAGTGACCAGAAGGTGTCTTTTCTATATATTAAAATGTTTCTAATTACATGCTGCATGTAATTAAGGAACCCCAAGCATTAATTTGAAATAGTGTTTGACATTTTTCAGCACAAGCTTATAAGACTTTGAGTGCACAAGAACTCACAGATCGTGGCCTCTGGATCAGCACTATTTCCCTTTCAGATTATAATAATAGAGAATCCAAGGGAAGATTATGAGGAAAATAAATAGAAATTAACAAGTGAAAATAATTTAAATGAGAGCGAGCGACTGATCAGTGGAAGGATGTGAAATCTGACTGTACTTGGTGAGTTTTTAGTCTTTGAGCACCTAGGAGAGACTGGATGGAAATCAAACAGCAAAGCCTCTAATCATTGCAGGGTAACTGAATCCAGGGATGTCAGAGGTGACTTATTTCAGTTTCCAAGTCAGTTATCCTCTCGATACTGAAATTAATTATCTTAAGCACATTTGAAAGCTCAGTGTGACTGTGAACAATTCTGAGGTTCTGTGAGGAGCTGGAGGAGTTGGGTATTTCCATCAGGGGGTTGGATATTGGGACAATGCAATTCTAAAGTACAATATTTCATATTTTCAATTTTTAATGTTTTATATCAATATATGTTAAGATACAATTTATTAAAACAACAAAAAAAATCATTCGCAAAAGGAAGAGAAAAAACAATAAAAAAGGTAAACATAAAAAATAAATCAGTGTGAGCTGGTCATGAAGACACTGGTTGAGAAGAAACTGAAGCAGGACTTTTAGTGGGTCATAAACTCCCTGCTGGCCAGCCATGCACCCCTGGTACCAAGGCAGAGACATGACAGAAATTATTACTCTGCTTTTCGGGGAGATGTGTCATGTTCAGTTCTGCAGCTCTTGAGCTGAAGTGTTAAAAGGTCTTTAAAGCACAATCTTTGAACATTTTTTTTGTCTCTTAAGGTCTCTCAAGGGCAGCTTGTGGCAAGGGACAGATAACACCATGAGAGCGCAGGATTTGGGGTGTGGTGATGGGGAACTGCTGCAAGGGGCTGCCGGCAGAGGAAATGATGATTTGGGGGGGTTCCCTTGTCTCCACAGTGCTGTGGATGTTCCCTGAGTGGGGAGATGGGACATGAGCCCTGTGAGGCTCCACCGTGATTTTCCTTGTATGGTTTCTGCCATTCTAGAGCTGGAAAGGAGAAAGACTGACCCTTAAAAATTCATGTGCTGGGGGAGCAGTGGGAAGCTGTAATTGAGAAATGCTGGTGTTCCGAGTGGCAGCAGTGGGTTGGGTTTGCCCTGGGGCTCAGCCAGTGCTCATGTCCACATTTGCTGCACTGTTACCCTGCTCATTTGATGGCTGGGGCTCGGAGAGAAATGATTTTCTCTGTACTAAGCCAGAATAAATTATTATAACTGGTCTTCCCTGGAGGGTTTAGGTGTCTTGACCAGATTGCTTTTTGTGTTCAGTTCCAGGAAATGCTGAAGTACTTTTCCTTTTATTTTTCTTTTTCCATTTTATTTCTCCCACTGGCATTTAATCATGTTTCTAGATCATATTTACATGTAAGAGGCTGGTTTCAGAGTGGAAAAAGAGAGTTGCTTGACTGGCCTAGGGAATTAAAAAAACCAAACCAAACTCATGAGAAGAAAAGGCAGTAGTAACTGGAAGCATGGTATTAAGATATACTGTAGAACTAGTTAAAAAGGGATTTTAATCAGAAAGCTTTGCAGTCTTTTTCCAAGGATAATGAAATGCAGCAGCAGGGCTTGTCTAATTTGCTTTTAACTCTGTAGTTGTTTTTACAATGGAAAACAACTGTTTTAAATGTTGGGCATCTTGAAACTGGAGCAGCAACAAACATAATTTGATAAAATACTATAGAATCCTAGAATCCCTTAGATTGGAAAAGATCTTTAAGATCATCAAGCCCAACCATATGTCATTAAGGTTTGGGGGACAGGTTTTATTGCTAATCTGAATTTTGAGTAATAGGCAATCTTGCCCCAGAAATATTTTCTTTTTAATTAAGATGAAAACCTTCTTGCTTCATCACAAAAGATACACAAATGCCGAGAGACCTGGCAAGAAACAGTTCACTGCTTGCCAGATTAACAAAAATGTTCTCTTCAAAAGAAGCCTGTATGAATTTTTGGAAGTGATTCTTAAGCAGCTCTGATGCAATTTTTCATTGCATACCCTAAACAGAGAAAATATAAAGCCCCCACTCTTTTGAGATTAAGGCAACAACTCAATGTGTTTGTATATCTGTGGTTTCTAATTATGATAATTGTTAATCACATTGATTTTGTTTGCAGTAGACATTAGTAGATGCAGGCAGTAGGTTATATTCTTAATAAAAAATAATTACAATGCAAACATACTTTTGTCAAAATACGTTGTTCCTTGCTGTATTTCACTGCCTTTTCCCCAAAAGCATGTCCAAGATAACAAAATCAGCATGATCACAGTCAGTGAAGTAAGTGGTACTGAAGGAGCTGAAATTTTTTATTCTTTTTGTTATTTACCATAAGTATTTTATAACAAAAAAATTGTACAGGGAAGAAAGATAATTTTTCTTACAAAAATAAACATTTTCTTCCTTTGGTTACCCTGACTTTGGAATCTCTGAGGAGTATCCATAGTAGTTTCTTGAGAAATAAAGGTTTCACGTTTGTGGTTTTGACTTCAAAGCCCTAAAATTTAATTGTGAGGGAAAGTTCCTTGGTTTGCTAATATTTTAATTGTTTTTTTTTCAATGGTGCTATGTGACAGCGGCTCATTATAAAGTGTGGTTATATCAACAATGAAATTCCAGTTTGGAGAGAGTCAGTGCAGATTCATTTGAATGGAAGGCAGAGAAATTAAAGAAGGAAACGTGCCCCAAAGGGCTCTGTGTATGCTGAGGATTTACTGAGCTCATTTTCCTCCACCAGTGGGAGGAGGTTCTGGTCACAAAGGTTCAGGAATTGCCCAGCCCCGCCTGTACAGAGAAGTTTGTGGCCTTGCTCTCCTAAATGCCTTCTTTTAAGTAGCTGCAAGCAGCTTCCCAGGTTACCTGAGAGCAGTTCTTGAGCTGGAATGTGTTTGAATTAATCATCCCCCGAGAAAACATGTGTATCTTCTATTCCTAAATTAAAGCACAAGCTCCTTTTATTGCTACTGAAATGGCTTTTAGCTCCAGTGAACGATCCTCAGAAAAGGCAGAATTAAATTACAAAGAAACAGGTTCATGAACTTTTATAACTGCTGGTAATTCCCACCTTTTCCCTGCAGCCCAATCTCCAAAGTGGCTCTGTGTCCTTCTGCATGGAAAAATTTTCCCTGCAGTGTTGAAAGGAGCTGTGTGAATCCTCTCCTTGAACACCCCATGGGAAGGAAATCCCTGGTGGGTGGCTGCCTGCACAGTGTGTGACTCCAAAGGAACATTTACCCACATCTTCCACTGCAGCCTTCAGGCTCTCTGTTCACAGAGCTCGTGCCTGAGACACTTCAGATTTGTGCTACAGCCTCTGAGATTTGAAAGTTCACAGCTTTTTATTTATAAAGAATGTATTGTTTTTATTTTCCCAAACCAGAACAGCGCAACTGCTGAATAGCTGTAACATAAAAGTTAGTGACATAAAAGTTAGACTTTATGTTTTTCCTTCTAGCCATTTCCTGTGTGATATCTAGTATAAAATAGGTGATGTTGATAAGAGTTAATCACGGAACAGAGTTCTCCTCAGCCAGTTAGGAAATGTATATAAATGATGAACCTAAAAATATCCCCAATTTGTACAAGTTAGCACTGCAGAACAATTAGGCAGTGGCACGATAAAAGGAGGACTCACAGCTAAGTTATTCCCAATAGTAAAAAAATTCCTGTGGATAGGGTGCAGTTTCAGTGGCAGCAACTCCTGGGTGCTGATTTTCACCATCAAAACCCTTTCTAACTCCCAAAATGGAAGTTGGCATGATTGCAACAGCACATCTTTTCCAACTGTTAAGATAATATTGAGTTTTGTGGGATTTGGGTTGAGTTTCATTATTTCCTAGTCAGCTTTTGTTTCCCCTTGGCCAAAGTATGTTGTGCCAACCCTTTAAATATGCTGATATTTGGGTTTAGGGGGGAAGAGTGCCTAAGAATTGCAAATAATCTGTTTTGTTACATGAGATATCATGTGTAAAATGCACCATAGACATTTCCATCGGGTTCCACCCCCACAACTATGTGGGTTTGAAAATAAAGAGTGATTATGGCACACTGAACTCAGTAGCTAGCTAGAAGAGACACAGACAGACCACTGAGAGAGCCTTGCAGAGTGCTGGCAATTTTTAGCACTGTCTGTTTGTTGAGGTGGCAGTTCTTGCACCAAAATTAGATCCAATCTTAATTTGGAATAAAAGAAGTGGGCTAATTTTGAAAAGCACTGCAGATCGCATATGCTCCGAGTGATTTGAATGTGTCACCAGAGTGTCCCCATCTCTGGGAATTGCTGGGCTCTGTCCTTGGGGTGCTGGGAGAAGTTTGCTGATCTCTGCTGAGCTCAGGTGCTGTGGCCTCAGCTCCTCGGAGTCAATCCCAGCTCAGGGAAGCTCCTCTGGGGCACACAAGTGGGACTCTTAGGAAGGAGCAGAGCTCTTTTTTCGAGGTGTTTGACCCTGGTAACAGAGCAATGGGAGAGAGGAAGAGCAGGGAGGGGAGGTGGGGACATCCTGGCTGCTCCCCTCTTCCTCTGGGGCCCCATTTACCCTTCAGGTGCTGGGAAAGCATCGAGGAAGTTCTGCATGAACAAAAACAGTTCAGTTTCCTTCCTGGGCATTGCTCTTGTATTTTCTAATTTTCACTGTCCCTTATTTGGGTCACGCTCTGAAGAGATCCAAACAGCTCACAGATTTTTCTTTGGGAAAGACAGGATTTGTCCCAAAGTAATCAGTGATCTCATGGAACATGTATTAAGTGTTGTCTTCATATTCTGTCATTTTGCAGCTGATCTGGGTTTTTTTAGCAGCCCAATGAAACTTGCTGCAGACAGATTTTAAGGCAGTGGTGCATTCATTACCTGTGCAGAATAACTTTATCCTGATGCTTCTGCTGAAGTTAACACGATGTCAGTCATGATTCCCTTCATAATTTGATTTTTGCTGTTCCCTTGCAAATAAATTAACTGTGGCATGCCCTGTGTAATTAATGAGCCTCAGTCCTTAAAGTACCAGTGATCACATAAACTAAAGGCAGAAGCATATAATAAATTCTGCTAATGAGAACTTAATTGATGGAAGAGTCAGAGATTGATTTATTCAGTTTCGTTTCTGTCCCTATGAGAAGGGTACCTGCTGAACTGAGGATGAAAGAAATGTCTCAGTGTTGGGAAAACCATTGTAATCTGTATCAAAGCACCTTCAGCTCTGTTTCTATGGCAACAGGAGCATCAGACCAGCAGAGAACGGACCAGAAAGGAGATAAAAGCCTCTACAGAAATAGTTGTAAGAAGTGTCTGCATAGCTTTGGCTACTTTTCTTTCTTTTTTTTTTTTAGAAAAGAAAAAAGAAAAAGAAAATACCCAAAACTTTGAGGTTTTTGAATGCTGGTTTTTGCAGTTATTTGGGTTACACCCTATTAGCAGTGAAGGACTGGTAGAATGTAGTAAATTATTATTCAGTGACATTAATTAAAGAGTTTATCAAAAAGCAAGTCTTAAATTTAAACTTAATAGAAACAGTATAATTTTTTAAGTGATTTCTATGTAGCCCCTCTTGAAAAGGTGTTTTCTGAATCTTAAGGTCTTCATTCTTTTTTATAAAAGTTATAATAAGATGAGAAATAATCCATCTTTCGTTTGCAAATAACCTTTTCTGACACCTGTCCACCTAATTGCTTTATTGCCATTAAATTGTGCAATTGGTGTCTAATTACAATGGTGGGAATTGTAAATCACAGGCTGGGAGTCCATGGGGTCAATATTCTTCATCTTTGTGTTGCCAGAGAATGGGTAAAAATATGTGAAAAGGAATAAAAAGCTTTTTCCTCCATCTTTCAGATGGACTTTGGTCATTCCAGTGGGAAAAGTGGCCTGGCAAATCCCAGGCAGATGCAGTTTTAGAGTGTGACGTCTCGGAATGAAGAGCAAATGAAGATTGATTGGACAGGGACTCCAGTGAGCACCAGAGAATGGTTCATTTTAGTGGGTTTGTACAAGCAGAGATGTATAAAAGTTCTGATATTCCCTGCCCAAAAATAGGATAAAAAGCAATCTGACTGCGGCGATGAGGTTTGAGGGAGTTGGGAACAGTTTGGCATAAAAATGTAGAGAAAACCTCTGTTAAATAGGCCATTCATAGAGACATGGAATGTTTGTGGAGAAGGTTCTTACTTTCTTTGTGCCAGGTTTTATTCTAGAATACTTTTTTCCCCTAGAATCCTTTGAAATCTGTGATTATCCCAAATTATTGTTTCCTTCCTGCAAAAATTATTTGCATTTAATTAAAAATAATTTGAGTCCTACAATCTTGACATGCATCAGGAAGAAGACCTGGGTATCTCCTCTTATAAACAGCTTTATGAAATTCTTCCTTAGTCAAAATCCACTTTATTTTCCAAGGTCTGTATCAGTACCTACAGGTTGACCTAGTTAGTTATGAGTAGAGATGTTGGATTGTTAAATCTGAAGCCTGAGGTCCCATTCCTTGGGGCAAATTAATGGAATTCCCTTTTTTAAAAAACTATATTAAAAGCCTTTTACTTCCCTTGAGAAAGAAAAATAAGAATTGTAATAACCAAAGGCTTTGATTTTTGTGGTTATTCTGAAATTTTTAGGGGTTTTTTTGTCATGTTGATCTTGTTCTACTGAAATTCAGTTGTCAGTTTTGAAATTCAGTCAATACTCTGCTTTAATACCAAATAGAATTGGAGTCAAAATACTCTGATATTTTGACTTGGGGAGAATTAGAACCAGAAAAGATAGAAGGATAGTAAAAAAACCCCAAACCCAGTAGAAATAAAAGCAGTCCTGTAACTTTTAGGAGAAATACATAAATCCCTCAGAGTTTTGTTTAACATCTGCTACTTGTCTCTTCATGTGCCAAGAACATGATTGGACCATTCAGGAAAATAAAAAGAACTCTGCAATCAACAGACTTTGTTCAATATTCCTGCACAAAGGGGACTCTCCATAAATAATATGAAAGACTTTGGTCAAACACAAATGAGTTTATATTTAACATGCTTTATTTAGAAACCTGCCCACACTGAGGTAAAATTAAGAGAAATAGAAACTTTTAAAAAAAAATTATTTGCTGGAAGCGCATTATAGAAGAGAGGGGTAGAAAATGTTCTATTCTGCCATTTCAGACTAATCCTTTGCTCTTCTGTGAGAAGGTGCAGCTGTTTCCTGATCTTACAAGCTCAAATCAAATCAGAGTGGTTCCCAGAGCTTTGTGTTCGGCAGCAGCAAAGCCCCGGGGTCACTCGAGGAGACAGTGCCAGCACAGACCCCAACTCCTCCAGGCTCCTCACGAGGAGTTCTGGATCTAAATCTAGTCACTCCGGTGACATGACAGCCCAGAAATGGCTCCTCTAATAAAAGTTTCTTTTCAAGTTGTCCAAAAATAAAGGAGGCAAAAAGCAGCGTTTTATTTTCTCTCACTTCGGCTGTCCTTGCGCTGCATTTTATTTTCCTGTCGCTCTTCTCCTGTCACAGCATCCCCTCCCTCAGGTTCATTACTGCTAGTTTTGCCAATATTCTCAGAATACACTCCAAGAATTTGAGTTATTACTCACTGCAATAAAAGACCAGTGCATCTTAATCAATACAGCCTTCCAAAAATGAAACCTTTCCTGAAGTCTGGGTTCAAAGGGATCATGTTAAAAATCAAGTTCCTCCTTCATAAGTAGCAGGTTTGATTTTTTTTGATTTTTTTT